>JACXGK010000024.1:67264-133970 GCA_016801125.1 Novumbra hubbsi
AGGCATGGGGAGGGGGGAGACATGGGGAGGGGAGGAGAGAGAAGACATTTTCTTTTACTGGCACCAATAATTTAATAATAAAAAAACAGGTTGCTTGCTCTTTTCCTGGTGCTAGTGAGAGCCATGCCAGGCCTGTGTGCGAGTGTGTGTGTTCTCCACAGGCACTGTGGAGAAATGCCTTAAAAGATCATGTTAAATGCCATAGACACTCAGTCCCCCAGAGCTGGGCCTGCGGTCGCCTTCTTTGCAGCCATACTAATTTATTGCAACACCAGGGACAGATCAATAACTACTTCTACTCCAAAACACACACACAATCGCATTTGCACAAATCACGGCTCTGGAGCACCAAGGACAACGCTCAAATTGAAAAACAGGGAAAGAGACTCAGGGCAAGACACGTGTTTGTTTTTGAAAAACATTAATTGTTTTTGTAGTTACGTAATCATAACCCAGAAAGCCATGTTTCCTACACCCTAGGCCTAAACACTAACCGTCTAAGAGGGAAATTAAAAAGGCCATTACTATCAGCCAGGGCCTCAAACTAACCTTTTGGTTAACCAGCGACTGTGTCATTTAGATTGTAAATCTACCAGCAGCCAGAAATATTAATTTTACCAGGTAATATAATGTTTTGACAAATACCACCATAAACCTAACATATGGGTAGCTTGAATCTGACTGTTGTACCCAGAAGTCTTTGTAATTCAAACTATAACAATAAAAAACTCAAACACATTTAAGAGATTTTCTGCTAAAAATGGAAATAATCATTCAAAACGACTCAGCTAGTTGGCTTAGCTAGTGGCACATTTGTTGCCGCCATGTTGCATGGTTGAAAAAGGTAAAATCAGTGACAGTTGGCGCTAGCTAGGCACATTCTGGGTGCGGCTTTCATTACTCGTTAATTATGTCAGGCTTACTTGCTCCACTCAATAACATCAAGCAACGTCAGAGCAGAGCCAAACGCTACTCTTCTGTAGTAGGAGCGACCAAGGCGGGACGGACTGTGGGCTGCGCACATTGATTGCAGGTTGCCCGGCAACCCCAAATGCCGGTAAAGAGATGATAACCTGCCCTTCAGACAAAATATACGATTGTGTTGCCGTGGCGATGTAGATTCTTCCCTGCTGCAGGGTGTTCTCAACCCAAATTGGGTGAAAACTGTAGGTAGGGGGAAAGAGAGAGATAGAGAAGGAAAAAAGACTAAACCCAATGAAAGGAGGTAGAAACGCAAAAGATGAGAGGCAGAGAGAGAAGGCAGGCGGTTGGTGAGAAACAAACTAAGGCGAAGGAAGTCGGATAAGTAGAGAAAGAAAGTAGGTGAACGAGACAGCAGGTCGATTTGGGCAGGTCCATGATCTGTTTGGAGAGTGAAACTCTACTGAGAAATAGCTAAGCAGTTTGGCTCGATCAGGTTGGTGAGGCAGAGGGTCTTTTTCCTGTGTTCGCCGTCTGTCAGTCATTCCATTTGTTTATCCTGGACAGCTTTATTTCCGGAGGCGAACAGATGCTCCCGAGTCCCCCGCGTGAGAGATCAGCGCTCTCCCAGTCGATCCCATTAACGCGGGCGGCCGGGGGCCTCCCGGGGAACCTGGCCAACCACCGGGAACGCTGCTGGAACGCAGTTGGTGCGCCTGGTTCTTCCTGAGGGAACTGGAGGAAATATGGGGTGGGGGGGGGCTGTAACATGGACCAGATCCAGCCAGGCCCAGCCCATGCCAGCATCCTCCTCTCAGAGACGCCCACCCTACAAATCCTGGAAAGTAGCGTGGCTTGGTTAAGGCGAATTAACCGCCACAGTCGTTATCTAATTAGCGTTTGTGTCGGTGTGCGTTTCATTAGGCGGAACCATCCCCGTTGCTGGCCCTCGGCCGCGCGTCACACTGATGTTGGGGCCATGCGCTTAGATGGGCTTAGCGTCTTCAGTCTCCCCCAGGAAGACAGGCCTTCGGCTGGGGCTGTTGGAGCAGCAGCTGGTTATGTGAAGGCTTGGCGGGACTAGACTGGCCTCCCCCGGGAGGAGAAGCAGGTGGAGGTTTCTCCTGAGACACCTGCTCTCCCTGGGAGCCAAAGCAAACAGCAAAGCCTTAGAGAGGTGCTGTGCTGCAGCTGGGGCACGTGCACACACACCACATGCACACATACATAAACACAGACAGACACAAGCAGACAGACAAATAGTTCAAGATCAAGTATCTGCGAGCTTAGACTCCCTCACTTGTCATCTTTCCTCTCATCTTTTTCTTAGGGGACAGTATTAGTAATACTTCCGTAATATTATCATAATATGGAAGAAAAACAAATGAATTAAGAGATCAAGTAATTGGTTAAAAACTGTACCTATAAGAAATTAGCAAATCAGTTAGTCTATCCCAAGCAAGACTCGTTCAGGGAATGCCAGATTTAGGTAAATCTGACAATGCCAGATTTTGCACATGCACACACAAGAGCCTTACCAGCAATGTTCCCTACAAGAGTTTAAATCTACAAGAGTTTAAATCAATTCTAGTATTGCGAGTCTACAGTGGTTACTGGTGAGAATTCTTATCATCCTACAGCGGGCAGTAAAGAGTAAACCATGTTAATCTATGTTGTTCCACACAGTCTAACATTCCAAGACTGCTATATTTTATGTTTCACTTGGTCTGTAACGTCATGCGTGACAGCAGGAATTATATTCTGTTTTGTTCCATGACACAAAACAACACTAAAAACATACATGAGAGGCTTATTTGCATGTTAAAGACCATTTGAAAACACAACACACCATCTTCAATTCATAAATAACTTTAAACCTGGCTGGGTTTTCAAAGACAACCTGCAAGGTAGACTTAGACATTTTGTGCTCTTATGCTGACCAAATAATTAAACAAAAACTGTCCTACTTACACTAACTATCAAATATAAAACATGCACACTCATACGTGCACACATCTTTTGCCGCATTGCTCACCGGCCCTTGATCTGCCTCCAGGGGGCACCGCCAGCCTTGTCATGGGCCAGGTAGAGGGCCAGCACCCGAAGGAATATGTGAAAGGAGTTGGCCGAGCGGTACAGCTGGGCGTGGCCAGGTGATCCGAGGGGGGACGGGGAGCAGCAGCTTCGGGCTTGCTCCAACAGCGCAATGGGGGTCTGGCACACACTGCCTAGCCCCAAAACCCCTAACCAAGGTACTGTGAACGAACCACCCTGGAAGAAGAACCAAGGCAAACAAATGGGAGAAATTTAGGAAGCCTTTTCTGTTTCCTATCTCAGAGATTTGGGTAAACAGTTATTAACTGGCTAGTTGTTTGTGGGATGTATATATATTTTTTCTAATTACGCACATTATGCCACTAAAAAACACATACAGGAAACACTCAAAATAAAGCAAACACTTTAGTAAAGAATTGTAGAAATCAGTCCAATATTCCTATGGATCAAAGGCTATTACAGACATCTCTAAAAAGAAAAACAAGATCTTGGCATTAGCCTGGACAATCAGGTGTTCATAAAAATTATTTGACACATGGACTAGACATTTTATGTAGCTAGTTGAACGTTGGATCCAGAGTCTGATCACAAATGGTAGCCACGGATCTCATATACAGTGGGGCAAAAAAGTATTTAGTCAGCCAAGCAAGAATGGGAAAACATTTTATTTTCCAAACTACAGCCATTGGTCTTCTCAGTTCCTGAATGCTTATAGTGTTGTTAAAAGCAGAGGTGTTGCAACATCATAAACATGCCCCAGTCCCATGTTGCTGGCATCAAACATTTCAACAAAAATGTTTCCACAGCTGTACACATTATGACACCTACAGTGGGGCAAAAAAGCCACCAATTGTGCAAATTCTCCCACTGAAAAAGATGAGGCCTGTAATTTTTATCACAGGTACACTTCAACTATGACAGACAAAATGAGAAAAATAAAATCCAGAAAATCACATTGTAGGATTTTTAATGAATGTAATTGCAAATTATGGTGGAAAATAAGTATTTGGTCAATAACAAACGTTTATCTCAATACTTTGTTGTATACCCTTTGTTGGCAATGACAGAGGTCAAACATTTTCTGTAAGTCTTCACAAGGTTGTCACACACTGTTGCTGGTATTTTGGCCCATTCCTCAATGAAGATCTCCTCTAGAGCAGTGATGTTTTGGGCTGTTGCTAAGCAACATGGACTTTCAACTCCCTCAAAAGATTTTCTATGGGGTTGAGATCTGAAGACTGGCTAGGCCACTCCAGGACCCTGAAATGCTTCTTACGAAGCCACTCCTTCGTTGCCCGGGCGGTGTGTTTGGGATCATGCTGAAAGACCGAGCCACGTTTCATCTACAATGCCCTACAATGCTGATGGAAGGAGGTTTTCACTCAATCTCACGATACATGGCCCCATTCATTCTGTCCTTTACACGGATCAGTCGTCCTGGTCCCTTTGCAGAAGAACAGCCCCAAAGCATGGTGTTTCCACCCCCATGCTTCACAGTAGGTATAGTGTTCTTTGGATGCAACTCAGCATTCTTTGTCCTCCCAACACGACAAGTTGAGTTTTTACCAAAAAGTTATATTTTGGTTTCATCTGACCATATGACATTCTCCCAATCTTCTTTTGGATCATCCAAATGCTCTCTAGCGAACTTCAGACGGGCCTGGACATGTACTGGCTTCAGCAGGATTTGAGTCACTGGCGGCGTAGTGTGTTACTGATGGTAGGCTTTGTTACTTTGGTCCCAGCTCTCTGCAGGTCATTCACTAGGTCCCCCCGTGTGGTTCTGGGATTTTTGCTCACCGTTCTTGTGAACATTTTGGTGAATTCTTGCGTGGAGCCCCAGATCGAGGGAGATTATCAGTGGTCTTGTATGTCTTCCATTTCCTAATAATTGCTCCCACAGTTGATTTCTTATTGCAGATTCAGTCTTCCCAGCCTGGTGCAGGTCTACAATTTTGTTTCTGGTGTCCTTTGACAGCTCTTTGGTCTTGGCCATAGTGGAGTTTGGAGTGTGACTGGTTGAGGTTGTGGACAGGTGTCTTTTGAACTGATAACAAGTTCAAACAGGTGTCATTAATACAGGTAACGAGTGGAGGACAGAGGAGCCTCTTAAAGGAGAATTTACAGGTCTGTGAGAGCCAGAAATCTTGCTTGTTTGTAGGTGACCAAATACTTATTTTCCACCATAGTTTGCAAATAAATTCATTAAAAATCCTACAATGTGATTTTCTGGATTTTATTTTTCTCATTTTGTCTGTCATAGTTGAAGTGTACTTGTGATGAAAATTACAGGCCTCTCATCTTTTTCAGTGGGGGAACTTGCACAATTGGTAGCTTTTTTGCCCCACTGTAGGTGTCAGAATGTGTACAGCTGTGGACATTTCTTTGTTGAAATGTTTGATGCCAGCAACATGGGACAGGGGCATGTTTATGATGTGGCATCACCTCTGCTTTTAACAACACTATAAGCATTCAGGAACTGAGAAGACCAATGGCTGTAGTTTGGAAAATTAAATGTTTTCCCATTCTTGCTTGATATAAAACTTCAGTTGCTCAACATTTCTGATCTTCTTAGTCGTATTTTTCATTTCATATTGTGCCCAATGCTTTCAATGGGTGACTGGTCTGGACTGCAGGCAATCCAGTTTAGCGCCCAGACTTTTACTATGGACTGGTCTGGCATAGTCTTGCTGAAATAAGCAAGGCCTTCCCTGAAAAATATTTTGCCTAGATGGCAGCAAATGTTGATCCAAAACCTGTATATATAGTTCTGCATTAATGGTGCATTCACAGATGTGCAAGTCACCCATGTCATGTGCATGAATGCATCCCCATACTATCACAAATGCTGGCTTTTGAACTGTGTGCTGATAAAAAGCCGGATGGTTCCTTTCCTCTTTAGCCCGGAGGATGCGGCATCCATGATTCCCCAAAACAATTCTAACTTTGATTTGTCAGACCACCGGATAGTCTACTTGGCCTCTGCAATCTTGGATGAGCTTGGGCCCAGAGAAGGCACCGGCGGTTCTGGATCTTGAAGTTATATGGTTCTATAAATGGTTTCTTCTTTACACAAACTTGCATTTGTGGATGCAGCAACATACTGTGTTCAAAGACAATGGTTTTTGGAATCCCCAATTATAAATTATATGCCTTTGAAATGCTTTGAAATCACTCTCCTATTTTTTCAGCACAAAGCACTTAGAGAACTGACGACTTAACTTCTTTGGTATTTACCGGTACTATTGCGTTCAGATTGGTGTGTTGTAACGGATTCTTACCAGGTTTTTGCTGTAAAACTCCCAGAGTGTGGTCACTGTGGCTGTGTTGGGTACCCATAGTAGAGACAGGGTCAGGCAGCAGTGGATATGCATTCTGATCTGTTCCTCTTGCAGTCCTCCCTGAAAACCACACATACAGACACAAACACACAAACTAAAAGAGCAGTTAACAATAAAAAAATAAATCTAAAACATACTGACGCCAGATTCAGTAACCTAACAACAAACCTATAACCTGCATGTACTTGCGAGTTATAAATTAACTTTGAGATCAAAATGAAAAGCCCATTTTAAATGTAATAAGAATATCTGTATACAATTTAATTGCTTTTGACAGCTAAGAGAGGGCATTTTATTCACTTATACCTGTTGTTGCCTTGATTTTTTGTTTTTAGCTTTTTTAAAGAAGGTTGTTTGTGATACAACACGGCATGATTGTATGAACCTAGCAAGGACATAAATAAACTGTTCAACAATATCACTAAATTGCCTATTCAAGTTCAACCTGTCATGGTAACATTTTCATTAGCCTGATGGATACATGGATTTGATACCCAAATAACACATTTCACTTTACTGGCCACTGTCTGCTCTTGCTACTTTCAATACAATTTGTATTACTCTCTTACGTTAGGATATGATCTATGACAAATAGGGAAATAAGGGAAAACATATTTGGCATGTTACCCTGCACGCTTGCGGAGTTGTGGATTAAATGTGGCAAAACATTGTTTTTGACATCATGCTGCTTTTGTTTTTGTCAAAGACAAAAAACATAGTTGATTCAAAATGAGGTTGTCCATTCGGCCAGCCCTAAATTAAAACCATCCTTATTAATCTTCTAGCTAGGACTTACTTTGGGGTCATAACTCGACCTGAGCAGCTCCCTGACAAAACTCCAGTTGTCCTCCTGCTTTATCTGTGAGATGAAGACCACAGATTTTATTAACAGAACAGCCGAATCAAAAAGCAAAACGCAACAGCCAAATAAACTTGGTGACAATTAAAAACAGCCAGGCAGTTCTTATAACTTGCATAAGAACAGTTGTGATTGAAATAAATACTGGAATTCTGGAAGTAAAAGTTGTCAACCAATGAATAGAGGAACATTTCAGAAATTCTGACATTTTTAATTCATAAGGAAAAGGCACGTCGCCATTTTAACTATAAATCGCTGCTATGTTTTTCTCAAAATTGACTGTGCCAGTCATTGATATACATTTGCAAAGGCAACTTTTTTTTAATTCTCAGGATGAATGTGCTCAGACTTCCTGATAGATGATCACATCGAAATGGATCATAGAGAAGTACCTTCATACTGTACAAAATATTTTCAGCTCTAGAAAATCTACATGTTTTCAAATGTCAACTGCCATTTATGTGTGCTTTAAGTCATTGTGCTGATGGAAGATACCCTCCTGACAAAGGTAAATCGCTATTGATTTAAAATGTCCCGGTACATGGAAGAGTTCATGACGCTGCTGACTTTACCAGGCAGGTGTACAGCACCACTGTTCCCTGGTTTTATACTTTCAAATGAATTCCCTATTTAGTGGTAAGTAGTAAAACAGCCCCAAGCTATAACCGAGCCTCCTCAGTGTTTTACTGTAGGTATGGTGTTCTTTTCTTTTGATTCATTCTCCCAAAAGGATTGTGGCTTCTCAATATGTATTAAAGCAAATTCCACTCTTCTTCATCCAAGGAGCCCACTTTCGCTCAAAAAGTGATGGATGGAATGATCTGAAAATGACGTACCTTCAACTTGGAGTTCAGCTTGTATATCTTTTAGGCAGTAAAACGTGGTTCTTTTTCTACCATTCGCACTATCCTTCTGTTCAATTTGGGGTTTATTTTCCTCTTGAGACTGCGCCAAGGGATGTTGGCTACAGTTCCATGGACCTTAAACTTCCTAATAATATTTGCAACTGTAGTCACAAGAACATCAAGCTGCTTGGAGATGGTCTTGTAGCCATTACCGTTATCATGCTTGTCTATTATTTTCTTTTTGATCTCTTCAGACAACTCTCTCCTTTGCTTTCTCTGGTCCATGTTCAGTGTGGTGCACACAATGATACCAAACAGCACAGTGACTACTTTTCTCCATTAAATAGGCTGAATGACTGATTACAATATTGGAGACGTGTGATAATGACTGAAGAAAATATTTAGTTTTAAATATCCCTTATCTTTTCTAAGGGGTAGCAACAAATGTTTCCAGGCCATTTTAAAATGACTGTACATAATTAGCATAGATTTACTGTAAAACACCTTCTCTAGAACCGTTCAAACTATAGAGACAAACTTTGTTTCAAGTTAAACATCAAACAGCAAACAGACATTCTCAATTTGCCTTTTTGAGAATATATTCCATGTTAAGAAAAATTAGCTGAGCCAGTGTATTTGTTTTAGCATGAAATATAGATTAGTACCTGGGTTGTTTATTTTATAGAGCCTTTTGTGCTCATCTTTTATCATGAGTTCTAGTCAATGCATTTGTGGTAGATCACCTCATTTTGAAGGGTCCCGTTGCGGCTGTATTCTCTAAGCATGGCCAAGTGAGTGACCAGCCACCAGGTGAAGCTCAGGGGGTCTTTACAGTGAGTGGTGATCCCGCTGGACTGCTCCGTTAAAGGCCGGCCACAGATCAGAGGCCGCAGCAACATGTTTATGTAAGTCCAGAATGACTTGGGGGAAGCACAAATACACGTACAAACACTGTGTCACATTTGACTTATAGAAGAGGAAATTAGACGCACATTAAATCACACAGCTGCGTTAGCAGTTAATCGGTTTCTGTGTGTGTTTACCTGTGTGTGCAGAACTTTGCTCCGGTGCTCCAGTAGGTGTATGAGCAGTATCCAAAGCTCTTTTGTGCAGGTGCAATGATAGTGATGGCTGGTCAAGGCCTCCGTCGGCCTCACCTAGAACAAAGGACTGAGTTAGGAATACCCCAGCCAGCCTAAAAAACCTATTAAGAGACCCAAAATAATTTTCTGCAAATGGTCTGAATATGCATAAATTACAACCTATCCAGGTGGCATTTTCATTAACCTATCACGAATTACCTACACAAAGTTGGACAGTCTGGGTCAGCCATACCAGGGTGCCCTGGAAAATGTTTTTTTTTTTAGAGGGTTATGAATGAATCTTTAAAAGTATCTTGATTAGAGGTTGGATATTTTGTGGGGGATAAATACCTTATTATTATTATCCTATACATTATTTGTATTGTGAAATAGGTCTGCAACAACTAATCAATAAACAAAAATCATTAACATTGATAATAAAAACATGTCAGATGATCTGTTAGTTGGGTCTACAGTGGGTGTAGGTCATCACCACCTTTCAAAAAGTTAACCTTTCATTGCCTTCCTGCCTGTACAGAAAACTAATTAAAATCAGACTTTTTCCAGATTTATTTACACAGAGCAACCAATAATATCCTAGTGGGGCTTTTCTTTTTAAAACTCTGAAAAGAAATTCTGATTAACACTAGCTAAGGCCAGGCCTTCCAGACCCCCAGTATCCGCCAGCGCCCAACGCTGTTTGGCATGATTAACATACTATTCGTCCCTTTTAGCATACACATTCTCCTCCGTAGCATCCCCATCCAGCTAGAGCATCAGTTTATCTACTGAAATATACAGAATAGTCTAGAAAATAATGAATTACAGAATCTGTTTGTTTTACGTGGTTTATGAATTTGAAGAATACAATGATGTGTTTATGTTTAAAGTCCATTCAAACTAAAAAAACAATTAAGAAAAAAATACAAAGAACGTCCATTTCTAAAAACACAGGCCATAGTATTTTCATTGCTACGCTACTAATGCACACAATTTTAATTACACAACACTCAAATTAATAAAATATAAATCCAATAGAATTTAGTTGGTACAAGTTAAAATTAGAGATATTAATTGTCTAGTTTGCGATGATCAATGTATATACGCATGAATAGCAGTAGACAGGCCGAAAGCACATTGATTATCTTGATAAACACGATAAATGTCAAAGGATGAATAACACAGGCTACAGTCTATTCATAGAAATAAAATATTTTCGCTCACCCGCTGGCCTGGTTTCATCCTTCCCTAGGTATGGATAGCCATTGAGCATGTACCTTGTGTCGACATCAGAAAGCTAACCAAACTTTTATCCCAAACGCCACCAAGCTTTTGTTGGGAACAGTAGTACATCAACAGTAATGTTCTCTCCTGGCTTGTAACACACCGGTGTCGCATAATATTTCCCGGAGCCGGTTGTGTGGAATGAGCTCTGAAAAAGTCCACCCCATATTGATTGGACCAAAATGACTCCACATCCACCGCAGACATAAGAGTGCAATAAATGCTTTGAGTTTGGTTGGCCATTGTGAACTAAACACTTTAAATTGTGCCTGACTTGATCACAAAATTCAGATGAAATACAATTAATCTTTTCTCCGGGGTTATGGCCCAATTAATACGATATTCTTGAACAAATAAATTGTTATTAAAACATAATGCAATGTATATTCTGAACTGTTGTTTATTAGGAACATTTCTAGGCAGATAGGATGTTTAATATTTTGTTACTCTACAATTGTAATCCGTTATCTCTGGATGCACTGTACTTGTCACGTCCTGGCTGTGTGCCCGGGGCTCACAGCCAGGGCATGCCACATAGATGTTTGGGCTCCCCAGTTAGAGACAGCTGTTGTCTGTTGTCTCTAATTGGGGAGCCTACTTCAGGTCCATGTTTTTGCCCACTCATTGTGGATTATTGTTTGTGCTATATACCTCTGTTCCGGCCAGTGAAGCCTTTCTTGATTTGTTGTTTTCTTTAGACAAGTAAGTTTCCATTTTAAACTTTCAATAAATATGGATACAACTAAGACTCTGCACATGTGTCCCGTCTCCTGGCTACCTCGTGACAGTACTTACGTCACACTGATTGAGTAAGATACATTGGAGGATAAAATAATTGTAGCCCCTGCTGATTTTGTATGCTTGCTCACTGACAAAGAAATTCAGTCTATATTTTTTATGGTAGGTTTATTTGAACAGTGACAGAATTACAAATAAGTTGATTTGCATTTTACTCAGTGAAATAAGTATTTGATCCCCTATCAATCAGCAAGATTTGTGGCTCCCAGGTGTCTTTTATATAGGTAACGAGCTGAGATTAGGAGCATTCCCTAAGATACATTTGTTATCTGTATAGAAGACACCTGTCCACAGAAGCAATCAATTAATCATATTCCATACTCTCCACCATGGCCAAGACAGAAGAGCGGTCCAAGGATGCCAAAAACAAGATTGTAGATTTACACAAGGCTGGAATGGGCTACAAGGAATGCTGCCTATAATCCCCAAGAACACCATCCCCACTGTAAAAAAATGAAGGTGGAAACATTATCCTTTGGGGGTGTTTTTCAGCTGAGTGCATCAAAGGGATGATGGATGGGGCCATGTCAAACCTCATTCCCTGAGCCAGGGCATTGAAAATGGGTCAGGGATGGGTATTCCAGCATGGCAATGACCCGAAACACACAGCCAAGGAAACAAAGGAGCTGCTCAAGAAGAAGCACATTATGGGTCTGGAGTGGCCTAGCCAGTCTCCAGATCTTAATCCTATAGAAATGCTCTGGAGGGAGCTGAAGGTTCACGTCGCCAAACGTCAGCCTTGAAACCTTAATGACTTGGAGAGGATCTGCAAAGAGGAGTGGGACAGAATCCCTCCTGAGATGTGTGCAAACCTAGTGGCCAACAACAAGAAACGTCTGACCTCCGTGAATGGGTTTTGCCACCAAGTACTAAGTCATGTTTTGCAAACACTTATTTCAGAGTAAAATGCAAATCAATAATTTATTTTAAATGCATTTTTCTGGATTATTTTGTTGTTATTCTGTCTCTCACTGTTCAAGGATACCTACCTTTAAAATTATAGGCTGATCATTTCTTTGTAATAATTCATGTCAACGTACTGAATCTGAATGCCCATCCCTGAGTCGACTTAACTTAAAAGAAATGGAGAGTTCTGCAATGGCCAAGTCAAAGCCCAGATCTTAATCCTATTGAGATGCTATGGGGTGATTTGAAACGAGCTGTGCATGCAAGAAACCCCTCAAACATCACACATCTGAAAAAGTATGCATGGAGGAGTGGGAAAGACATTCTCCCAGTTAATGTCAAAGACTGCTAGACAATAATAGGAAAGTCTTAAGGAGGTTATTTCAGCCAAAGGGGGCAATAACAGCTATTAAGGAATATGGTGTCCTAACTTTTTCCTCAGTAGGAACACTTTGTCAATCTTTTGTAAAATAAATGATATCATGGTTTATATGTCATTGTTTTTTGTTCAATTACATCACCTTTATCTATAGATATTGTTTGAAAGAAGATCAACTATTGATATTTCTTAAAATATAATGTATAAAAATGTATGGGGTGTCCTAATTTTACTATGACTGTATTTGAGCTTAATTTTAAGATTATTTATTTTTTTATTACTACTGTCAAATTGTTTTCAATAGAATATAATTTAACATATGAAAAAAATCCCACTTGCATTTAATGACAGAATACTTTTTGTATCCAATTATTTTAAATAATAATCAGATTAAAATTGTTGTTAGTTGCTGCCCTACTTTAAACCTTGGTTCAAGCAATGATTGATAATAGGCTGAGAGCAGTGGAATAGTTAAGCCACTCAACACACCACAGCTAAGGACTCTGCAGTGCGTTGTACCTTACAAAGGCCTATTTTATCAGCCATATACCAACCACACCCCCACCTTAAGGTTATAACAGTACCTTGTTGTACTTGGCCATGGCCAGACCAGTGAGGTCGGAGAGCAGGTTGGAGAGGTTCTCTTCTAACAAGCTGCTGTTGGTCAGGTTCTCCCCTGTCAGGTTCACAAACTGATGGGCATACACCACCTGACCTGCACAGGTGAAACAGACACGGATAGAGCTCACCAACAAAACATTGAAAACCCCCAACAGCAGATGTGTTGATTTGTTTGTTTGATCACGTTGTCTTCACTGTGCATTTCCAATTATGTGTGTTTGAAGTTTACATTACTGTTCAATGAATTTACTTAAGCCGCTTTGTATAGGAGCGGCTAACAAACAATACATTGTAAAGATCCAAAATAAGGACAAAAGCATCACCAACAATACATACCATGCATCTTCTGGCCCAGCAGGTGGAGAATCTCCAGCACTGACCAATGAGTGTCCAGGTGGAGATGTAATAAATGCCAGGAAGGAGGAAAGAGCTGAAGAAATAAATATATAATTGATAATAGTCACATCGGGTCTGCATTTATGTGAGTGTGAGAGACACTACCTTTCCCTGGTGTTGCATGATAAAGGTACTCTGGATGTTGGCTGGGATGTCTTTGAGACGCCCAATTAAGAGGGAGACTCCAAACAGCTCCTCCAGTAGAGCAGAGGGTAGCTGGGCTTCCAGCTCTTTGTAAGGGTGACGGGATCCCTCATCCTGGGGACAGATAGGCTCCAGGTACCTGTAGGAGTCAGAAGCCACATAGGGAATGGCAGAGAAATCTGTTGTCAGACCTGGTAGCTAACACTATACAATGTAATACAAAATATAAATGTCTACTGTATTTTATTGGAACTAACTATATCGCTACAGTCTTTGCTCTCTAAGATGCAGACATAATAATCAGTCAGAAATAACCTGCGGCAATACCTATGTACAAAGACTTTGACATATTGAAGAAACAGCACACACTGGCGCCTCAGGTCTTCTGCCTCATAATGAAGGCTGCTGGCTTGGTCTAAAACACAAAACCAAACAACAAAGCACAACAATAACCTAAACCTTCATAAAAAAACATAACACCGCCACTATACCAAGGAAGATCCGACAGGGGTGCAATAATGCCAAATAAAAAAATTTAACTAAAATTATTAAAAGGTTTTACTCCGTCATGTCACATTACGATCAGTGATAATGTATACAGAACGTTGGCTTACCAAAGTCATGGGAGCTGGACAGCATCTCCAAGTTCAGAAGCTTTTGCCTAAAAAAAAAAAAAAAAGTGATAATGAATTGATACACTAACCCTCAGAACAGCGACTTGCTTTTGTTAAAAAAAAGTCTACATATATTTTCACCTGAACAGGCCAAAAAGAAGCTTGATAGATTCCACCAAGGCAGTTTCTGTAACCCAGGAGAAGCCAAAGATGTCTGCCGTGTCTCCCTCAAAGTCGGCTGGGGCAGGGTCCAGACGCAGTAAAAGTCTACAGAACACAATTATAACTCGGTATTGGCGCCGGTACGTGACACCCGTTTCAACTAGATCATGATTGTTGCTGTTTTTAAATATTTAAAAGCTACATAATGATTCCAGTTTGAAATCTCTGACAGACCTACCTAACTCTGAAGATGTATCCGACAATGACATAGCCTATAGTAGAACATGATGATTTTCCACAAATAGATGGTTGACATAGCTGGCATTCCATTATGAAAGGAAGGATACGTCTGCATTAAGTTGCATTAAGTTGTGTTACATTATCTCAAAACATTACCGTTTCAAAGAGCCCCTGCCGATGTAACCGTCTGATGACAGTGAACGGGTGTCCTCCCTACCCGGTTCAGAAGTGCAGTTGAAACAAGGTGGCTGGGAAAAAGTCAGCTCACAGTGGCTGTCTTCTGCAAAGGGTGACACTGGTGGGGTGAGCGACTGGCTTAAGTCTTCTTCCATTGTGTTCACTTAGCTAGGGAATAGACATGAAGTTACATTATTGATACAATGATAGATTTCAACAATCATGACACGTTAGCAGGTAAGATGGGGGAAGGCCAGGGCTGGTCCCAATAGACAGATGTAATTTAACGCTAATTTGCATGATTCGAAGACATGACAACAGCTAGTTTATCCTAGTTACTGTTGTTAGTTAACTCATCTAATCCTTTAAGAGTTAGAAAGTTAAAGCAATTGCAAACCTAACTTGACGTGAGGTACTGTAAATAGTAACTTTACAATAGTAGCGGCAGTACAATCCTACGTAGCTGGATTTATGCACAGCGTTGGATGATCTTCGACAAATAACCCTGACGCAGTACGATCGAAATTACATTTATACAAGTGAACGCATTAATAAACACAGTTATTAATGCGTTACACTGTCAAAATAAATGCATAGACAAAACAAAACTAACATTTTCGTAGATTTACAGAAAAAATCCTTCCGGTTTTCTCTGTTTGGGTTCCAAATTCTGTCTGTCCCGCGCGTTGAATCACATGGGCTACGCATGCGCAAATTCGACAACACGACAAACATCTTTGTGACCATTGGTCCGAAGTTCTGAAGCCTACGTAGGGCTTGCGTTAGATCCACTCTCACCGAGATCTTACACCATAGTGTTGAATGAGAAATCCGGTCGCATTTATACAAATGCTGTTTTAGAAGTATGAGCCAGGTAGTGTGTGTTTTTATGCAGTGAATCAAGGCCATAATTACAAAATATATTGGAGGCACAAATCCCCCCCAAAGTTAAAATATGTTGAAATATAAATTACAAATAAAATAAAAATGTGCTACGACAAGCAACCATGCACCGCCTTCCAAAAGAATTATTAGCCGTGTAAACATAATCATTGCTAAACTTAACAAACTGCCATTATTTTCTACCGGTTCTGGTTTTACGGGTTAAGGCAGGTCTGTGTGTTGTCCAAGTTGTGTTGCCTTTACCCCAGCAAAAGCCTTTGGTCCACTGCGGTGTGTAATGTCATTACTTTTATTGTAATATGAGTGTGGTATATTCTTAGGTTATCTTCCTGTCGATCGTGATCGTTAAAACATCAACACGTCATTTTGCGCTGAGACTATAATTGTGGAAATTAATAATATTTTGTATAAAGTGTAAGTAATTTCATCAATGGAAACAAAGGTTTATGGTAAAAACGTGCGGATTTGCGAGTGCTAATCAATCAATCATCAATAATGTTATCTATCATAGCTAAGATAAGCCTACTTGAAAAGTTAATTAGCTACACATTCACCCAGCCACCAACCATGGTGCTCATGTGCGTATTTGTCAGAAAGCCAACGTGCAATCTGAACAACGTGAAGTGTCAATCATTTACGTTTGGCTGCATGTTTAATTCATGTAAAACAGTAGTCACTTTCATTGATTATATATTCGTATAGTAGCCTGTACTGTATAGCTGCACTTGGCTATGATAAACAGCATTATTAGAGTCTGTTTGATTTTAGTGCAGTTTTATTAGTCAGCTTTCATTTACAGTGTGTAAAGAAGGGTGCCAGTGACATTTTTCATTTTTTTAGGTAGCCTCAAACATTAAGCAGATTGTAGTGAGAAAATTTGCCAAAATGAGTCATTGCCATTCAGATCAAACATTTTTAGCAATCCATTCCTGCTAGAAACACCACTTTACTTAAAATAGGTATTTCATGTTCATTCTGGTGCGTTCAGAGTAAATAGAGAGAGAGAGAGAGAGAGAGAGAGCATGAGGATGCCGACAGGGTAGTGAGAGCAGGTGACATGGAGGTAAGTGAGAAAAGACGCAAAAACAGATAACTGATCTGATATTGCCGGGTTTGTGTTGTTCTTACAACATAATAATTTATGTTGTCACAACTGAGATTAGGTTTAGGCACAAGCTCCACTGAGGTTAGTCTTAGGTACAGTTACCACTGAGGTTAGGTTTAGGCACAGGTGTCTCTGAGGATAGGGTTATATCAGAGGGAATATTCTGTGGCAATGATAGTCCTGGTGAAACATGAATTATGATGTTGTAGGAACAACAACACAGCAATATCATATTGCGTAAATATTGATAGTTAAGAATCTTATACATACATATTTTTTTAAATATTATATATATTATATAGCTGATTTGGTCCCCCCAAAGTTGACTCCATGGATATGGCCGTGCTATGACTACAAACATACAAACATTTTGTCAGTATTCTCCTTACGTTTTTGGGATTATGTCAATACAAACCTATTGCTGCAAAAAAATGTCTTCAAACATGTCAATTTATCAATAACCCAAAAAAACAAAAAACAATTATAGATGTATTTTTAGAAAGGTATGATAGAAAGTGGGACAATATAAAGGGGGAGTTTTTTGGTTAAAGGGCAGTGTACCAGATGATAAAAAACAACAAAATAATTAAATAAGCGACCATAAGTGACAAATATACTTTAAAAAAAACAACCTAAAAATAGAAGAAACATTACGTTTTAGAATACGTTAACCAAACATCAACAATATTTTTCTTATGTATCTCAAACGGTCCATAACTTCACTACGCACGTTGACGTTCACCAAAAGTGTGCGTGCGTATTAAGTTATTTTTCTCAGAACGTAATTATTGCTAACCGTGAAGGCTAGGCTTAGCTGTCTGATTAGAATGGACCAAGTATACATGTACTACTGCCATTTGCACTGCATGAAAGTGCAAATGACGTCCCTTCGGTTACAGTCTCTTTCGTGGTGACCGTCTCATTAAAACCAGTGAAATAAAATGCAGGCAAACCGCCTAATTCTAATTACCATATGCAGATCTGTCTTTGCAACACGGTCTCCCGTCTTGCCATCTCACTATTATGCTTGCATTCAAATGCAGCTTAACATCTTTCCTAAAACCTTTTCGACACGAGAATTTTATAGTTTCTCGTTTGCCCAATAACTAGGGAATCTATAGGCTGCATTAGTGTACGAAGGCGCGTTTATCTCACTAAGCAAATTTCAATTAATATCAACACACCAGACAGAGAACAAGGGGAACCAAAGATCATGGAATTGTTTGTTTTCCGAGGCGTGCTCTCGCTAACTTTCATCATCAACACAAGCATAAAGAGTCGTTTGGAATGTAAAGGTAGGTTTCTTAATTTCTGTCAAACCTTTCTTTGAAGAGGGGATACAAATGTTTACCTGTGTTGAAACACAACTCCTTAATATTTCATTCATGGATTGCTGTGAAAAAGTGTATTACGTGACTACAGTATTATTCGTATGCCTCATTGGATTAAGCAAAATAGGATGTATAGAAGATGCTGAAATATTTGTGGGCCAGATTTGTATCCATGCAAAAGCGGTATGTGCGAGCTGAAGACAGCAGATCCGATCATTAGACCATCCTACTCCATATATTTTCATTATTTAATTGATAGCCATGTATTATATAACGTTATCTGCACTGCCCCCTAGCGTAAACTGGAATTTTAATGTTGAAGTGAAACAAAAATAGATATTTTAAGCAATATTGCAGGCTTATTTGAACTAATGTCAATTACTTGGGCAACATTTAGATATATCAGTATCTAAATATACTAGGAAATGAAACATCATTAGAGAACCATATTATTTTTGACATTACTTAGACATTTTATACTTTACAGAAAGCATGTACTGTAGGATTTATTATAAAAATATACTATTCTCATTTAGGCACAGTAACAGTAGAGTTATATTTTCCCATATCTAAGTAAATGTTAGTTGAACAGCACAACATACTTGGCATTATGGGGATTTCAACCAGGGATCTTTTGTACACTAACCATTACCACTAGGCCTCCTTTCTAATAGGCCCCAATAAGTATATATTAGCAAAGGATGGGCAATAAGAAAGGAGAAAGGGGAAATGCCTAGGGCAGTCAAAAAAATCAAGCGTGAGCATTTTTTATTAATCATTATTTTGGGGGGTGTTTCTGGATTCATTGGCTTATAGAAATGGACCCAAGCTGCTGTTGTTGGGAATCAAAGCTCCAACAATCCTTCTATCAGTCTCCCAGAATCCTCTCAGAAAATAACCTCTGCCAAGGTGGCCGCCACTCCAATCAATTCTATGGCACAGTCAGGAGTTGGTTGTAAGATGAAGGTCACAATGATGAGGATCAATTATCTTGGGCTCCTAAGGAATTATGTTGGTCTACTCTTTGATGGAGGCTGATAAAGGCTGCGGCCATAATGGGGAAAGAAACTGTAGGACTGTCTGCAGGAGCAACACAGCCCACTTCAGCGTCTGAGTCAAAAACTTGTACTAGCACTTGTTAAAATATGGAGGGTAAATGGTATACGTTTGACACAATTTATGATTAGAACAATGGACAGGATGTGGTCCTTTAAGGGGGTTGTCCATGGGTTGTCATTATTTTTTTATTACCAGGAGCAGGCCACCTGGGGTTTGTTGTGGAATCTCCTTGTCCATGAAGCCAGCTCTGGGATTCAGTATAGCAATTGTTTGGTTACAGGTCAGAAACTCTAATTGCTAATCCTAATTTGGCAGGTTAAGACACTGAAGTGGAGTTAATGGCTGCTGATCATGGATGACAGGTTAGGACCAGAAAATGAAGTTGTGCTCTAAAGAAGGTCACTTAATCCCAATTGCTCTTGTAAATTGCTTGGGATATGAGGTCTACTGAAGGACTGAAATGTAAATGTGATGAGTTCATAGTGGAAAAGATTTAGAACAGATAAGATGCTGTGACGGCCCCTCCTCGTTTTGGGTGGTTTCCTTGTTTTGTTGTCTTGCAAGGGACGGTGGGCGGAGCTAGGAGTGTCATTAGTGTTTCACCTGTGCTTAAAACAAGGAGGCCTGAAAGCTTTTAAAATCCTTGGACTTTGGATGTTAAAAGGTTCCTTCAGGATATTTAGGATTGGTTGGAGGGTTTTTGTCACTCCTCATGAGCCAGGGTTGTGACAAGTGGGGGCTCGACCGGGATCTCGGGGGTAGGTTTCTCAGGGTAGTTTATGTAGCCCATTCCCCACCCAGTCATTGTATAGAAATTGCTGAGCGTGCTTCCTGGGTGGGCGTGTCCCATCCTGCTGACCCCATCTCTGACCGTGGGGCCATCTCGGATCTCGGAAGCCGACAAAGAAGACAGTTGAGGGGGTAGGCTGGCGCCAGTAGATCAGACCTCGGCTAGCTCGTGTTACATAGCCTCTTCATTGTCCGCATCTGTGGGTCCAGCTAAAAGGCCATAAACCTTCCTATACATTTTATGTCCTTGCCTCTAACCTTTTGACTTATGGTCCTACCTCTGGAATGTACGGATTAACATTTATAACCCCTGGCTGGCTATTTCAGAGTATACGCCCTACCAGCACGGTTTGTTTCTAATAGCACATGTTCTTTACTAAAATATTCCACAAAACCTGTTTCTTTCGGGGGACCTGATTTTTTGGGGGTTTTTTTGTGCGGCAGTTGTGGTTAGAGCTTTCGTCTCGGGGACACATCCGTGGTTTGGGAGGGTCGCCAGCTTGCTGGGGATTTTTCTCGGACCAGCCTGCTACAGTGTGTAAGTACCCGCCGCAAGTCTGCACGAAGACTAGGGTTGAGTTTGGTATGGTTGGGGAGGAGTAGCTTTGGTTTGTTTTTTGTTTTTGTGGGTTGTGTCGTATTCTTTGTTTATTCGGTGGTTCGAGTTTTGTTTGCCGCGCGGTATGGCATCGCCTTTGGACGTTTTTATTAGTGCCCCGTCTGTGGAACTTCTGGAGTTTATACTAAGGATCAGCTCTTGAAATTATCTGATCATTATGGGCTGGAGATCTCTGACAAGCGTCTTAAGGAATCGTTGAGGTCGTTGTTAGAAGCTGGTCTAATTGATCTGGGTGTACTCACTGCTAAATTGTCTGGTTTGGCTGCGTTGTCTTTGCCGTCTATGACAACGCCACTTGCGAGCAGTATTCTGACTTTCGAGCAGCAGAAGGAATTGCTTATTTTGCAGTTGGAGCATGATCGTGTACGTCATATGAAGGAGTTGGAATTACAACAGGAAACCGAACGTTCAAGGCTTAGGCTGCAGGAATTGCATTTTGAGTTGGTCCGTGAGGGGAAACTCTCACCGGGTGTTTGGGCTAGTGCAGTGTTCTGGTGCTCGCGGTGTGCGTTCCTCTGTGGAGACCTTACCGGACTCGCTTGATGTTGTGGGTAATTTACGTCTCGTTCCAAAGTTTGATGAACGGGACCCTGATACCTTTTTCACATTGTTTGAGCGTGTGGCTGATGCAAGGAACTGGCCTGACTCTGACCGAACCATAATGCTGCAGTGTGTTTTGACCGGTAGGGCCCAGGGTGCTTATTCGGCTCTTAGCAGTGCTGAAAGCCATGACTATGCCTCGGTTAAGGCTGCTGTTTTACGGGCCTATGAGTTAGTCCCTGAGGCTTATCGTCAACGTTTCTGTTCCCTGCGGAGGGTGGATATGCAGTCTCATGTGGAATTTGCTGTTTAACCGGTGGTGTACTGCTTCTGAGGTTGCCTGTTCTGAGTCGTTATGTGACCTTGTGCTGTTGGAGGAGTTTAAGGACACCGTCCCAGTTTGCATTGCCACGTACATTAATGAGCAAAAGGTGAGGACATGTTCTCAGGCTGCTGTTTTGGCAGATGACTATGTTCTGACTCATAGTACGGATTTTGCAGGGAGCAGTGTTTGGGGTGGCAGGGGGCACTTGAAGTCTTTTGGCGGTCGGATGCCAGGGTCCTCTGGTACACAGGCTGGTCTCTCTTATGGTTATGGGTCTGGGGGTAGGGGGCAATTTAGCCAGGGTTGTCATTATTGCCAGGACATGGGTCACTGGAAGAACAAGTGTCCTGTTCTTAGGGCGAGGAATAGGACCAGATTCTATGATCCCAAACCTAAACCTGCTGCTTTGGCGGCACCTGTTGCCTGCCTTTTCCGGCCACCCTCTGTTTTGTCGGATGCATCGATATCTGGACGGCGTTTGAGTGACTTGGGGTATACTCCTTTCATTACTGATGGACAGTGAGGAGAGGGTGCCGGTCAAAGTCCTGAGGGACACTGGTGCCTCAGAGTCTTTTATACTTGAGTCGGTATTGCCTTTTTCTTTATTGTCTGATACAGGGACCAGTGTTTTGGTTTGTGGGATTGGCCTGAACACCTTGTCTGTTCCGTTACATAAAATAAGGCTGGAGTCCGTTCTGGTTCAGGGGGATGTTGTGTTGGGGGTACGTCCTTGTTTGCCTGTGGAGGGTGTTTTGGTTATTTGGGGAATAATCTTGCTGGAGGACGTGTCTGGTGTGATATGCCTCCACCTCCAGTGGTTTCTTCATTCCCATCTCTGGGGGTCCAGGATGAGATTGCTAAGGTTTTTCCTGATGTGTTCACTGCATGTGCGGTGACTCGCTCAATGGCCCGAGATGAAGTGGCTGTACACGTGCCACTAAAGCAGGTTGGAACGGCTGCATCTGTGTCTCTACCCATAATTCAATTAACAGTCCCTCGGCTTGAGTTAGTTAAGGAGCAGTGGGGGGATTCCTCCTTAAAACCTTTGTTTGAACGAATAGTTCCAATTGAGGAGGTGGTGGATGTTTCCCCTGGTTATTATTTCCAGCAGGATATGTTGATGAGGCGATGGGTGCCAATTAGTGACTGTTTTGTGGGGGATGCTGTCAGTCAGGTTGTAGTACCGGTTAAATATCGTGACTTGGTTTTGCAGGTCTCCCATGATGAATTGGCCGGACATTTAGGGGTGCGTAAAACATATGACAAAATTTTGAGACATTTCTTTTGGCCCGGGCTCAAGAAGGATGTCACACGTTATGTAAGCACCTGCCACACCTGTCAGATGACTGGGAAACCGAATCAGTCTATTAAGCCTGCTCCGTTGGTGCCGATTCCGAGTGTTAGTCAGCCTTTTGAGTATTTGGTTATTGATTGTGTGGGCCCTCTTCCTCGTTCAAATATTGGCAGCACATATTTGTTTAGTGATGTGTCACACCACTTGGTTTCCTGCCGCTTATCCGATGCACTCTATTACCACTAGATCAGTTTTGAAAGCTTTGACTCAGTTTTTTTCTATATTTGGGATACCTAGAGTGGTTCAAAGTGATCGGGGCTCCAATTTCACTTCTCGTCTGTTTGCACAGGTTTTGGGGCAGCTGCATATCCGGCTTAACCTGGCCAGTGCATATCATCCGCAGAGTCAGGGGGTGTTAGAGCGTTTCCATCAGACCTTGAAGTCGCTGTTGAGGTCGTATTGTACCAAGATGGCACGGGATTGGGAGGACGGGTTGCCATGGTTATTGTTGGCGGCAAGGGAGGTGTCGCAGGAGAGCACTGGTTTTAGCCCTAATGATCTGGTGTTTGGCCATTCCGTGCTTGGTCCTTTGGCAGTGCTCCAGGACGGTTGGACGTCACCGGAGCCTGAAAAACTTGAATTGCTGGGATATGTTCATGGATTCCGGCGCAGGTTATATGCTGCGTGTGAGCTAGCCAGACAGAGGCTAGAGTCCTCCCAAGTGGGGATGAAGCGACTGTATGATCGTCGGGTTGAGTTCCGAGTCTTAAGTCCTGGTGATCAGGTGCTTGCCCTTTTGCCTATGGTTAGTTCCCCTTTTCAAGCTAAATTTCAGGGTCCCTATACCGTTGTGCGACAGTGCACTGATCAGAATTATTTGATTTCTACTCCTGATCGAAGAAAGCCTACCCAGCTCTGCCATGTATACTTTTTGAAGCCTTATTATTCGTGGCCGTTTGTGAGTGTTCAGGGTTCGCCTGACGGTCATGTTGGGTCTGTTCTTCTGACTGATGTGGTGGGGGAAACCGTAGTGGTTTCTTCTGATTCTGTTGTGGCGGAGGCAGATGGGGAGGATGTTCCGGGTCCCATGGATTGGCAGTTGCAAGGTCGTTCAAAACATTTTGAGACACTTGCGGTTTTGGGTGATCTGTTGGACCATTTGTCTGGTGACCGACGTAGTGAGATGGTTGAGCTGATCAGAAGTTATCCCTCATTGTTTTTGGATATTCCATCCCGCATTCATTTGATAGAGCATGACATTGACGTTGGTGATGCTCCGGCCATTCGTCAGCGGTTCTATCGTTTTTCGTTTGAGAAGCGTTCCCGTCTGGAGGATGAGGTCCGCTACATGCTTGAGAATGACGTTGCAGAGCCTTCCTTTTCTAGCTGGGCTTCTCCTTGCATCTTGGTGGGAAAACCGGATGGGACTCTTCGTTTTTGTACTGACTATCGTAAGGTGAACAGTGTGACTAAGCCTGACTCTTTTCCCCTTCCTCGCATGGAGGATTGTGTGGACCAGGTTGGGGCGGCTAGGTTTGTGAGTAAATTTGATTTGCTGAAAGGATACTGGCAGGTGCCCTTGACCCCTAGAGCACGTGAGGTTTCTGCTTTCATAACGCCATCGGGTCTTTACTCTTATACAGTGATGAGTTTTGGTCTTCGCAATGCGCCAGCCACTTTTCAGCGGCTCATGAATATGGTTGTTTCCGGTTTGGAGGGTTGTGCTGTTTATTTAGACGATGTGGTCGTTTGTAGTGACACCTGGGATGAGCATCTTTCCCGTGTCCGATTGTTCTTCGACCGCCTCGTTGGGGCATCTCTTACCATAAATCTGGCGAATTGTGAGTTTGCAAAGGCGACATTTACTTACTTGGGTAAGGTGGTTGGTCAGGGGCAAGTGCGTCCTGTGCCTGCCATTGACTGTTTTCCTGTTCCTGAACTCAAGAAGGACCTGGTGCGGTTCCTGGGCATGGTTGGGTATTATCAAGGGTTTAGTAAAAACGTATCTTCGGGTGTGGCGCTGTTGACCGATCTACTGAAAGTCAAGGCTAAGTTTGTGTGGTCATCTGCTTGTCAACAGGCTTTTGATAGCATCAAGTTCCTTCTCACCTCAGCTCCGGTTTTGGCTGCTCCCTGTGGAGATGTGCCGTTTGTGTTGCAGGTGGATGCTAGTCATGTGGGGGCTGGTGCAGTCCTTCTTCAGGCTGATCGTACGGGTGTTGAGAGGCCTGTTAGTTTCTTTTCTAAGAAATTCAGTAGTTTTCAGCTGAACTATTCAGTGATGGAAAAGGAGGCTCTAGCACTTATTTGGGCGCTTAAGCATTTTGAGGTGTATGTAGGGTTGGGGGTGCTTCCTGTTGTGGTGTACACGGATCATAATCCCCTCACGTTCCTCCGTTCTATGCTTTGCCCAAATCAGCGGATAATGTGTTGGTGTTTGTTTTTGCAGGCTTTCCATCTTGTTGTGCGCCATATAAGGGGAGTTGAGAATGTGGTGGCGGAAGCCCTGTCTCGTGCGCCTGTCCCCTAGGGGTATGGGTGGTGGTTGCGGGTCCTTTGTGTCCCCGTTTTAAGGGGGGGTGTTTGACGGCCCCTCCTCATTTTGGGTGGTTTCCTTGTTTTCCTTGCAAGGGACGGTGGCCGGAGCTAGGAGTGTCATTAGTGTTTCTGCGACTCACCTGTGCTTAAAACAAGGACGTCTGAAAGCTTTTAAAATCCTTGGGCTTTGGATGTTAAAAGGTTCCTTCAGGATATTTAGGATTGGTTGGAGGGTTTTTGTCACTCCTCATGAGCCAGGGTTGTGACAATGCACCCAACCTCAAGATTAAGCTTATACTACAAATATGGTTTGGACGGAAGCCTGCAACATTCCTGGAAGTGTCGTTTTAGGAAGCTGAGAGGCAACTGCACGCCACAGAGTTCTAATTGATAGGTTATGGACTAAGGAAGAGATGCGCTAGACAACTGGCTCAGTCAAATGACATCAAAATGCTGTTCCCGTGCTCAGTAGTTGCATGCTTCAAACCATGGGTGCAGGCAATGTCACAAATACTGTATTAGTTCTATTCTTAGGGGTGGATCACACAAAAAAACAGATTTTCTTTATGAGTTCAAAAGAAAGAGATGGAGATTTCTGGATTGGCCAAGTCAAGCCTGGATCTTAATCCTATTGAGATATTGTGAGGTGATTTTGAAATGGGCTGTGCATGCAAGAAACCCCCCAAACATCACCCAGCGGGAGTAATTGAACCAAAAACAATGAAATTTTAAACATGATATCATTTATTAATCCTCTACAGTCTTTGGGTCATTTGGGACACCAAAATCCGCCTGGCAGAACCTTGACCTTTTGACCTCTCAGGAGGTCATCCTTTGTTTTAGAATGATGTCCTTTACATTTTGGACTCTGAAAACCCATAACTTGAAGAAGGATGAATAGTTAACATTTGAGAACACCTAATGATTTTATTAGTAACAATGTGTGAAGAGAATACAAAAAACGTATGTTGACATGTAGTTGCTTTTATTGAGAAGCTCAAAGTATTCTCCAATAGGTAATGCTGATTATGTCCCATATGGACATCCCCAGGGGTTCAGAACCACAAAATGTTTTATTGTTTGAACATGTAACATAATATACAAGTAATCTGCAGTATTGCTTCCGAAAATTTTACAATATCAACCAGAATTGACAATTTTATATCCCTATATCAGTGTGATGGATCATTTAATCCTAAAATAAAAAAATGTATTAAATCTGATCATATCAGATTAACTCCTGAAAAAAATGTATAGTTTTTTCTATGCAGTCATGAAAAACAGTGTTTTTGTGGTCGAGATATGGAAGGTCGAGATTTAGAAGGTTTATGCTTTACAGAAATACACAAACGACATGTCATTCTTTGCAGCTGACTATCCCCTACATCCCGAAAGAAAATTTAGGCTTCTATATTTTATAATTCCAGAGATATAAATAGAAATGTAACAGGTGCGCTTTTCGATGCAAAATTGCCTCTAAGAGATTTCAGTCAAGATATGGAAGGCTTCTACTTTGCAGAAATACACAAACGACATGTCATTCTTTGCAGCTGACTGTCCCCTACAACATGTAAAGAACCGTAGGCTTCTATATTTAAGATTTCCAGAGATATGAATCGAAATGTAACAAGTGCGATTTTTTTCTTTCTTTTTTGGTGTTTTTGTGGTCGAGATTTGGAAGGCTTCTCCTTTACGAAAATACACATACGACACGTCATTCTTTTCGGAAGACTGTCCTCTACAACGCGAAAACCGTAGGCTTATATCTTTAAGCAATCTGGAGATATGAATAGAAATGTAGTCGCAATGATTTTAACGCAAGTTTGCGTCAACCAACATTTAAAATTAACTAAAGATTTCCTGCTGAGGAAAAAGTTAGGACAGCCCATGCCCTAATGGCTGGTATTGCCTCCTTTGGCTGAAATAACTTCCATAAGATGTTTCCTATAGCCCTCTCCTCCATGAAGAATTTCATTACCTTTATCTATAGATATTGTTTGAAAGATAATCAAATATTGATATGTCAGTATTTTTTTAAAAATAACAAAATATTTGATTGGGTGTCTTAATTTTTTACTGTAAGTGGTATAAATTCTGATTGCTGATTGGTTGATAGCTGTTGTATACAAGACCATATACCAGAGGAATTACATCACATCCCTTTATTCTGCTGTAATTGCATTGCTATTGGTTAATAAGAGCAATAAGTCATCACAGGGGTTTGTGGTATGTTGCCAATATACCATAGTTATGAGTGGTTGTCCAGGCACTCCATTATGCACCATGCCTAAGCTCTTAGCTGTAGTGTTTTGACCCCCTTGTACTTTTTTGCTTCCTTATACCTAGCCAATAAGCATTCAGGATTCAACCACCTGGTTTAATGCTTATTATACCAAGGTATTGTTAAATACTTGTTGCTAATTTGTGAAATTGAGTTGTAGAATGCACATGAATTCTTGATATTTAGGACAAGAAAATAGTTTTGCTAGACAATTTGAATGATTTTATATGCTTACAAGGCACTATACTACTAGGCCATTTACTAATAGACATTAAATGTTTTCGTTTATATTCCAATGTATTGGTTGCTACAGAAATGACCCAGTTATTCATGACAAGGCTCAGGAGATAGACCCAAAAGCAGACCGAGGGACGTTCCACAGCTATTTGTTGTGGGCAAAGGCAAGGGTTGGTCAGTGACAGGCAGAGGTTTGGTACTCGGTTGGTTAAGCTTGAAGGACATGCAGGCAGGAACTTGGTCGAGGACTGACAGAGGTTTGATACATAGTATGGCTTGAAGAACAGGCAGGCAAAAGCCGCCTCGTGGTCGTGGCTAGGCAGAGGTTCAATACACTGGGATTCAATAGGTAACAGTGGGAGCAGAAACTGGAAATGACTTATCAAAGTAGCCACCTTTCCAGACATAACAGCCAAATACACTTGTGGAACTCTTTCTGAAAGTGAAATCATATATTGCTCAAAGTTGCAGACTGTGCGACAGTCTACACTGGCAGACGTGTTGCACATTTAGGTTGCTTTGCTTCTTACCTTCTTTCTAGTTCATCCCAAACCAGCTTGATGAATTTTAAGTCTGGGTATTGTCCTAGCCACAAGCTTGTCATTTTGTTCTTTTTGATTAAGGTAGATCTGACATAGTCTGTAGGTATGTTATGGATCATTGTCTAACTGTAGGATGAGCCCCTGACCAACTTGGAGAACACCAGCCCATATTACATGGCACTGAGAAAATCTGTGGTAGCCATTTTGGTTCTGGGTGCCACTCACCCTTTACGAGTCACTGACTCTGGATCCACCAAAAGAGCCCCAGACCATCAACCTTCCTACTCCATGTTTTACTGTTGGTGTCTCACACTGTGAAGTTTAGGCCTTTTGGTGGTGTGGGAAAGTGTACTAACAGACACTTTGGCTTTTGCAATTTTTCTAAAGGAAAGACCTACATTTTTAAAGGTTATAATGGTCTGTCTATGTTCTTTTGTTAATTGTATGTTTCTTTCCATTATCATAGCAATATACTCCTGCCTGCGATACAATACTGTCCAAAAAAGCTTGAAAAGATTTAATAATACAGTCTGTTCCAACTCTGCTTTTATGCAGGCAGAGTGGTTGTAAGTAGTTAACAAAATTTGGGCCATCTGTAGGAATGTTAGCATCAATGAAATTGCTTACATTTCAATAACAAATTGAAAAATGGCATTGTTCCGAAACTGTTTCTTATGTTGTTGTTTGTTTACTATGGTGTTAGTATACACATCTCTGTTCTCCACATTTCCTTGGAAAAATGAACCCTACAAAGGGAAATCATTTATTTCTAAGGTAATGTTCAGAATGTTGGCGTATATCCCCTACTGAACTATAGCCGCACAAGATCAATGGTTAATTACCTTGTCAGCTAACCACGTTGTTATAGCATGTGTTCAAATGGTTTACTAGTGAACATGTGCAAATGATCAATGCAAGTATATTTGGCTATGTGAAAAATGTTCCCCCATTTACCGTGTTATCAATGTCAAGTCATATTTTCTCAAAATGATTTTCCACCAAGTTATTAAACCTCGACTAAAGAGCTGATTTAGGAAATACGTTCTTAGTATGCTAAACAAGAGGATCTACAGATAAAGTATGTCTTGTACAGAACAGTCCGGTTTATAAGTCAGCAGCCTTTCAGTACTCGATGACCTTTAGCCTGACCTCTAGAAATCATGTCCAAGTCTACCATTAACTCTCTTTTAAAAAAAAATAATCCTACAAAGTTGGTACTTCATAATGACTTTGCATAATGAGGTACATTCTCCTTGTTCATTGGGTCTCCTGCAAAAAAAGATCTCCTCATTGTGCTGAGTGGAGAGTGGTAGTCACTTTTATCTCTGGTAAGGCCCTGTGGCCTCCGCTTGATCAATTAAACTCCTGAAAGGCCTCTCTCCCCTGGCTCTTTCATCCTTCCGCCTGGGAGGAATGGAAAGTTATCAGTCTTTTCCAAGCCGATATGGAAGACGGAAATAAGTAGTTTGTCTATAAAAATGTCCAGGTGCTTTATCAGCATCCCAGTAGGGCCTGGGGCTGCCTCTGCATTCAGTGTGCTGCTGCCTGTACGCTCATTTGCTCAACGACCCATCTGGCCCCCTTGTTCAGACTCCATGTGCCTGGGGCCTGCTTACAGAGGAGCCCGAGCCCTGCCTGGTCCAGACTTGGGCTCCTCCAGCTCCACGCTGGGATTGACTCGGGCTATGTCCCTTGACGATGCTATCGATTTCAGCTAGGAGATTCTTAGTGTAGATTGGGCCCGACTGATGGTGTGTATCTGAACAGCAATGATCCTATTTATGGGGTAGTTTGGGGGGCGTTGTGGTGAGCTGTTTTCATCTGGCAGTCTGTCGAGCTGACGTGAAAGATGAGGAAGTGAAGAAAAAAGTGCATAACCCCAAAAAACATGCACACATTTCAGGCGGTCTTTTCGAACAAGTCTACTGAGCTAAATTAAATAGATACAGAATGTAAACTACATAGTGGGAAAAAAATCTGAGATAACTATGTGCATTTAACCAACTAAACCAGGGTTAACTTTCAATAACTGTGCGAAGCCAACGCCATTCGTTGGTGATCATTGTGTTTGACTGTGAGAGTTAGGTTTTGCATTTTACTGATCTATCTGTAGTGCCCCTTGCGGTTATTCCTGCCGGAATATAAAAAACAAACAAGAATCCTGATAGAAAGTGCCTTAACCGGACAATAACAATTCACACCTATAGGCCTTTCATGGCAATTTAATTGCACGATTTACAACACCCTGCTTAATAGTAAAGCTGTTAAAATTAAAAGAAAATCAATAATTAGCATAGCTTGAACACCAATGATGGGATAAACCAAATAACTATTGTCCAGATTTGCAGTTCACACTACCACTGTTCTTGGCAATAATTAGCAGTCATCTCATTGCTCTGTCCCTTTTCTCTACAATAATTAAAAATAAATTCATGACCGGTTTTACTGGAAACTAGGCGATAAAGAAACATTTTCGCCTGCGTAATTTATGGTTATTTTGATAATGCAGACATGGACTATTTTTGGGATCCTTTGCTCAGATATTGCTGATGCCAGTGAGATCTTTTACACAGCATTTACAATGTGCTTTCGGAAAGTATTCACATGCCTTCACTTTCTAAAAATGCTGTTGTTATATTATGGAAAATGTCTAATACCATTTCAACAGTGAAACATTGTGGTGGAAGCATCGCGCTAAGGTGATGATTCTCCACAGCAGGGACTGTTCAGGATTGAGGGAAGGATGAACAGAGTAAAATACAGAGGTCCATGAAGAAATCCTGATCCAGAGCGCATCGGACCTTAAACTCAAGACGAAGATTCCTCTGCCAGCACAACAAGGACGATAAGCACACAGCCAAGGCAACATTGGAATTGCTTCTGGACAAGTCTGTGAATGTCCTTGAGTGGCCCAGCCACAGCTTACACCAACGAGCATGGGAACACAACCTTTTTTGGCTATGAGCCCTGCAGAAACTGACAGAGTTCACTGGTATAGTTTACAGAGGAATGCGGCCAAAAGTTTCAAACCACTGTTGTCAGCAGATGAAGAGGGTAGTTGGGAAAAATTGCATAAAAAGACAGATAAAGAGCTAAATTTGCATGAACGTGAAAGTCCACAGGAGTGTGCTGTGTTTCTACATTCTTTACATTTGCATTAAGGCCAAGAGATTAAACGTGTGGGAAGATTCTGTGTCCTAGTGCGTTTTTACTAGCTCTGGGCTCTTATGCCAGTGAAGGATCAGACTCGGACATCTCACTTTCCGCTGCTGCTGGTGGGTGGTATTTGCACACTACAGGCCACATCTACATTTGAATCTACTGCAATGGTTCACAAGGGGAGTATTATGTTTTCTACTAGATATATGCTAGATGAAATGTTTTAGCAGAATGTTTTAGGACAAGTACTACTCCGGTACTAACTGCTACTTTGTTGTGATATGACAACTTGCCGACTGTGTTGCTCGGCCCGGCATACTTTCCCATTTTAATTTGTTTAGCAGAAATTTCAACATGGTGTTAGGCAGTACCGTATAAAGAACTTTTGGTGTGGCATGTGATGAAACTGAAAAAATAGGCAGAGTTTTTGGCTCACTCAAATGACGATGTGCTGGAGTGTGTGAGTTACGGCGGACAATACATGTCAACTGGACGGGGTACATGTCGACTGGAAAACGCACTATATTGCGAAAGGGCATGTGCTCTGTACGGGTAAAGCCTTACCCTTGCATGTGCCTGACCTTAGGGTAATTTGGAGCATTTGTAGAGTTGCGCTAGAATTACTATTTACTGTCCTATGATGCATTACATTACAAATTGAATAGTGTCATACAAATTAGAGGATGTAGCTTAGCATACGAGTTGGGTTGCTTCTTGCTTTAGAATATTTTAATGCTATATTTGCATCTGCGTTATTTTAGATGTCTAGACAAGACATGGCTCTATACGTCTACCCATTCTAACTTTCAAATCTTTACTTTCTAACCAAAACATGATATTTTAGAAACATAGCACTTTCTTAATTGAAGTAAAAATAACTTATTTGTTTGTAGTTTATTTTAATGAAAAATATTCCAAAGAATCAAATCTTTAAATGAAGTAAAATTACTCAAAACAATACTGGGAACTAGGCGATGAAGACAAACGTGCGTTGAAGACACACGGCAAAAACCAGGGACTGACTATTAGAAAATATCTCAAAATGGCCATTTACGCTATTACAGCAATAATTAAGGAGTTTAAAGCAACTGGAGATGTTAAAACTGTGTCTTTATTGACCCTACAAACATGGAGGAGGATAGTACGCATAGGTCAAAGCTGGAGATTTACAGGCATTAGTTGGGTCTTGGGGTCAACAAATCTCCAAAACGATGATCAGATTTATTTGATTATAACACTATGCCCTGTTAAGTAAAATAATAATAAAATACGATGTAAATTAATAATTTAGCAGTCATGTTTAATCTAAAGTCACTTCCAGTACAGAAAAGAAGGCATACAGTAATAGTTGCCCCCCCTCCCTTGAAGCCCAAAGTGGGGTTGCATAAGCTGTGCTCTATAAACTAATCTACAAGGGACATATAGTTTCTAATGTTCTCTGCATACTCGCATCCCTAATGATGTGCTACTTGTAAACACAATTCACTTAAAAAAATAACTAGCCTCCAGTTTCTACTTGGCTAGGAGTTGGTGAACCATATTTCTGGACATCTGTGTGTTTCCAGGGTCGGAAGAACAGGATGCTAATAGTGCAGCTGACTGCATGCTGCCTGCTGCAGTGGCCTCTAGTGGCCACAGGGTGGCAGCCCGGTACCAAGCCCGACTTCTATGCTGTGGAAATGGATGGAGGCACCCGTGCCGCTCAAACCCTGGCCAAGGAACGCGGGCTAGAGTTCATATCACAGGTCAGTGCATATTTAAATACCGCCTTTATTGCTTCCACCTACAGACGGGCAATTTTCATTCATCGAAAATCCATTTACTGAGGGGCTTTTTGTTGGCGGAGGTATGAAAGTGCTGACTTCTATTTTCATTTGAAGATATGTGACTTTCATCAAATTACAGCAACGTTTCTGAATATTTCATATCTGGTCGTCTCCTCCACTCCCTACACGTACATACACTAGAAAGAAACACACAAACACACGCCTTACTTCTTGCGTCAGCGTTGGAATCCTATATTACAATTAAATTCAAGAAAAACCTGTTAAATTTCTTTTCAAATAATGAGACCTTTTGGCCTTTTTTTCATCCATTGTCCAGCTGTTTGTCCACCTCCCGTTGTGACCGACTTGTACCATGTCAGCACAGCCTCCTGTGAAGTGCTTAGCCCTATTCAGAGTGCTGGTGTTCAGCTGATGGTGAAGATATTGGGGTAGGAGAGTAGGGCTGGTTTGAGTCAAAGTAGTACTCTGAAAGTCAGTGGGCCATTCAGTCCCGATTGTGTGTGGCACGTTGTTGCTCATTTTATACAGGGTTTCCAGGTGCCTGGTCTGTGTGGTGGAGGAGTGTGCCATGGTTATTGATGTGTTGAGTGTTTGGGGCTGTGTCCTGTTTTTCACCCTAAGGACACAAGGAAGTCTCAGCCTTGGTTCTGCGCCGCTGCTGCCTGGACCAATGAACATCTAGCCAATCTTTTTTTAGGACTATTGAACAAGGCCCCTCCATCTTACAACCACTGACACACCCTTGCATGCATACTGGACAGCACACACGTAAATATAAAGACACACACAACCACACACACAGTGTAGCAAGTTTAATTCACAGGTTTTAGTAGCTGGTTTATGTTGTATTCAGTGTAAATCCTAAATGTAGTGGCTCTCCTTGGGTGTTAATGAGAGTGGGACCTGTGTGGTGTTTTCTCGCTCCCTGTCATTTACTCTTTCTCTCTCTTTCTCTAATTATCTTCTCTCAATTCAATTAAAACAGGCCTTATTGGCCTGGGAAACATTTGTTTAGATTATCTCACTTTGTCTCTCTTGCTTTCTTTTTGTACGTTCTTAGCTGCTAAGGCCTCAACCACAGAGGAACGCTAAGCCAAGCTTCTCAGTTTCCTGTAGCTCTTCCAATCTGCTGACTGGACTTATTCAACCGCCACACCCCACCCCACCCCTGCGTCGCCACAGGCTGACACTAAATGTCAATGACATGAAATCCCCTTTGTTAAGTCAAATCCAATTGAATTGTGTCACCAGGTGATTTTCTCATTGCACGCGTAAAATATTGTATATCAAGACTGGCACTTCACAATATCACAATGTGATATTTCTTTGAAGACATTGAGGTGGAATGAAAACTTTTACAGAGTGGCATGCTTTTGGAACATCAGGACACCCGCTGCCAACATTCCAGTGGTGATATTGCACAAATGGAACAGGAATCAAATGTCTCTTGACGCTAGCACTCCAAATAGCGGTGGTTTCTTTGATTGAGTAGCTTGCCTTGGAGAATGTCATCAGGTTTCTGTGTCTTTGTGACATCTTCCTTACAAAACTGGAACCGAAGCAGTGTTTTAAATTATTATAATTTTTTTCCCTTCAACTTTTTGGGTGCTCTTTTCTACACTATGTAACAGGGTTTGTGGTTTAGTAAATTATATTTCATGTCAATCAATCCCGGAAGTAGGGTAAGGTATCATCCGCAGGGATTGACTGACCTCAGGGCCATCTCCCAACGCACTCGGGTGGACAAAGCGTGGAGACCCTAAATTTTGTCAAGAACAAAGACAAAAGGCCTGACCAGCCGACATAACAATTGTAACATGCGTAAAATACTCATGTATCCAAATCAATTACATCATAACACCTTCCGACACAGAAGGTATGAATGTGCATTCTAATATGTCCCAAAACACAACGTAAAATGATATGGTTTTGTTTGTTATGCTGTTTCGGAATGTGTGTTTAAAAGATGTCTGATCTTGATACAGGGGTGTTTGATAGTATAACATTATGTTTGGTAAAACAGAGCCAACGGTTTCACATGAAGATGCTATTTATCTTGACCATTGTAACAACATGGATACAAACATTTTGTCAATCTACTAAATCGTGTTTGAATACTAGGAACACAGTGACTTATTCCCTGTCAAATTACATGAAAAACTGGGTCTCCATATGTGGTGTTTGAACGGTATGCACTGTTTGTTTGCATTGTTTACCAACATTTTATAAAAAAAATTAAATAGGATTTGGGTGCTGGTGTAGAATGCCCATTGGAATGAGCTACTGAGTCATTTATTTGTTGTTTTCTTTAAGAATCAGTTAATGTATTTATTTAATTTAAAATTCAAAAGTTTCATGTAGAAAATAAGGATTCCAGCTTTAACACTTGACAATAAGACGAGTTGCAGAGAAAATAGAACAGAGAAAAATACACATCTTTTACTTCTCTCAGGAGAGAACAAGCATGTGAATAGAATTGTATTACCATAAATTCCCCCATGCACGTGTTTGTGGGCACTCATGGACAGATTATTGTGGTTATGTGATCCAACTACACTTTCTAAACCCGTCTGGCGTAGCTGTCCATTGTTTATAGTGGGTGTATGTCTGTGAGATTGATTGACAGGGGCAGGCTAAGACAGGTAAGGTAATAGTAGACATTACTTGTGTGAGGTTTTAGAGACATGGTAAACAGCATGATCACTCTCAACCACTACACACACAAACACGCACACACACACACACACACAAACTCACTCTCCTCACGTCCCTGGCAGAAGACTTGTCATGTACAAACACACACACCCACACTTATACATACACACACACACAATAATAGCTTCACAAACATTTTATTACAAAGAAACATTCTGACTGAAACCTCTGCTAGGAGTGATGTGTGTTCTTGCGTTTATATACACGACCATTGGGTCTGGTTGTGTGTGCTTGCGTGTGTATATATATATATATATATATATATATACGACCATTGGGTCTGGTTGTGTGTGCTTGCGTATATATACACAACCATTGGGTCTGGTTGTGTGTGCTTGCGTATATATACGACCATTGGGTCTGGTTGTGTGTGCTTGCGTGTATATACGACCATTGGGTCTGGTTGTGTGTGTGCGCATGTTGTTTTTGTTGTTGTTATTATTAGATCAGGAAGTCCCCCTTTTCTGCCCAGTGGTGAAAGGCCTCCCAGAATTCTCTGTGTCTCTCTCTCTGTCTTTCTCTCTCTGTCTCTCTCTAGTGATGTGAAATACTGCCGCCGGATTACCATATAATTACCATAACATTACCACGGCACAGCCTGTGTTGGTGTCTGTGGACTTGGTTTCAGCTCAACGAGATCGAGCCTATTTTATACGCTTAGCTTCCACCTCGTCCCCCTCACACTGTACCAGTCATACTCTCAAGGTGTTTTTTTTTTTATCCGAGTAAAGCACATGAAGTTGTTGTAAAGAACTGGAGTTACTGGACTGAAAGAAATCAGAGCACTCAGAGATCAGTAATCTTGGCTGTCGCAAACACTCAGAACTATCACTGAACACTCTTTACATCATCTTCATTTAAAAAAAAAAAACCCAAAAACATTTATAGAGACTGCCTTTTAGACCTCAGTTTACAATGGGTTGACCTGCTGGTGATACATTAATATATGCCTCATGTTTACTGTTACCAAAGAATTGCCACAATGGAGATTTAGAATATTATTTTAGTAGTAAACCTGCTTAGATCTATAGACTTATTATAGTATTTTTTGGGAAGGTTGCTCTACGTAAAACTACAAAGAAACAGTCATACCGGTAGATGATTGGTAGATGAATGAAGATGCAATAAGGACACGTTCTGCATGCAGAGAAATCAACAACGCATCAACAAGCCAAAGAAGAAGCTGACAGTTTCTAAAACATCATGGAGGCAGCCAGCAACCTCCCCAGGACCTCATCTCAGGTTCGATAAGGCCCCGGAGAAGCTCAGAGCTAAGACGGACAGAGAAGCTGAAGATGTGGAAGTGACACGGCCACAATGCCACTTCCAGTTGCCCTTCATACTGAATGCTGAACCTCCCCAGCGATGCAGGGTCCGATTCAGGAGGAAGACAGCCAGGGGAAGAAGGGGCGCTGCCTCTCTATCCACTGTCTGTGCCAAAGTTTCACAAAACCTCTGCTGTGAGGTTGCCACAGAGGCCACACAGAGGCCACACAGAGGCCACACAGAGGCCACACAGAGGCCACACAGAGGCCACACCGAGGCCACACAGAGGCCACACCGAGGCCACACCGAGGCCACACCGAGGCCACACCGAGGCCACACCGAGGCCACACCGAGGCCACACCGAGGCCACACCGAGGCCACACAGAGGCCACACAGAGGCCACACAGAGGCCACTGGAGAGCGTTTGGTTTTACATTTCAGAATTACGTTTTTCCTGGGGGTCAATGAGTTGATAAAATGCTAGGGATGGTTAGATGGCCTTGAGGGCACTGTTAAACATGTTGCCCGAACATCCTTATATTAACACACTGATGTGAACACCCTGATGTTTACACCCATATTTTAACACCCCTATGTTATCACGAATCAAGTGACCACCGTATGGATACTTTTAACATCCTATTATGAAGACTGCAACCCCTATTCAAGGCAATGTACCCCTCATTGCCCTAAGAGACTAGGTTTTGGTTTGATAAGATGGAAGGGGGCTCTCTCCTAAACAGCAGAGTCTGTTCTCCTAGGCTGATGATCAGTATCGCCCTTCTAAGTGGCGGAGACCGGCTATTAACACCACAGATGGGTACTCCTTGAATCCGAAAGGCTGTCTATGAATTTTTACTCTATTTGAAAACCACGAGACCCGCCTCTCTTTCTACGCGCTCCCCCCCTCCATTGCCCGCTCCCTCCCATGTCTCTGGCCTCTCTTTGCTCTTCGTGCAGGGCACACAGGGGCACAGGGAAGAACACCAATGCCGTAATAGCCGTCTGCAAGGTCCCATTCCATTAGTTAAGGGGCTGGGGGTTTGCTATTTTGTATGTAATGGAGGCAGCTGCTGACCACGCTAGGAGGGAGGGCAACGCCGTAAAAGCGCCACATTTTATATTTCTGACCTGCTCACTGCCGCTTTGCTTTTTATTTCATCCCCCTCTCTTTCGCCCTCGCTCTCATTCACACACGCATGCTCCTTCCTCTTCCTGTCTCACACAGTCTTGCGTGTTCTGCTCAAATGGCTTTGTTTGGTGTGTTGTAACAATGTGCACGTTGCCAAATGCGTACTCTGGGATTAATTTCACATTTGCAATATAACATAAAGTACTGATAATCAAGATGGTAATGGGTACTGTAAATCTCAAAAAGACATTACCTTACTATTGTAGCTACATATTGCATATCTGTTTTTCCTTGAATGACTTATGTACAGTACTTGTATGTACAGTGGAGTAAAGAAATGTTGATTCCCAGCTGATTTTGTACATTCGCCCACTGACAAAGAACTTATCTGTCTATAATTTTAATGGTTTGTTTATTTAAACAGTGAGAGACTGTTTAAATAATAACAACAAATTGTCCAGAAAAACGGTTTTCAAATAGTTATAAATTGATTTGCACAATCACAGGCCCATCTGAAGTTTGTCAATGAACATCTGAATGATTCAGTGGAGAACTGTGTGAAAGTGTTGTGGTCAGATAAGACCAAAATCGAGCTCTTGGGCATCAAATCAACATGTCGTGTTTGGAGTAGGATGCAGTCTATTACCCCAAGAACACCATCCCCTTCGTCAAACATGGAGGTGCAAACATTATGCTTTGTGGGTGTTTTACTGCTAAGGGTACAGGGGGTGAGAACCTCTAAATCTGCCACTAAATTCTAAGTCATGTTTTGAAAAGGGGTTAAATACTTAAGAGTAAAATGCTAAGAGGAGTAAAATGCTAAGAGGAGTAAAATGCTAAGAGGAGTAAAATGCTAAGAGGAGTAAAATGCTAAGAGGAGTAAAATGCTAAGAGGAGTAAAATGCTAACTTATGTATAACTTATTTGAAATGCATTTTTCTGGATTTGTTTGTTTTTATTCTCTCTCTCACAGTTCAAATAGACCTACCATTAAAATGATACTGACTGACCCACACTGTAGTGGTGCATATGCGTGAAAGGCAGCAGCTTGGACCACTAGACCATTCCAGGCCACCTCTCCATTTAAATCTGATAATTCATCCCACCCGCATCTGATTGACTTGCCCCGTTCTTTGTCCGAAGGGCAGGGATGAAAAGTATATGGACAAAGATTATAATACTGAAAGAGGTTCTGAGGATTGTGTAGATACCAGCCTTACCCTTCCAGGTGGGAGAGCCAGGAAGATATGTCTTTTGCTCTTCATTTCACTTGTTTTTTGCTCATCTCTTTTAAGGCTGAGATGATGTATGGCCGTAAAGGCCACACGTTGGCCGTGTGATGGATTTGAGCACTTTGCACAAAAATTACTGAGAACGCCTCAGCACCCTCCAAACCAGCCTTTAATGAAACTATCTTCAATATTGAAATGGAGAGAGACGAGAAAACGTCTGTGTGTGGGAGGGGGGTTGGGGGCTACACACTAACATATTCACTTGCACAATGCATTGATGCTACATGGAAATACACTTGCTATGATAAACATCCCTATGGAGACATTAGATATAAGTATATTGTTTTTAGCACGGTTGGAAATAGAGTAGCAAGATTTAGTACTGAACTGAAGACGTGGTTGCCTTATTACATATGATATTTTAGTAATGTTGCGGTGCAATAATACAGTAATTGTCACATTTTTATTAGTACTTAAGATAATTGTCGTGGTCATTATTTGTTTTTGGTTGGTGTGTGGATTAGAGATGTCAAATGTAGTCAGTTTCAGGTAGCTAACTGCCTTCTTTGCACGTAATTGGGTGCTTTTCGAACCATGGGCAAATATCAATTAATATTTAACTGTGAATAAGCAGTGCTCTATATCAGTATGCAGGAGCGGACTGGGACAACAATTAACATTGGGATTTCTAACTAACCAGAATTTTTTTTCATTATGGCCCATATTTTAATCTTTAGGACGCATTGTGATCATGATGTGTGAAACATCTCACATTTGAATGCCCGCTAGGAAAAAAGTTAACCCTTTGACCAAAATACCTTATGTTTTTTTGGCACCTGTGTGCAGGCACTATATTATTGGAAAGGGTTATAAAACATAATTAGCCTCCAATAGTCCAAGTCTTTACTTGTTATCATATTACTTATGTGCTGTGATGATACTGTGATTATCTTGCTATTCGAAAATCCAAACATGGTGTACTATTTATCTGTTGCTGAGAGACAAAAGAGAACCCTGAGAAAACAATCATTTTGATCAGACACAGAAATAAAGGTTCCCTGTTTTAAAAGACTATACAGAAAATGAGTGCGAAACTATTTTTAATTGTTACTCCTATGTTATTCAAAGGCAATATCCCAATAATTACTATTCATATTTTGTCACTGCTCAATTCCCCCCGCCATCAATAATCAATAACTACACACTTGCGATTTCTCTAATAACCCTGAAGTTAATGAGACATCACTTCTCATCCAAAATACCCCAACGTAACAAAGCATCATCACAACCTTCTATCTCTTTCTCTCTCTCTTTATTCTACTCACCCACACACTTGGTCATAGTAGTTTGTTGTGGTTTCCACAGGCCTAAACCCCACGCAGGGCAGTTAGCAAACACGCCAGCTGGCTCTCTCTCCATAGGGTGGGCTGCCTCACGTGGCTCTCCCACACCCTCTCAGCGACTCTTGATGTCTCTGTTTGTTTTTGTTTCCCCACCACGTCGTCCCCTCCCTCCCCCTGGCTGTCGGAGGCTGTCAGCGGGAGCAGCTCATTCGGCTTGCTTGATAGATGTGTCAAAGAGCTGTTCAAACCCATAGTATGGCAGTCTTTGCGATGCGTCCTAAATAGCCCACCTGTTTTCTCTGAATAGTGCACTTGTTATGTCCAGCAGTATCAATCCAAAGGATGCGTCTGCAGTTGTACAGCCACAAAAGAGCTGTCAACGTGTATTCTTGTTATTAGGATTTGCTTTGGCCTTTGGAGTCTACTATTGTTGTCTGTCAACATGAGCGCTAATGAGATGTAAATTCAAGTCAAGGCTTAATTATTACAAATAAATTACATTGAAACCAAATTTTGGAACATCATTAAAATTATAGATTTTTTTTAAGAGTGTGGAATAGCTCCGCAATTTGGTAGAAATCTACAGACCCATCATCAGATCTTATGTTGGTGCTCTGGGCCCTGGGTTCCTCGTGGTGCAGGACAATGCTTGGCTTCATGTGGCCAGAGTGTGTATGCAGTTCCTGGATGGCAAATGTATTGATGCTCTTGAATGGCCCTCACGTTCTTCTGACCTGAACCCAATCGAGATCCTCTGGGACATTATGTATTGGTGCATCAAACAATGGCAAGTAGGGCCACAGACTGTCCAGGTGCTCACTGAGGCCCTTATCCAGGTCTCGGAGGAGATCCCCCAGGTCACCAGCCACGTCTCATTCCGACATCATCAGGAGCATGCACAGATGTTTTCGGGAGTGCGTACAGGCATGTGGGGGCCATACACACCACTGAGTCCATAATGAGTTGCTGTGATTTCAATTGTTTCTGTGATTTGCCTGCCATTCTGCTGTTTTCTTTAACACATTGAAATGTAGCATTGAATTGAAATTAGCTAAGGCTAAGGTAATGTTCGCCACAGTAGTTCATGTGACATTAATGTCAAAACGAGATGGTTTGCTAACTGACACACTGAAAAATATATAATTTTCTGAGAATTATAAAAACAATATACATTGGGGAGAACAAGTATTTGATACACTGACGATTTTGCAGGTTTTCCTACTTACAAAACATCTGTAATTTTTTATCATAGGTACACTTCAACTGTGAGAGATGGAATCCAGAAAATCACATTATATGATTTTCAAGTAATTCATTAGCATTTTATTCCATGACATAAGTGTTTGATCACCTACCATTACCTGTATTAACTACACCTGTTTGAACTCGTTACCTTTATAAAAGACACCTGTCCACATACTCGATCAAACAGACTCCAACCTCTCCACAATAGCCAAGACCAGAGAGCTGTGTAAGGACATCAGGGATAAAATTGTAGACCTGCTCAAGGCTGGGATGGGCTACAGGACAATAGGCAAGCATTTTGGTGAGAAGGCAACAACTGTTGGCGCAATTATTAGCAAATGGAAGAAGTTCAAGATGACGGTCAATCACCCTCGGTCTGGGGCTCCATGCAAGATCTCACCTCTTGGGGCATCAATGATCATGAGGAAGATAAGGGATCAGCCCAGAACTGCATGGCAGGACCTGGTCAATGACCTGAAGAGAGCTGGGACCACAGTCTCAAAGAAAACCATTAATAACACACTACGCCGTCATGGATTAAAACCCTGCAGCGCACGCAAGGTCCTCCTGCTCAATCCGGCGCATGTCCAGGCCAGTCTGAAGTTTGCCAATGACCATCTGGATGATCCAGAGGAGGAATGGGAGAAGGTCATGTGGTCTGAAGAGACAAAAATAGAGCTTTTTGGTCTAAACTCCACTCGCCGTGTTTGGAGGAAGATGAAGTATGAGTACCACCCCAAGAGCACTGTCCTAACCGTGAAGCACGGAGGTGGAAACATCATTCTTTGGGTATGCTTTTCTGGAAAGGGGACAGGACGACTGCACCGCATTGAGGGGATGTTGGATGGGGCCATGTATCGCGAGATATTGGCCAACAACCTCCTTCCCTCAGTAGGAGCATTGAAGATGGGTCGTGGCTGGGTCTTCCAGCATGACAACAACCCGAAACACACAGCCAGGGCAACTAAGGAGTGGCTCCGTAAGTAGCATCTCAAGGTCCTATAGTGGTCTAGCCAGTCTCCAGACCTGAACTCAATTGAAAATCTTTGGAGGGAGCTGAAAGTCCGTATTGCCCAGCGACAGCCCCGAAACCTGAAGGATCTGGATGGAGGAGTGGGCCAAAATCCCTGCTGCTGTGTGTGCAAACCTGGTCAAGAACGACAGGAAACGTATGATCTCTGTAATTGCAAACAAAGGTTTCTGTACCAAATATTAAGTTCTGCTTTTCTGATGTATCAAATACTTATGTCATGCAATAAAATGCAAATGAATTACTTAAAAAGCATACAATGTGATTTTCTAGATTTTTTGTTTTAGATTCCGTCTCTCACAGTTGAAGTGAACCTATGATGATAAGAATTACAGACCTCTACATGCTTTGTAATTAGGAAAACCTGCAAAATCGGCAGTGTATCAAATACTTGTTCTCCACACTGTATTTGCTGTGTTTTTTCCTAGGTTATTAAAAAACTTTCAGTAAAAAACTTCCAAGTCAAAACAAAAACTTGCATGCAAAAAACATCTTTCTCTGCAAGAAAACCCTCCTTTCAACTCTCAAAAAGGACTGGCTAATGTGCTTCCTTTATACCTCAGCTTTGGATGAGAGCAGTGAAGTGGTCGACACACAGCATTAAGGGCATGCTCTTTAAAATGATATAAGGATCTGAAAGGTGGGGATGCTAGTTGAATTGCTGAGGTCAGTCCCTTACTTCTGAAGATGTTCACGATGGATTCTTTCCTTGTCAGAATTTGGCTCATGCTTTAGCCATAACCAGAGCACAAACATCAAGGGTCCATGTGCTCAAGATCAAGGCTTACACTGTACACTACTGCTTATCACCCGTCGAGGCGTAGCGCTACTGATATCAACCCATAGAGGCAATACATTATTTGTCTGGCTTTATACTACACACATCCTGAAGCTGGACTGATAAGTTGGCTGATGGGGTATGAGATAAGTCCTTGTGTTAACACACAGAGAGAGTTGTAAGGACAGAGGTTCTGTCTGCTCCTGTGTTTGATATGATTAGTGTTCTCTCATATTGGCCTGCTGATGGGCTTGATTTGTCTGTCAGCACTCTGTGTGTGTGTGTGTGTGTGTGTGTGTGTGTGTGTATGAGGCGAGCAGTCCCTATACTTCCACACTGAAGGACATGAGTGAAGGAGTGGATAATTGGTTGTGACATTTCTCTCTCCGCTTTAATTGCTGGTGGAGAATTAGATTACCTTTTCAAAGTGCCTTCATTAGCAGGGGGGAAGATCCATACCAGCTCCAACTCTGATTGGACTCATATTGTTATCTGCTGAACCTGCCCGGGCTTGGTGGCTGTTTGTTTTGGTCAGGAATAGCGAGGGATGACTTGGCGGCTGTCATTGGTAGATGTATACATTAATTTTGTGAAATGTTGATTTCTGTTTTCCTGATTTGAAATGGGTATATAAACTGCTAAATATAATTAAGGGAACACTTAAATCACACATTTGGTCTCAAATACCAAAATATATTAAAGATAAAAAATAATCATTTGAAATCACAGCCTCGTCAAACTTGCATGAATTTCAGCACAACAACTCCTAATGTGTGTATGCCCTGGATGAGGGCATCAGTGAGGTCCCGCAAAGTCTGTGGCCCTACTTGGCATGTGGGTGCACCGATGCATAACTTCCAAGAGGTTCTCAATTGGATTCAGGTCTGGGGAATGTGAAGGCCAGTTGATGGCATCAATGCCTTTGTCATCAAGGAACAGCCTACATACTCTGGCCACATGAGGCATTGTCCTGCACCAGGAGGAACCCATGGACCACTGCACCAGCATACGGTCTGCCGTATATGGGTCTGAGGATTTCATCCTGGTACCTAACAGCGTCCAGTGTACCATTGGCTAGCATGTGGAATGTGTGCGACCCACCAATTAGAATCAGCTTTATTCCCAAGTAGGTCTACACATACAAGGAATTTGCTTTTGAGGCAATGGTGCATGACATAAAAACACAGTAGGTGGTATAAGGTAAAAAATAGAAATGACACACTAAATATAAAATGTGCAAACATTTACTGAAAGTAACAAAGTGCACAGGGGGTAGGGGGGTTCTTCCTAAACTCCTCAACCATCTCCACTGTTTTCAGAGTGTTGAGCTCCAGATTGTTCTGTCTTCACCAGTTCACCAGGTGGTCAATCTCCAACCTTTAGGCAGTCTCATCCCCACCAGCGATGAGCCCAATGAGGGTGTTGTCATCCGCAAACTTCAGGGGCATGACATATTGATGACTGGAGGTGCAGCAGTTGGTGTACAGAGCAGAGGGGATAGGACGCAGCCTTGAGGGGATCCGGTGCTGATGGACCAGGGATCGGAGACATGTTTCCCCAGCTTACCCTTACCCTGTCAGACAGTGATCCACTTGCAGCTGGGAGAGCTTGTCCTGCATCAGAGCTGGGATTATGGTATAAAAAGCGGAGCTGAAGTCCACAAACAGGATCCTGGTATAGGTTCCTGAGGAGTCCAGGTGCTGGAGGATGAAGTGGAGGGCAATGTTAATTTCATCATCCACAGACCTGTTGGCTCTGTAGGCAAACTCCAGGAGAGGGTCGGTGATGGCTTTGAGGTATGATAGCACAAGTCACTCAAATGACTTAATGACCACAGAGGTCAGGGTGACAGGTCTGTAGTCGTCCTGTGATCTTTGGTTTTCTGGGGATGATGGTGGAGGTCTTGAAGCAGGCTGGCATGTGGCATGTCTCCAGTGAGGAGTTAAAGATGTCTGTGAACACCGGAGACAGCTGATCAGCACAATGCTTCAGGGTGGATGGAGATGCCCCTCCAGACAGAAGCAGAGTCGTTAGAAGATTCTCCACAGCCTCACTGCTCCACTGCTTTGATTTCCTCACAACAGGTTTACAGAGCTGGAGTTTCTGTCTGTATGCAGGAGTCAGATGGACCATGATGTGACCATTGCAGCGCGGGGGATAGCATGATAGGCATTACTGACTATAGTGTAACAGTGATCCAGAATGTTCTTCTCTCTGGTCTGGCATTTATTTCGTTATCTGTATTTAGGGAGTTTGTGGCTGAGGTTTCCCCTGTTGAAGTCCACGAGGACAATAACAAAGGAGTCAGGGTTTGCTCGCTCCACACAGTATCTGGTTGGCGAGCATGTGCTGTGCCTCTTGCACGTGGGCCTGCGGTGCAATGTAAATACCGACGAGAATGAATGAAGCAAACTCACAGGGGGAGTAGAAAGGTCTACAGTTTATATAGAATGATTCCAGGTCAGGAGTGCTTTTGAATCACTGTCACATCAGAACACCAGCCAATGTTAGTGTAAAAACAGATACCTCTTCCCTTCCCTTTATGCGGAGAGTTCCATGTTGCGATCCGCTCTGAAAAGTTGGAAGCCTGCCAGCTGTAGCGCCAAGTCCAGAATCAATTCACACAGCCACGTTTCCGGAAAACACAGAACTGAAGACAAGTAAAAGTCTCTGTCCTTTCCTGCCAGTAGCTGAAGTTCATCCTGTTTGTTGCACCATTTTTACAGGTAGCTGTGTGCATCGTCCACGTTTGCGGAGTCGTTTGAGCGCACAATGTGATCCTGCTCTCATCTGTGAAGAGAATGGGGAGCCAATGGTATACCTGCCACTTCTGTGTTCTCTGGCAAATGCCAATTGTGCAGCAAGGTTGTGAGCAAGGTCCCACTTGAGGTTGTGGGGCACTTATGGCAGTTTGGTCAGAAACATGCACACCAGTAGCCTGCTGGAGTTCATGTTGTAAGGCTCTGGAAGTGCTCCTCTTGTTTCTGCTCTCACAATGGAGCAGATAATGGTCCTGCTGCTAGGTAGATGTTCCTCTTTTCTTTAACGCCTGCTACATTGGGCTACTTAAGATGCTTTAGTTAAACCTCGGTTGGTACTGGCCCTTCCATATTTTTTCTGACCTGATGTCTGGTTGATATTGGGTTGAGAAATGCAGTCAATAGTCTGCTGGTGGCTGTCAACTGTAAAATTCAAGCTGGTGGAAACCGGTGTCAAAGAGAGGAGATCAGAGCATTATCCGTGTGTTGTCATTGGGCCGGCAGGGTCAGTACAGTGGCTGATCTTCAGTCTCTTTTACAAAACACCCAACCAGAAATCACAAAGAATGAGCGACAACAGGGTTGTGTGTATTTTGATGTGTATTTTAAATTGATTGTCCCCGCGGTGGTATTGTGGGGGAAATGTTTTACTTATCCCAACCTGGTTGTGGGTTACCTCAGATGTGTGAACGGTATGGAAAAGCTGAACATCATCCTAGGTGATACAATGTTACAATGCGGTTATCAAAAGACGTAGGACCCGGCTCCCTGTTGGAATAAAGGTCAAATCCCCGGACATCCTCGTTCCTGACTCCATTCCTTCCCCGGCCCCAGTCCTCCGGCTCCCTTCTCCAGCCCTGCCATTCTCACATTGAGTCTAATGGAGTGCGCACACAGCCAGGGGAGTTGCAAGCGCTCAGCGCAGCTCAGCTGGGCTCAGGGCTGCCAGCGTTATAAACTTACCGTGTGATTATAGTCAAAGCGGGTCCCTGCCGCCCGGGGGGTCCTTGCTGATGGGTAGTGTGTCACCGAGTACAGCCGAGCTCCAGGAAAAGACGTGAGGGGGTGAGGGAAGAGAACACATAGAGAGAGCAAGAGCGAGAGGGAGGGAAAGCTAAGGCGATGCGTGGCGTGGAATACGAGCAGTGCACAGAGGGATTGATATTCAGAGAGGGGGGATAAGAATAGACCAAGGGGAGGAAGAAAGAGGCAACAGAGAGATCCGGGGGGGTGAAAAGGGAAATACATTGGGGGAGATTGTAAAGTATTGTGTACTATGATATTTTTTCCTGTTCTCTACACCCCCCTCTCTCTCTCTCTCTCTCTCTCTCTCTACTCTTCCCTCTTTCTTACTATTGTTTTTTTTCTTTTTCTTCTCTCTTTAAACGGTGGGGATGTAGCATGTATTCGCCTGGAAAAAGGAACTCAATTTGGGACAATTTAGTCTGTAGTTTCTGGCCTGATGTGCCGCAGGGGCAGAGAATAGGAGAGAATGAAACTGAAGGAAGAAGATAGAATCAGCAAGTGACACAGGCACCCCCCCCCCTCCCACAGAGGCACACAATTGCCACAGAGTAGATTTCACTTAGTTAACTTTAACTCTACAAGGCAAGTCAATAAGATTGAGTTTATAAGGCATGGAAATGAAAAGCCTGCCATTGGACCAGGTGAAATGCGCCTTATTTGATTTTAGCACCAACTGCTCTCTGGGCAATTGCAACAGGTGGTCATTGTAAATGTTCAAATTGTGTTGGGTAATGGGTCACATGGATGATGAAAGGGCATCTTCGTGGCATGCTCTCTTCACTTAGCTCAGGTGATGTGGAATCATTAACTCCTCAAACCCTCATGTCACCACAGCACTTGACGGAAGAGGGTCTAAATGAAGTGCTGTGGCTACAGTGTGGCGTGGATATGTAAAGGGTTCGTGCCATGGATCTGGGGCAAATAACCCCAAATTATTAACAGCGACAATATCGACTTGCTATCACAGAGATTTTTGCTGAAGTTGTTTGGTTAGCCAATTGTTAAATCAGCATGTCAATGACTATGTTGTAGCACATAGGTAACATACGACTGGGTCATTCTCACAAAACCTATGATATACCATGGTTCTTTTCAAAAATAGAAGTCACAGTTTAGTTAAAAACTACAACATAATAATAAAGATAATGTTGTGTCTGTTGTGTCTGTCTTGTACAGTGTATGATTTATACATAAAAGTTAGTTATTACTGTATTTTAATCGATTTTGAGCAGAGATTCTCATTACCGCAATGCGTCCACATTCATTTGAAAGGATCTTTGATTTAATTTTAGATTGATTAAACAAAAAAATATTCACCAAAACCAATTAATATTGTTTATTATGTCTTGCACTAAAGTAAAACATACTGTATTTACCAGTTTCATTTTCAAATAATTTTTGGGGGGTGAAAAACATGGTATACATTCAAGTAATTCTCACCCTCCCTTGTTCATGTTCCTGTAAAAACTACAGTGATTTTAAAATAAAGTTGTATTCGCTTATAATGCATCACAAAGAAGAGAAGCTACAAGATAGACACCAGGTAAGCTAAGTAAAAAAAAAAAAAAAACCATTTTAAAATGAAACTTTAATCTCCTGTAAACGAAAACATTTATTCTCATTACCGCAACATGGAATATTACTTGGTTAAAATAAGCTTTGATAATCAATATTTGATCAATATAAAGGTAAATACAATCCTAACATGATTTATGACAATGTTTTTGCTGAGTAATAATAACTTCTCCATCGTTAACTAAATATGCTAGCTCCTCATACCCTCTGCAATGCACATCTCATACACCGCTACACTGGGATGCCTGTTGCGGTAAAGAGAATTGCTTTTACGGTAGTGATAATTTGCCACTTTTTTTAATGAGTTATTTTAGTCTAAGATGTCCTAATTATTTTAGGCACGGGCCCCGCTAAGAATTTTGGGCCACATAAAGAGAGTGGCACACATGCTAATTTGTACATGTCAAACTGATAGTGCCGTATTCGCTGGGCATGGTTGTGTCTGCAGTGCCACCTACATATCTACCACTGAATTGAATAACATAAACTTGACATTTTGCCGATTTGTATTGCAGGGAGACAGCTTGTGCAAAAAATAAAGCTGCAGCAAGTGCTAGATTAAAAAATCTTAGAGACAAAATTTACAGCAATCCAGAACTTTGAGGAATAGAGGAGGAAGGAAAGTGAAAGGTCAGGAGTAATTCAGCAAGTTGTGTCGTATAGTTGTTATTATGTTAGTTAATTAAGTCCTATTGGTTGGTAATATAGACTGTATAAAAAGTATATAAAGATGAAAGTATAATGTTAATTATTATGTATTTAATCAGATGACATTAGATTGTAGAGTTACAATAGCTCTATTCCGAAACATGTTTCTCATTACTGAAACGGGCGATAATTCAGCTATTAATGAACAAATAATATTTTGTCTTTCAATTGTGTCCAGAATGTTTCAGTTTTTTTTACTTCATTTTTGGAGTATGACTTCAAATATGTCAGGTTTCCATGAAATATCACAAAAATTATTGTGAATCATAGGGAGTGTTGCGGTAATGAGAGAAAATAGCAAAAATAACTAAATGTATTTTTTGTTAAACAACTTTTCCCCAGAGATTTATGTAACTTTGTACAGGCCTATTTAATAATTTATTTACAAAAATAGAAATAATGATTTGTTTTTCTATCGTTATGGGTGTTTTGGATAGTTGCGGCAATGAGATTATTTCAAGGACATGTTCGGTAAAATGTGAAAAAAAGTGTGTTACATTGTCAGTATATATTTTGAGATTAATACTCATATTTACCTAAGACCTTGCTATCAATGTTTTCAAAAGAAAATTTATTTTTTATGTATTTCTTTTAATTTTCTTGCTTAACCCACTGTGTACCTTTAACATTGACTATGTTGTAGTGCACCGGTATATTGGCTGTGTTGTAGCGCATTGGTAACATACAACGGTGTTGTAGCTCACCGGTAACATACAACTGTTTTGTAGCTCACCAGTGACATATGACTGTTGTAGTGTGCCAGTTACATATGACTGTGTTGTAGCTCACCAATAACATATGACTGTGGTGTAGCACACTGGTAACATACAACTGTGTTGTAGCTCACCAGTAACATCCAACTGTGGTGTAGCTCACCGGTAACATACAACTGTTTTGTAGCCCACCAGTGACATATGACTGTTGTAGTGTGCCAGTAATATAGTACTATGTTCCCCCTAACAGATAGGCAACCTGGAGGGCCACTTCACCCTAAGGGACAGCAGGGGGCACCCTGATAGAGTGGCCTTGGAGAGACAACTGGCAGAAAGTAAAGGGGTGAGTATTTGCAATACTCAAGGTAGAACACATGACCTAGATGACCATATCCTTAGTCCTAACTTACCAGCAAGTGGATGAACATCTGTTTCATGCAGTGTATTTTACCTGTTAATGTCCTTTAAAAACACTGCATGAGACATAATTACAGCATTTTCATGTTTACACGTTCATGCAATGAATTTAATGTAGCATTACACATCCATGCGATATAGGTTAAGTAGCATTACACATCCATACGATATAGGTTATGTAGCATCACACATCCACACGGTATAGGTTATATAGAATTACAGAGCCATACAATATAGGTTATTTAGCATTACACAGCCATAGGTTATGTAGCATTTGGTTCAAGGTGTAAGGTTAAACGTAAGTAATCTTTAGAACATGCTTGGAGACTGATGTCAAACGGCAGCGCAACTGTTAAATCTTTTCCCCGACGTATATCTGGGACAGACACGAGGCCCCGTCAAAGAGTATTTACAGCAAAGCACTAATTTCTATTTCATTTTATGCAGCATGCGTATGTAAATGGAGTCTTTTTTTTGGAGGGGTGGGAGGGTGCTTTAATCAAGCCTGGTGTTGATGAGAAACAAAAAAAAGAGTGATATTGTGTGTTGATGTTTACCTCTTTGGCACGGCTCCCCCTCGCCCCCCAAATCCCCACCCCCAACCCCTTTGTACCACCTCCCTCGCCCCATCTCAGCTCCACGTAACCCTCAGAGCTTGCAGCCTCCTCGCATGAGGCGTTGCCAGGGCAACTGTCACCCGCAGCGACATCTTGTGACAGCGTGGGGCAACGTGTGTGTGGGGGGTGGGAGTGGTTTTGGCTGCGGCACGTCCTATGTCTCCTCTCCAACATCCCCTCTTGGCGTCCAAATTGGCCACGCCCTTTGCAAACCCTGACCAATGATGGGAACACGCCCCAGCACAGTGAGAGGATCCTCCTAATTTCTCCTCTTACCATCTGAATCAGGCTGCGTGTGATTAATTGATGTAATTTATGCACTATCTCTAGTGACTATGTGTATGCTTCATGATTTCATTAAATTGTGAGTTTAATTACTTTTCGAGCATCTTAACTTCAGGACGATAATGAATTCGCTGTAAAAGAGGTTGCCTGTTTGGTAATGAATCTCAGGCGTAATGGGTGGTTGCATGTTCACATTGGACCCTCGTGGCACGGCACTTCTCGCTGACCCACAGTGTACTATCTACGAGGGATGTCACTATGGAGTACTTTGGTGATCGAGTATTCTGTTGAGTATTCCATCAGTCAATCTGATGATTAATCAAGTTATTGAGTAAAAAAACCTATAAAACAATACTTATTTTTAAAAATGCTAAGTAGGTTATAGCCTGCAACTTACAACTGATGAACTTTTTAATACAATAACAATGATATTTCTGAAATAAGTAAAACCACTTTATTATAACAATCTTACTTTAGTTTCTATGTTGTTACAAAAGCATAATTTGATTAATTATCATATAAAACAATCATTTCATATCACAGATGGTTCGAACCAGTTTCCTTTCTGTAAAGAATTTAATTTGGCTACATGCTTATTGTAATGTTGTCTTGGAAAGAAGATCAAAAAAGGATGGTGAAAGTAAACAAGGTCTTTATTTCACCTTGAAATGGCAAATGCCACAGTGGTGCAAAATAATCTCCAATAGAGCACCAACGCACGCAATGCGTGTAACACAAAATCAGGTAACATTAACGAACACAGAGACAAGACACACGAGGGCCTATATACCTAGTTGATAGGGAACAGCTGTGGGAAATCAGGAGGGATGCGTTCACAGGACATGGGAAACAGGACAAACATGAACGATGGCAACTAGAAGGCCGGCGACGTTGAACACCGGGGTGCCACGCGACTGGAGGGGAGCTCGCCGCTAGGTGGAGACGTGACACTTATCAATCTCAAAATTAACAAAAACTCTTCTAATGAAATATGAAGCCATTGATTTTTGTCCATTTTACTTTATTTTTATTTTCTTAATTAAAGCTTAAGTTACCATATTTATTTAAGAGTATAGCTAATGTTTTGTCCCCTACCTGAGAAGAGGAGAATACGGGAGAATACGTTATCAACACTGCCAAACTCTTGGGGATCATCATCAGAAACTTCACCTCAACATGCTAGCTGGTCAGCTCTACTAGCTAGTCAGCTCTACTAGCTAGAGTTAAATTTGCTGCTGTTTCTGACAGATGGAGGATGCAAACTCTCATGCAGAAACAGAAGACAGTTTCTTCTTTTAGCATAAGATGCTCCTGAAGTTTGGAATGTTTTTGAAATTATTTCCAAGACCAACAGGACCATCTTTAATGATGGAAGACTCAAGACATTTTTGTAATGTAGTGAAATTAATTATTTTAGTTAGTTATTATTTTTACAGCCTTAGTATCTACAATATGTTTTACCTTCTTTTCTCATTGGCTGGAGGTTGAATTGAATTTGCCTGCACAGGTTGTGGTACAGAAAGGATAGTTCACTCTCACAACACTGCACTATATGATTATACATAATTCAGAGCTGTTTTAACTCACTCTCTCACGAGTTGTATGATTTTTGTTTAGTGAAAGATCTTCAAATTCTAGACCCAAAAAATCGACTTCATTGTATTTTGGGTGTTTACAATTGACAAACAGTCAATATTGTAATAGGGTTATGTGATACTTTCATTCTGTATGTGTGAGACCAATGTAATTAGTGGGTTACCTGGCTTGTAGCCAAAGCTTTTTGCAATTCTCTGCAACCTCTGAGCCTCAGCTTTCACGGTCGTCAGCTAGGTTGATGGCTTGCCTCCAATGTGCCGGTTTTATCTTCAGACCAGTATTTTATCTCGGAGGTAACTTCACATCTTTATTTCGATAGGACTGCTGGTTGCTGAAATCTTGTTGTCAGACTGCCATCTAGATGTACCAATGACATAACTTGAATATTGTTATAAATAATGAAACTCCATTTAACTGACACATAGAAATAAACAGTGAATTGTTGTTTATTTTTTGGGGGTATGGGTTGACCCTTTGGTTGCACTCTCTTGGCATTGCAAGCCAGCGTGCTCCTCCCAGTGAGCTACAGTACAAAATGTGTAGGCAAAGGCTATGATCCCATTGTAGACCATCGTGAGTGAGAAGTCTTATTTCCTGTGTTGTACCATGAACTTGTGTTGCATAGACGAGGAAACACGTAGGGCATAATACAGTTTTCTATAACTGCAGATGACAGAGATCAGTGAGGCTTTAGTGTTTGGTGTTGTAGAGAGACAGAGCCCAACAAACTGAAATATACAATAAGAGACAGAGACACAGAGTTAGAGACAAAGGAGAAAAGACTGGAAAAGACTGAGGAGCAGAGACAAACAGAGACAAAAAGGGACTCAGTAGGAGAAATTGAGAGAGAGACAGAAAGTGAGAGAGCCACAGATAGAGAGAGAACCAAAAACACAAAGTTCGTCCTTTTTTGGAGGCAGCTTGAGCCCACTCTTTTGACGTATCTATTAATTGGCAAGAGCACTGGAAAAGTCTGCAGCATCTCTCCTCACCTTATTTGACAATTTCAGCCCCGGGATCCCACAGAGCACCGGCAGTACCGGCCTTAACTTGTTGGGGGCTCTAGGCAAATTTTATTTTGAGGCCCTCTCTAACCCTAGTGGTCCGTTGATAAACATTGATAAACCTTCTGTGGCAACATTTGTGGCCAATGGAGCACTAACAACATTGTCAACATAAGCAATATGTATAATGACATTTTTGTGATTTGATATGATTTTAGGGCAATGGCTTCTAAAACATGTTTACGATGTTCACTAGTAATGTAATTCTTTAGCATTTAGTGTTATAATGTATTATTTTCCCCTTGCATTGACAATGTAATTAAATGGTTTTAATTCAAATAAAGCCCAGTAAATGGAAATTTGGGGAAACTGAATTGAGACAAAGAAAGACACACATTTTATTTTGTATTCTTACCTATAGCTACAATATTTGCACATTTAAAAATATACAATTTGAAATGCCTTTGTCCTTCAAAAACATATGTGTGTAATTCCAGATAAAAAGATGTGTTGTCACTTTGATCTCTCTGTTTTTCTATCTTTCTTGGCAACTTGAACAAAGGTTTCCCATAACCAATAAAGCCCTTTTAATTAAAATGAGGGAGACATTTTAGAGAGAGACAGAGACACGAAAGGGGAAGTGTCCATTGTGGTGCCGCCGGGGGGAGGAGGGGGGTGTATTTTCCCCATGTAATCCCGACCCATGCAGCCCTCTCTGAGCAAAGCAACAATTAGCCATTGTGCTAATTACACTGCTAATTACATGATTACCAAGGCTCTGGAAAACCGCTCAACAGAAAGATCTAAGAGGTCTGAGAAAACATGCAGATAAGGCCTGGCTGGCGTGCACCCTGGGAGAACAACTGCCCCTATTCATTGACAGTTTCAGTTTGAAGACCGACTGCTGTACCCATGGCATTGTTTGCAGAAAAACACAATTCTCTCTTCCAGTCGACAGAAGCAATCTCTGTCGTTTGTTTTTGTAGATATGAAAAAGAAAAACATTCTGAAGCAGTCACAGTACCAACAACAATTATGTCCTTGAACCAGTATTTTCACCAGAAAGTTGCATAAAGTCAGAGACTCATGTATTTTTTAACGGCTTCCTGCAATACCCTGGTCAGCCTTCAATTTGAGATTATAGGGGGCAGCACTGAGCTAGCTTTCTTTGTCACCTTGTAGAGTGGATCCAGGCCGCGAATGCTATGTTTTTTGATTGGAACGCTTGAAGGAAACTGCCTGATTTTCAAAAAGGCAACTGAGACTTCACAAACAATGGGCATGATGTCATCGGTGGATTCATCAATTTATTTTGGTGTGGCATGTGTGAACGCACGCACTTACACACACTAGCTGTTGAATAAAATGCAGATTGAGTGTGAGGCTTCAGGCTGTAGATGTAATGTCTCTGACTGAAATATAATTTCCCTGTGTTCATAGGGTGACGTCACACAACAAAAAAACAGATCAGATTCACTCTCCATCTAATACTCGCTTTCACTCTCTCCTTCCTCTTCTCTCCCTCACTCGCTGTCTATCTGTCTTTATCCCCATCTCTCCCTCTCTTCTCCTCTCTCCTTCACTCCCTGTCTATCTGTCCCTATCTCTCTCTCCCTCTCTTCTCCTCTCTCCCTCACTCCCTGTCAATCTGTCCCTATCTCTCTCTCTCCCTCTCCTCTTCGCGCACTCTCCTCTCTCCTTCACTCTCTGTCTATCTGTCCCTATCTCTCTCTCCCTATCTTCTCCTCTCTCCCTCACTCCCTGTCTATCTGTCCCTATCTCTCTACCTCTCTTCTCCTCTCTCCCTCTTTTCTCCTCTCACCCTCTCTTCTCCTATATCCCTCACTCCCTGTCGATCTGCCAATATCTCTCTCTCTCATGGCTGTAAGGCATAATCTTGATTCACCTGCCTCAGTCATTTCACCTGGGTCATGCTTCCTGGGGGAACTGACACGCACACAAACACACACACACACTGATTCTCGGAGACTGAACTCCGCAGTGACCTTTACAAAGCGTCTTAGACACAGACCTCCCGCCGTCTTCTGACCTACACACAGGGTCGCTGCTAGACTGGAATAAACACACACACCTACATGCATAAATATCAGTGTAGAATGCACATATATAGCCTTGTAACTGAGTAATCTAAGTTGAAATAGTGGAGCCCCAGCAAACATCTATGCAATACTACAATTGTCGTATTTAAATGGTTTAAATTATTTGTTTATAAATCCCCTCAATAAACTATCTTACGCCTCTAAACCTCTAAAGGGGGACATGCGTAATTAATGAAACAGGTACATCAGTAAATTCAGTGGGGAGAACAAATATTTGATACACTGCCGATTTTGCAGATTTTCGACTGTAAGAGATGGAATCTAAAACAAAAATCCAGAAAATCACGTTTTATGATTTTTGAGTAATTCATTTGCATTTTATTGCATGAAATAAGTATTTGATCACCCACGAACCAGTAAGAATTCTGGCTCTCACAGACCTGTTAGGTTTTCTTTAAGAAGCCCCCCTGTTCTCCACTCATTACCTGTATTAACTGCACCTGTTTGAACTCGTTACCTGTAGAAAATACACGTGTCCACACACTCAATCAAACAGACTCCAACCTCTCCACAATGGCCAAGACCAGAGAGATGTGTAAGGTCATCAGGGATGAAATTGTAGACCTGCACAAGGCTGGGATGGGCTACAGGACAATAGGCAAGCAGCTTGGTGAGAAGACAGCAACTGTTGGCGCAATTATTAGAAAATGGAAGAAGTTCAAGAAGACTGTGAGGGAGCAGCCCAGAACTACACGGCAGGACCTGGTCAATGACCTGAAGAGAGCTGGGACCGCAGTCTCAAAGAACCATTAGTAACACACTATGCCGTCATGGATTAAAATTCTGCAGCGCACGCGAAGTCCCCCTGCGCAAGCCAGCGCATGTCCTGGCCCGTCTGAAGCTTACCAATGACCATCTGGATGATACAGAGGAGGAATGGGAGAAGGTCATGTGGTCTGAAGAGACAAAAATAGAGCTTTTTCGTCTAAACTCCACTCGCCGTGTTTGGAGGAAGAAGAAGGATGAGTACAACCCCAAGAACACTGTCCTAACCGTGAAGCACGGAGGTGGAAACATCATTCTGTGGGGATGCTTTTCTGCAAAGGGGACAGCACGACTGCACCGCATTGAGGGGAGGATGGATGGGGCCATGTATCGTGAGATCTTGGCCAACAACCTCCTTCCCTCAGTAAGAGCATGGACAATAGGTCGTGGCTGGGTCTTCCAGCATGACAACAACCCGTAACAAACAGCCAGGGCAACTATGGAGTGGCTCCGTAAGAAGCATCTCAAGGTCCTGGAGTGGCCTAGCCAGTCTCCAGACCTGAACCCAATAGAACATCTTTGGAGTGAGCTGAAAGTCCGTATTGCCCAGCAACAGCCCCAAAAACTGAAGGATCTGGAGAAGGTCTGTATGGAGGAGTGGGCCAAAATCCCTGCTGCAGTGTGTGCAAACCTGTTCAAGAACTACAGGAAACGTATGGTCTCTGTAATTGCAAACAAAGGTTTCTGTACCAAATATCAAGTTCTGCATTCTGATGTATCAAATACTTATGTCATGCAATAAAATGCTAATTAATTACTTAAAAATCATACAATGTGATTTTCTGGATTTTTCAGTTGAGTTGAAGTGTACCTAAATTACAGACCTCTACATGCTTTGTAAGTAGAAAAACTCGGCAGTGTTTCCAAAATACTTGTTCTCCCCACTACATACACACAAAGTGTCTATAAACCCACATACTCATTCACACATACACACAATATCACTCACTGACAGTGAACACACTGAAACGGACTCAGGTACGCACATGCACACACACTCACAGCAACACTACAAGTACCCACTCAGAACAGGGATGGGATTTATTTGTCAACGGTGCATTTGAGCCCTTTCTGTCTGCGTCCTTGTACGCTTTCCGATTCTGACGATACCCTCTCCCCTCCTTACGCCCTTCCATCCTTTTTGCCTCCTCTCGAGGATGAAAAAAACATTACCTTTCTCCCCCCACTCTCTCGGTTGGTGTTTTGTGTGTGTGCTTAAAGACTCTGGTCACATCCGCAATCCCGAGGCCCTATAAGGAGCTTTCACGCTTTTTGGTTTGCTTTAGATGTTTAATACCCCTCTCTTTTGTGTCAGGGAGCTGGAGAGGCGTTAAGAAGCGCTGATAAACCCACTTAGATCCCTTCCTGGCCCGTCACCCCGGTCTGCCAGGCCGCTTTAGCGGGGAGCTGATCTGTGACGGCCTGCCACTCAAACTGAGAGCTTCTGAAGGCTGACACAATGGAGTGAGCAGTGCACGAGGCTACTGCGGAGGGAGGAAAGGGTGTGTGTGGGGTGTTTTTGAGGAGAGGGGGAAGGGAGGGAGCGATTCTGGTGCTCTAGGAGGAGCAGGGAAAAAGGGGATAGGGGGCCAGAATGTCTATGTCCCCTTTCCCGTTTCGTGGCACCTCATACGTTGTACCTAGCGCCCCGTCAAACCCCAGAATCTGCCGAGTCCACGCGATCGTTGCCCTCGGCCTTGCCTCCTTCTGCCTCCTCGGGCCGGACTGTCCTCCGCTCTTCGTTCCCCACTTCTCTCTCCTTCCGCCGCCTCAACCCATTCCCCCTTCCTCCCCCTTCCCTCCCTCGCTCCCTTCCATGTCTCGGCGGTCAGGTTGTCAGTGAGGGAGAGGCGAGAGGGGAGAAGACAGGGGAGGAGACAGGGATCAGTGGCGTGCGTCCAGGCGTGGGGCGGTGACGGCACGGCCCCACTCCGCCTCGTCGGGATGGCCGGACCAAAAGCCAGCCAGGCGGCGGAGTGACAGGGAGCGGGTCTGATTGACAGGTGCACGCTGGCACCCGTGTCCCAGGGGGTGGCGGGGGGTAGCCGAGCCCGAAATGTCAGCCGCGATATCGGCGCCGCTCCCAGTGTCTGCTCGGCCCATATCGCACGGCCGCAGCCGGCTGCCGTCAAGCGCTCGCCCTCTGCCTCTCGCTCTTCCGGGTCTTTCTTTCACCCTCCTTCAGTCTCTCCTGCTCTCTCCGTCTTGCTTACCCACTCACTGACTGCCCGACTCACTTGGTCATGATAACAGCCCTCCTCTCTCCTTCTATCTCCCTTTATTCAATATAAAAGGATTTATTGGCATGGGAAACATTAGTTTACATCTCCGAACTGAGGGGAGAATAGGAAACGTTTAATAAATGTTGAGGCAAAAACAAAACAACAAGGCATCTTTCTTTCTCTCTACCCCGACCCCCCCTTCCTTTTTTTTGTGCCTTTCAAACTGTCTTTTAACAGGGTTTGTTTATCGTGGCTGTCTTCTCATCTCTTTCTCCATTCATCTCTCTCTCTGTCAGTCTCACCGTTCTCTCTCCCCATCTGGCCACACTTCATTGTGATTTGGAAAATGTCAGCTTCAGGTGGTCATCTTTTGTTTTGATCTCAGGTTTGCATTACAATGGGCTCACTTTGTGTTCCGTATGCGAGAGAGGAGAAGAAAGGGACTTTTTGTCTGGATATACGGGCGGTAGGCTTTGTGGTGTGTGTGTGTGCAGTGTTGGTGTGCCTGTGCATGTACTGTGTGTGAGTGTGTGGGTGTGTGTGCAAGAGTACAGTGTGGGTGTGTGTGCAAGAGTACAGTCTGTGCACGTGTACGGTGTGTGTGTGCAGTGTGCATGTGGGCGCGCACGTGCCATGGGTTTACATGTCACTGCCGGATGATGAATGCATCGACGGACGAGAGGTCACTGTCATAGACGCTGTGGTCAATGGCCCAAGCCCCCTGAGCGGCGCGGAGTGTGAGCTTCCCCAAAGACTCAGGAGTCTGCCATTAAGACGGACACACAAAACCAAACACACACACACAGTTCCCCTGGGAGTGTGCATTAGGAACTGGCAGGCCCCGATCCTGACAGAGAGCGATTAGCCCCCTATCATGTGTATCGATCACTGTGTCCTGGCTGGCCTTCTTCAGGAGGGGAGGCTGGAGGTGCAAGGAACACGGGCACACGTCTAATCGCATTACCATCATCTGTGTGTGCTTGTGTGTGTATGTGTGTCTGGTTGTGTCCTTGTGGATGAGAAAAATGAGTGTGTATGACGAATTGGGAGGCAATGGTCACTTGGCTAAGCTGGGGGGTTGGCTCGGTTGAGGGAATGGGGGGTGGTGTTTGCCAACACCATCTCCCAAGGTGTGTGTGTTTCTGGCCCGCCAGTTGGGGGTTTCATTGTGCCCCATCTGGAGTCAGACAGGTATGTTTGGAAACCGTGTTTCATTTCTAAATCCAATCCATCTACTTCTCCCAGTTTCCTCATTATGCCTCACCCACACCGTAGAGATGTGGTGGATGTTGCTATGTAAACACCCACATTACAGTTGTCAACGATAATCTTATTTTACTGGCCTCAATGAATGACAGTCTGTGGTGCTACTTGGCAGCATTGGAAACACGGTACATAACGTCCCAGAGGTTCTGAATTGAATTTGGGTCTCAGGAACATGAGCCAGTCAATGGCATCAATGTCTTCGTCATCCAGAAACTGCCTACACACTCAACCTGCATGAGGCCGGGCATTGTCCTGCACCAGGAGAAACCCAGGGCCCACTATACCAGCGTAAGTTCTGACGATGGGTCTGAGGATTTTATTCCAGTGCCTAACAACTGTCAGGGTACCGTTGGCTAGCACATGGAGATCTGTATGACCCTCCAAGGATATGCCTTCCCAGACAATCACTGACCCTCCACCAAACCGGTCATGCTGGATGATGTTGCAGGCAAGATAATGTTCACCACGCATCTCCAGACTTTTTCATCTGTAAACCTGCTCTCATCTGTGAAGATAAAGGGGCGCCAATGGCTGACTTGCCAAATGTCCAACTTATCACAAGGAGTCACTAGATAGCAACAAGTCAAGGCAGCACTTTCCGACATCCCCCTGAGCCAGATGCCTTAGCCAATTGGCGCCAACACCTGCCAGCCACTTTGGTGGCATTCATGCATGTTGCGACCAGGAATCATACCCATGGCCTCAATGTTACAGCTTAACCGTGAAGGAGTGACATAGTTCTTGAGTCAGCTACAACTTGCCTCTAGAACTATATGTACATAAAAAGTTAACAATATATTGAAAATAAAAATTAAACATTTAGCTATTTTTAAACCTGATCCGCTAGGAGACATGGTAATATTTTTATTACGTTACATTGTGGACACATTACAATAAAAATGTAATATAGTTATTCACAAATATAAGGGTTACTTACATTTTCACTTTTCAGGCAGTTATCAATGCATTCATTTCTGATAGGACCAAATACCTACTGTAGTGTTGCAGGTTAATGGGCTCTCTGCCCCACGTCCTCAACCTCTTTGTGCCTACCTGGCTGTGTGTGCCAAGTCTTCCATTTAACTCAGATTAGCTCCATCTGGATATAATTCACACTTTCCAGCCAAAACCTCTACGATGATGCTACAGAATTTTTTTTAAATGGACAACTTTCTTGTACGTTGTGTCTGCTAATGTTGTCATTTAACTTAAGTGTGATTGTTGTTGTTGTGAAATGCACCCTGGAAAAGTGTTGCTCCTCTGACAACAATAATAATATGCTTTGCATGGTTTCGTCGTAATGGTTATCAAAGACATAATAGGACTGTTCAATTTGAAACATTTTCCAGCATTGTTTGCAGATGCTCGTCCTTTTAAAAGTTTTCTGCTATTTAGGGGCGTCTTTAATTTGTTTTGTAGGCCTGTTCAGAATGACCATTAGAATTCGGGAGCACTTGTGAAGTTCACGCTCCAATAAACACACTCCTGAGTGTATAAGCCTAGTTTAGGTTGTATTGAACGGGTGCAGTATCTTTCTTGCTCTCTCAGTTTTGCACACAAACACACACGCACATGGCCGGCAACCACATGTTAATTTACCCTAATTGAAAAATTGAAAGGGAAATAAAGCAAAGGAGCTTTCAGGACATGAAAGATGACAGTGTGCTATTGAATGTTATTTATTGTTAGCGTCCCCTGTGCTTTAAGTAATTGTCAGAGATACTGTACCGAACAGTACAATAGGAGCCATGCACAAATCTAAAAGTGGAGTGTGCGTGTGTATGTGTGTGTGCGTTTCATGATTTACTGGGCCCACCTTCATGAGGACCAGCTACTCATCAGAGCAGAGGGCCGCGGCCTATGAAAGAGATCCAGACTTTGTGTGTCTGCGTGTGTTTGTGCGTGTGTGTTGGTGTTCTGAGCTAGAGTGCTATGCGTAGTGCAGGTGGGTTGGAGAGGGGCATTTTTTAGAGCTGTCGTGTTTAACCTTGGTAAGAGAGATGTATAGCGTGAATGAGAAAGACGAATAGAGAACACGTAACAGAGAGAGAAAGAGAGGGAGAGTTCTTTGAACTGAAGAGAAGGGAGCGCTGTGGCATCAAAGGCTTCCTTTGTACCCTGGCCCATTCCTAATGGAGACCCTGACACAGGAGGACAAGTATCCCACACAGTCCCATCCACCTTTTAATTCAGAGGTACCCTTGGTAGCTTGGCCCACTTTGTTATTAGCATTACAGATGTTAGCATTAGCATCAGGGTGTTGATGTTCTCTCTAACAGTCTTTGTTAAACTTGTCATTGTGCTTGGGAACAGCAAAGTGTGGTTTTCTTCCTCTGGGGACTGTAAGATGTACTTTTAGTTTAGAGTGCCTGGGCATACAGTAAATCCATGTTGCATGTTTGACTTAAGCTATTGATTTCTATGAAGAGTTGTTTGCTGCAACAAGGAATTTATCAGGGTTGTACAGAAAGTGTGATTTAACAAACAAGCAGTTATAAGCACTCTGGTTGGAAATCACACCGCTTGCTCTTAGCGTCAGTGCGCAAGCATAACCATGACTATTTGCATTTCAACACGCCTCTTATTTCCCATGTATGGTCTAAATCTCCCCTTGAAGTCTTTAGGAAACAATGCTGTACATGAGATGCAATGGGGCAAACCCAAACGTCTAACGTGCTGACTGGCACCACGGTTGCCCACTTGACCAGGAAGGATACAAACTAAAGAGAGGACAACTGGGACAGGTGAATGGTGTTCTTCAGATGAGTTGTGACATTTCAGTGGACGGTGCAACAGCGGCCTCTCCAGGGGTTAGGTACTCCGAATGCTCCTCAATTAATCACAGCTGGGTCCACTGATTGCTCTCTGTCTCCCTCTATTTAAGTGGGGTGCGCCCTTCTCTCTCCCTCTTGGGAGCATCTATGAGGGAAATGGCCACCACGCAAGTTCCTTCTACCTCGCTAACAAAACGCTTTCCAGTTTTGCTTCAGTATACTTGCATCTGTTTTCCTTCTATTTCTTAATAGCCACTGCCTTTCAACAGTTGTTTCTTATATTCCCTGTTTTCCCTTTTTGTACCCTTTTTTCTCTGTGATACATTTTTGTTATGCCGAACGAAAGAAAGACAACTAAGCAAAACACTACCATTGACAAAATTCTCTTGGACAGTGCTTGTAGTCTAGGGTGTTTAATTTTATGACATCCCACTTAGGTGTTTGTGCCCTGGTACATTCAGCTCTTCACAGTGAATCACCCAAAGGTATTCAATCCTTAACAGCTCCCTCATGTATCCTAGATATAAATGCCACCATTGTGGTTTTGCAGAAAATAGAGTAATTTGCTAATTAATTGATTGGAAGATCATTCTGTTCACATGCTAGTAGAGGGATGGTACTGTTATGTTGATCTGTGTACTGTCTATACCATACATTTAATTGTAAAATAAACATATGATCCCCACTTGATTTAAACCTGATGAACGATGGTGTATGGCACAGTGCATACTTTGACGTGAACCCGTGCGCTCCTGTCAACTTCATATCCTCACGCCCTCCAGGGAAAAAGCTGGCAAGTTCCTGAACATTCTGAAGACAACTTGCGGGGGCGTATTGGCAGTAAGCAGGGCAAGTTGACTCTGAGTAATGGGTGAAGAGGATGTCTGTGCTGCCTGCATGAAAACCTGCTGACTTGCAGAAGACCAAGTGACGACAGATTCCAGGGGATTGTACCGATCATCATCAGAACCATTGGACAGGCCCGGCACTCTGGCCATGCCACGCTGGACGATAAAGCCCAGAGCCTCTGCAGTAACTGACGAGCCACCCAGATCTCCTGCACCGGTCACTGCTTCTCATAAGGACCACATCAGGTCAAGTATGTAAATGCTCCTGTGGAAGAATAAGTTGGAGAAGGAAGACACCCAGGAGATGGAGGGCACAAAGGTCATCCAGGTTTTGACCCCACGGACCCCTCTCATCCTAAACCTCCACCGCGAGGACAATGCAGCAACCCCATTAAAGTGTTTTTTATTTATTTGAATGTTTCACTTGTGCCCTGAACACTTCTGACTGGAGTCATGGTCATGGATTTTCAAACATTTACATTATCAAGCAAATGTTGATGAAGCGCATGCATGGTTTTGCACAGATTTGTCCATTGTAAAACCATGTTACCTTGCACTTGTGCTAGTTTGTTTGACTTCCGCGTTTGTTTGGCCATATTAGTGAAGCGATCAAACGTGTGAACACTTATAGAATATTTTTTAATACAGGTAAATATGCATTTTTCAAATTAGCCACCCATAGCCTTCATGACAGCTTTGCATACTCTCAACCAGCTTCATGAGGTTGTCATCTGGAATGCATTTCAATTAACAGGTGTGCCTGTTAATTTTTAGATTTTTTTTCTTAATGCTTTAGGAAATTGGGTCTCATGAGGAATGCCACATTAATGGAATTTTCAGTTACCTCTGCTGCAGAGTATATGTTGATTAGAGCTACCAGCCTCAGAAATCAGTAATTAGCTGCACCTCATATTGCAGCACAAATAAATGCTTTACGGAGTATAAGTAACAGACACTTTAGTAACGCAAAGGAGACTGCGTTAACAGGCCTTTGTGGTCAAATTGTTGCAAATAAACCATTACTGAAGCACACCAATTATAAGAAGAGACTTGCTTGGGACACATGGGAAATTGACATTTATATTGGTGGACATTTTCCCTTTGGTCTAATGAGTCAAAAATGTTTGTCTTTGTGAGAAGTCAAGTTGGTGAATGTATCATCTTTGCTTGTGTGGCTTCATGTAACTCTCAACCAGCATGGCTACCACAGCATTCTGCATCAATCCACCATCCCATCTAGTTTACATTTAGTGGCAATATCAATAGTTTTTCAACAAGACAAGGACACAAAACTCACATCCAGGATGTGTAAGCACTATTTGACCAAGAAACGTGATGGTGCAGCATCAGATGACCTTTCAGATGATTTGGGGTGAGTTGGACTGCTGTGTGAAGGAAAACCAACCAACATGTGCTAAGGAAATGTGTAAACTATTTCAAGACTTTTTAAGTAGCATTCCAGATAACTACCTCATGAAGCTGATAGATGAGAGAATTCCAAGAGAGTGTGCAAAGCTGTCATCAAGGCAAAATGGGGCTAAATTAAAGAATGTAAATCAAATAATGTAAATACATTTCATTTGTCTCACATACTTGTTACTAAATGGTTCTATGCGTGTTATTTCCTAGTTTTGATATTCTTCTACAATCTGGGGAAATATTCCGATGTAATACCCCTAAAAGAGAAGGTTTGTCTTAATGTTTGACTGGTACTGTAGATTTATTCTCTTTAAAATTCATTCCTCATTCCATTTTGGTTGGTCATTTTACTGATTGTATCTGACAATCTTTAAATTAGTTTTGACATTGTGCCAAGCTAGCCAGGAGCCCCGTGTCCCAGCATCTAAAAGCCCAGCATGCTTTTTTCGCTGTTTGTTCTGTGGTCAGAAAATCTCACACATGCTTTTGTTAAATTTGTAGCATCCTTCACTCCCTGC
>JACXGK010000024.1:134070-206095 GCA_016801125.1 Novumbra hubbsi
TTGTGTCCTGTTTTCCCCATGTCCTGTGAACGCATCCTTCCCTGATTCCTTACAGGTGCTGCCTGTTAACGCAGTACTTAAGCCCTTGTGTTTCTAGTCTCCGTGTCCGTGATTGTTACTTGTTGTTTGTGTGCAGCTACGTGCTGATTTCAGGCTACTCAGTTCAGCCTTGACATACAAGTGTGTTCCTTGTGTTTTTTCCATGCGTACCTTAGTGTACGTTTTGTTTATCATTTTGACGCGTCTGATACGCTAGGACATTACAGTTGAAGGAATAAACAGAAACCTTGCAACTTACCTTCCTGCACCTTGGTCCGCCTTCTTCCACGCATCACAGCTACAATGTTTGATTACTTTTTAGTTATTTGTTACTGCAAGGTTTTTTAAGATACCCTTGCGTTGCACAGGCGGGACAGACTGAATGGGGACCTTGTGTATTCTATGTAAACATTGTTCCCTGAGGGAGAGAACAAGGAGCACCACCTTTTTAGGCCCAAAGTGGTTAAAGTCTAGTGTAGTATCAATTAGATTTTTAGCAACCAGAAATGGCTGATAGAAGAGTGTACGAGTGAAACTTTGCAAAATAATTTCTGATTGAATACACTGAGTACAATCATTTTATTATTATTGCAGATATATAATGTAATGTTATAACATTACAATACAAATATGCACATATTGCTCCTTACAAATAAATCTGTCACTTTTGGTAAGGTTATTCCAAAAGTATATGTTACCTACATGTATGATATTACCTCAATGATATACTGTACATTGTACCCCGATCAGCCATAATAAAGGAATAACACTGATAATCTCATCATCATGACGCTTCTCATGGGTGGGTGGGATATATTGGTGGGCAAGTGAACATTTTGTCCTGAAAGCAGGAAAAATGGGCAAGCGTAAAGATCTGAGCGACTTTGACAAGGGTTTTGTAATGGCTAGACGACTGGGTCAGAGCATCTCCAAAACGTCAGCTCTTGTGGGGTGTTTCCAGTCTGCACTGGTCAGTACCTATCAAACGTGCTCCCATGAAGGAAAAGCGGTGAACCGGCGACAGGGTCATGGGAGGCTTCGGCTCATTGATGATGCACGTGGGCAAGCTACTATAGCTAAAATTACTGAAAAAGTTCATGTTGGTTCTGAAATATGTCAGAACACAGTTTGACACGTAAGGGGCTGCATAGCCGACCAGTCAGGGTGCCCATGCTCACCCCTGTCCACTGCCAAAAAGCCCATTTAATGGGCATGTGAGCATCAGAACTGGACCACGGAGCAATGTAAAAAGGTGTCTGATAAATCACCTTTTATTTTTGTGGACGGCCGGGTGCGTGTGCGTCGCTTACCTGGAGAACACACGGCACCAGGATGCACTATGGGAAGAAGTCAAGCTGGCTGAGGCAGTGTGATGCCTTTGGCAATTTTCTGCTGGGAAACCTTGGGTCCTGCCACTCATGTGGATGTTACTTTGACACGTACCACCTACCTAAGCATTGTTGCAGACCATAGGACTGAGTACAAATATGTTTGTGACAGTTAACTAAAATTGAAATACTTTTGCACACTATTGCTGCTTGCAATAGTGTGCAAAAGTGTTATGAATTAAATGAAAAAGGTGAAACATTTTGTTCAAAGACCTTCGTCAGGCATGACCGCAATATATTTCACCTTTTTCATTCCATTTATAACACTTGCAAGCAGGAACTGTGTGCAAGAGTATTTGTATTTCATGTCTACCTGTACTTTCTTCACAAACCTGCCCAGCACTACAGGTGTGTGATTAGTTCATTTTGCTACACTTGACTTTGGAAAATCTAGCAGTACAACTTTTTCTGACAGTCAAGACTGAACATCAGACATTTAACCACATTTCTATTATACAATTTTCTCACAGTAATGAACCCATCAAGCTAGTTTTAAACAAATCCATGTAAGATATTGAACAACGCCACGGCATAATGAGAAAAAAACAGTAATCTTTGTCATAAATTGTACCCATTTGTTTAAGAAAATTGATATACAGCATTTTTAAAGCTATCACTTGTGTAGTTGTTTTAAGTTAAAATAAATGATTTATGTAACCTGGGGTGTGTGTTGGATCTTTAGGTGAAACGTGTCCAGATACAACACCCGCATCTTCGAGATAAGAGAGCCACGGTACGAGGATTGGATTACAAGAATACACCCTACAGTGAGTTATTGCTAGGACAATCTGCTGCTGTGTGTTTCTGTGTCCCTCTGTGTACAGGTTTTAATATCCTGATAGGTTCCAAAAAGATTGAGACATGTGAAAAGACATTTAGAGTTTAGATTTTGGCTAAAATTAACAATTGAGATTAAGGTTAGAAATGAAATCATGGGTTCATGGGAATAATATCTGTGTGTGGGTAAATGTGTGCGTGTATATATTTGTCCATGCCTAAATACATGTGGCGTATTGTTGCTCTCTGGAATAAAACCTCCAAAACATAGTTTTACAAAAACAAACGTACTACTTTGAATGCCCAGGTAGATATTCCATGTCTGTCAATGTTCTTGGTCCTACAGTAATGAAATGTTCAGGACACCGCCTGCAAAAACATGAACAGTTGCAACAACAGAGTTACAAGGTTTTCATTCCGACAGCGACGGTATGTGTGTACGTGTCTCTGTAGTGTGAGTAGGGGATTGTGGGTGGGTTGGCAGGAGTGTGTGATGACTCACGTAGTGCTGCGGTGAGCCTCCTTTCTCTTTCTCTCCCCCTCTCCTCCCTCACTCTGTGCAGACTGGGACGTGCCTCATTTCTGCCTCTTCTGCTTCTGGGGAACAGAGAGCACAAGGGTGTAGGCGAGGGAGGCAGAGGTGAAGAGAGAGGGAGAAGGTATGAGAGAGAGGTCGAATGGGAGAGGGAATGAGTGAGAGGTAGAGATGGAGAGGGAATGAGTGAGAGGTAGAGATGGAGAGGGAATGAGTGAGAGGTAGAGATGGAGAGGGAATGAGTGAGCGGTAGAGATGGAGAGGGAATGAGTGAGAGGTAGAGATGGAAATGGAATGAGGTAGAGATGTAGATGGAATGAGGTAGAGATGTAGATGGAATGAGGTAGAGATGGAGAGGGAATGAGGTAGAGATGGAGATGGAATGAGTGTGAGGTAGAGATGAAAATGGAATGAGTGTGAGGTAGAAATGAATATGGAATGAGTGAGAGGTAGGGAGGGAGAGGGAATGAGTGAGAGGTAGGGAGGCAGAGGGAATGAGGAACATGGGAGATATTGGTGGGGTAAGGTGAATCTCTTGATGAGCTGAAACCATGTCCACAGACACAAGCTGTGCCCTGTTAATGTTATGGTAATGATATGGTAATGTTATGGTAATCTGGCAGCGGTATTCCAGATCACTAGAGAGAAGGGAATTCTGGGAGGACTTTCACCACTGGGCTGAGAGGAGGGACTTCCTGGTCTCAGAGTACACAACAACAACAACATGCAAACACGCCTGCGTGCATACACACGAAAAAACACACACACAGGCTACCACTTAAATTATAGATTGTATTCATATTCAGGTCTCATATTTCTTTCTGTCTGTGTCAGAGGAGCAGCAGAACGAGGACACTGTGGAGACTGAAAACCAACAGGGACAGTCCCTGACCTTCAACGACCCTCTCTGGCCCATGCAATGGGAACTGGTAGGTATCACAGAGACGTGTGTGTGTGTATGAAGGGCATGGTGAGCTTGGTGTTTTCCTGTTTCGCTCTGACAGGCGTAAGTCAGGCGTTCTTTCATGTGTGTCTAGGGAGAGAAGGTGAGGAGAGGGGGAGAGGGGGAAAGAGCTTTGGCAATATGTTTTGAAACGTCATGCCAATAAAGCAAATTGAAATTGAATTGAAAGAGGGGGACGGTGAAAAAGACGGTGCCGGTGTGGGTGGAATAAAGACAGAGGAAGAGAATAGTGTTGTCTAGGTTGAACAGTAGTGAAATGCCGTTTTGCCACTGGCCATTCATAAGTGTCTTTGGAGCATTGATTCACTGCCATCTTGGTTCTGCAGACCACATTCGCACTTTTGTTTCTCAATCCATGTGAGGACCTCAAACCTTTATAACTATCGTATGCCCTAATGCCTAACTACAACTCTGAAGTAATTCCCCTCATTAATATAACTAACTGCAATTGTAAGTTTTATGCCTAAACCTTATACTTAAACTGGAATTGATGTCTAAAACGAATTGTCAGGTTTTATTTATCTTTGTGGGGACTTTATACTCCACAAGTATAGTAAAACATGGATTATAAGCACAAACACATTCACATGGCCACGCACAGACAAGTACATACACACCTAAGGCTGAAGTGAACAGCAAATCAATATGCCTTGACTTTTGATTGACGTGAGTGTGTGTGAAATCTGGCCAAGCCCAGTAGTTGAGGGGCCGGGCTCTGTCTCAGTACCATGGCAGTAGCTGACTGACAGGTCTGTTCTTAAGAGAGAGAGAGAGCTACAGGAGGGAGAAAGAGAGAGAAACAGACTGAGATAATAAGAAGGGGGAAAGATTGAGAGGGTTATTGTCTGGTGGATGTGTGAGGGGCCTCTATGTGTTCAACCAAGAGTGATTTTTTTTCTGGTGTGACATGGGTTTTGGGGCAGCAGATTGCCTAGCGTTTAAATCATTTGACCTGTAACTAAAAGGATGCTATATTGAATCCCCTAAACTGGCAACGGTTGCATGTTGTTTCGTCCCTGAGCAACACAGTTGTCTGATGAAATGCCTAGCACATTTAAATATTATACAGATTCAAAAGTTCCATCTTGTGTACCATATTCCCTTTAAACTGAAGTAATTTCCCTCCCAAATACATTTTAATTTAAGGGATATATTGGTGTGGGAGACAGCTGTTTCCTTTGCCCAGGCAACTGAAAAATAAAAAAGATCAAATGAAGCTAATAAATAACAAAAGCAAAAGAAAAGAAATATGTGATTTCCTAATTTGTTGCTCTCTCTCTGTTTGGGTCTGCCTTTTTTGTCTTTCTTTCTTACTCACCCTTTTTTCTTGTTCTGTTTAATCAGCCTCTAGTCGACACAGATATTGATTGGGGGTCAGTAATCTGCTCAGGGTTGGTGCCTGCCAGGACCAGATGTGGGTGTGTGTGTGTTTGTTTCAACACTCACATTAAGCCCACAATATTTTTTGCCTGACGACGTAGAGAGCTCCTGTAACATTCACATGCTGTTTTGGACCCGCTGTTTACCTGTCAATGTTGTTCAGAACCAGAACCACGTTGGCACACTCTAGAGGCCCTCAGTGTACTTACCACTCTAAAATCCATACTCTCTTAGGAAGTCCTGGATTCATACGTGACGTTTGTTTATCTGCGCACGCAAGTTCTATGGGTGTGCGCGTGTGGTTCCACGTGTGAACTGGAAGTTTATGTGTAGTTTTTACGAATGCGTGCATGTGTGTTTGTCTATGCATGCATTGTAGGTTCCTTGTGTGTTTGTTAGCCTGTGTGTGGTTTTCTGTATGCGGGAACATTAATGTGTCTGTGTGTTTGCGCGTGAACTTATACCTGTGTGCATAACAGCGTGTGTGCTCTTATTTCTGTGTGTGTGTATGTGTATCCACCCGTCCGTATGCTGAGCACCGTCCCCCCAGTATGCTGAAGGATTCCCCAGGGCCCGGCTTGTACTGGTGGACGCTGGCTCCATTCATCTGCCAGGCCTTTTCTTCTCCCACTACAAAGCAGCACTGCTCCCCTGGCGCTCACTCCCCCACAGAGCACTATTTATCCATTGTGTTGAGTTAGACTCAGAGCTGCTCCTCTGTCTCTCTCTCTCTTACTCTCTCTCTCTGCCCATTTTTTCTTTCTTCCTCATTCTTACCTTTCTCTTTCCAACTCTCCCTCCCCCCCTCCGTGTCTCTAGTCTGTAGCTCACCCTCTCTCTCACCCTTTTTCCTCGCCACTTTTGCATCGCTACAAGAAGAGCAGCAGAAATAAATATCAGATTGTCTTTCTGTGTGTGGGGGTTGGGGGGGGGGTTGACATTTTGGGGAAGGCTCTTGTTTGTTTTGTGCCTATGTGAGTTTAGTATGTTTGTGTGTCTGTGTCTAAGCGTGTGTTTGTGGGTGTGCTACATGAGGGGGCAGAGTACGAGAACCTGACGGATGGTTCTGGTTGTGTCTCTTCCAACTCTGTCTCCTCTCCACATGGGGCATGTTATGGAGGCTGTTTTGATGAGCAGAGAGTAAGGCCTCCCTTGAGCGCTACCCTGAACCTTTTCAGCCCAGTGGTTAGTCTAGTGACTGTGACGTTCATGTGCACACACGCAGAACACAATACACAAACTTGCTCATGTTCATGGCAATTTTTTTTTTTTTAAACTTGCCATCCTGCTTTTGTTCTCGACTTTTACGTAGAGTAAGTTTCTGTGGCCACTAAACTAGGTTTCACGTGGCCCTTTGTTGGCCCGAGTGTTGAACACAAGAGGCTGAAATAGCTTCCCTACCTGAATGGATTTGAATGGCACTACAGGAGTGAATGATTTAAAGAGCCGAGAGAAGGAGTGGATGAAGGAGTAAGAAATTGATTTAAACTGCCATACGCGAGGGACAGTTGAATATATGAATACTTATGTTACAGTAGAGTTGTTAAAGTATTGAGGTAGTGCTTCCTATTAAATATGTCTTGAAACACTCTTTTTTGCTGTCTGTGTGTGGGTGGTTTAGGTTTTGCCTTAGCATGTTTCTTTATCATTAAATGCTATGCGCTTGTGGTTTGCTACAGTTCAACCACGGCCAGTACAGCTCCGGTCACTTTGACCTGAACGTGATGCCGGTGTGGAGCCGAAACATCACAGGGGACGGAGTGGTGGTCAGCGTCATCGACGACGGTAAGTGGAGCCCCACCGATCCGATAACAGACAGAACCAAGTTGCGTAAGCAGTGCACAACACTACGAAACATTCAGGTTTGTAGGTTCTGAGAGACATTGCCATTCTGAAAGGAAACCCTCCCAACTTCACAGCACATCCAGCTGGGTTGCCCCACAGCCGTTGACTACTGATGGTAATGAGTTTTGAGTCAACGGCCGATGGTTAACGTCTGTTTACCAAATCACCATGAAGAGGAAGTGTTTGCTAACCACTTTGATCAGCTTGATTCTTGGAACAGCTTTTGCCAATGACTAACAGTGTTAAGTACTCCACAATACTGATCACCGATCTGATCCTATGGAGATATTACTGCCTAGGCTGCAATCCTACTATGCTGACACATTCATAGATGAACAACTAGAACCTAAATCATATATTTTCATTGTTAGATGTTGTGAAAGTTATTGAGGCAAAAACAATAACAATAACAAAAACAAATATTTTAATAACCTTTGAATTAACCTTTTATCTCCATTTTGTGGTATCCAATTAAATTGTCAGTGTAATGAAGTCGGTGAAAGTCAAGATAGTCAGTGTGAATGAAGTAAATTATTGAAATTAAGTCAGTTTAATGAAAAAGCCACTGTAAATAAAGTAAGTGAGTCAGTGTGAATGAAGTAAGTAATTTATTTGAAGTCAGTGTAAGTGTTGAATATACCTTTTTACTTTTGCTATTTCTTCTTCTGTTCAAAACCTACAATGTAAAGTGGCTGCTTCTGGTCACAGCAGTGCAATGAGGGATTCGTTTCGCTACGATTACTGGAATATCTGGCAACAAGGGAAATGATAGAACAGAATCTTATGCACTCATTCGTCAAGAGCTAATTGAGGCCTGGGTACACCCAAGTGCTGTTAGAAACAGCGAATGTGTGTGTGTGCCGATAGTGGAAGTTGCTCTGGATAAGAGCGTCTGCTAAATGACCAAAATGTAAATTGTGTGTATGTGTGTGCATCCGTTTAGCTGAATTCTGCTGTTTAAGATGTGTGTTTTCCATGAGGAAGGGGCTCTGTGTCATGGCGGGGCGGCTGTGGGCGGACGGCTTCTATCTGCTCTGCATACTGAGAGAGGGAGAGTGAGAGGAAGAGGGTGTGAGCCGACTAGAGAATGCGAGGGGGAGAAAGGCATACTGGGAGAAGAAAGAGCGAGAGGGCAAGAGGAAACGATGGAGGAAGAGACCTGCGAGAGGAAAGGGAGAAAGGAGAAAGAGAGCATGGGAGAGAAAGAAAGGAGCAAGAAAAGAGAGGGGGGGAGTATTAGACCTGCATCACTGACTCGGCTCTCCTTTGAGGCCGTTGTGCTCTCTCCCACCTCTGTATCGATTCCAACAGAAACACATTCTCCTTCTTTCTCTTTTCTCTCTGTTTTTATGTCTTTGTATTTCTTCCCCCTTTCATTTTGTATCTGCCAAGGTCTCCTCTGGCCTCAGCCTTCCTCTGTCTGTCTTGCTGTCTATCTGTCAGTTTATCTGAGACCCGAAGGATCATGTTCACACACACACATCACCTTTAGCAACCTTTGAATCAATGCTGATTGATTTTAATATCACAGTGAAATAAATTATTGTTCTTAGAGCAAGGCTGCCCCCCCTTCCCTCCATTCTAACCCCCTCTCCATCCCTCTTTTTTAAAGGTAATGTAATCAGGGCTGAGACTATTCCTGCACTGTGCTAAATCAAATTTACCGTCTCCAATATGGATATGTGCCACAGGAGTGAGTGTGCGTGTACGTGCATGTGTGTCTTCGCTTCAACATCTTGTAATATTTTTCACACGCTATCTGGTAACATTTGTTCGGATAATCAGTCTTATAATTATTCTTCAACATACGTTAATTACTATTACGAAACATATAGCTTACTTTTGAATGGACTCCCATGTGACACGGCCAAGCTGTCAAATACAGTTTTTATTCAAGCCTTGATTTTGCCACTGACGTTTGACTGGGAACTCCAATACAAAGAAAAATGTAGAAATAAAAAATGGCTGTTTTTTGTTTGGTGGCTCAAACTGACTCAGGAGTCACACACAGTAAAAGATGACCTATAGTACCATGAGAAAAGGTGCAAGAATTTAATAAAATCCAAAAGACGTGATTATTCAAATCTAATGCACTACACATCAACCTCAACTGAAGTCGTTTGGTTTTGTTATGCTGATCATGAGAAGAGATTTGTAGCGCTGGGCAGATTAATCAGCTAATGGGGACGCCTTGCGTGTCCCAAAGTATTCCTGTCAACAAACCAGGAACAATAACTGACTGCAGTTAATCTCTTCTACAACCATCCCATGTTTACTCTACTCCATTGTCATTCCATGTCATTGGCATGCAGACATTCCACAAATCACATGTAGCTGGCAGGCAGAGGGGCATCCTTGTGTTTAAAGGGTCTGACTAGTAACCTAGGTAGGTGAGACCTCTATCCTTCTGTTTTTTTTTAGATAATTAACCCAAAATCCTCTGAAGACCTCTGCTAACATGTAAATGTAGGCACACATATTCAAAGCCATTTAATTCAGGAAGCACCTAAATAATAAATATTTTAAAGGCATGGTGATGCTTTAATGGATAAAAAAACATGAGACATTTTGCTGAAAGAGCAGCAACCTAGCTTCAAACCCATGCTTCAGCAGTATGTGTGCACCAGAGGCATCAGCTTATCTCACTGGGCCATACTAGGCCACCAACTCAAATATAAACAGCTTAAACAAGAGCCAGACATTTGCAATTTTGCCAACAATCTTATCCAAAGTGACTAACTGTAGTCAGCGCATATATTAGCTAGACCGACATGGGAATTGAACCCTCAACCAATTGGTCCAGGCTTCACAAATTGAGCTAAAAGAGTCCAATGACGGGGGATGGACCAAGGGGAAACGGTCATGTCAGACAGAGAGAGAAAATGCACTGTTCATATGCTATAATTTTTTACAATGAAGTAGAAGAGTCTTTATGAAATACACTGCTTAAATCACATATTGGGTCACGATGAAGGAAGTATATTAAATATCAAAATCTTTACTGAATATTGTGTAATTTGTTGAGGACAAAATGACTTGACAATGCTCAATGGAGCTCCAAATCAACAACTGATTGAGGGCTGGGTTCAAACTCACTTAAAAAAATCTAAGTAAACAATTGAAATCACAGGCTGTTCCAACCTGCATGAATTTCATTACGGCAACTCATAATGTCACTCGGTAATGTGTATGGTCCCTTTGTGCCTGTATGCACTCCGACAATGTCTGGGCATGCTCCTGCTGAGATGGTGGTTAGTGTCCTGCAGGGCCTCCCACAAGACCTGGAGCTTTGGGGAATGTGAGGGCCAGTGGATGGCATCAATGCCTTTGTCATCCCGGAACAGCCTACACACTCTGGCCACATGAGGCATTGTCCTGCTCCAGGAGGAACCCAGTGCCTGCTGCACCAACGTAAAGTCTGACGATGGGTCTGCAGATGTCATCCCGGTAACTAACAGCAGCCAGAGTACCGTTAGCTAGCATGTGGAGGTCTGGTGCAACCCTCCAAGGATATGCCTCCCAGAAAATCACCGACCCACTTCCAATTCGGTCAGTCTGGATGATGTTGCAGACGGCATAACGTTTACCACGGCATTTCCAGACTCTTTCACATCTGTCACGTGCTTTATGTGAACCTGCACTCACCTGTGAAGAGAATAGGGCGCCAATGGCGGACTTGTTTATTGCGAATGCCAGCGGGCTGAACGATGCTGGGAGATCAGGTCCCACTAGAGGAAGTCAGGCCCTCATACCACCCTCATGGAGTCTGGTTCTGACAGTTTGGTCCTTGACAGGCCTTCTACTTCCCTGTCAAGCTCTCCTTGTGCAACAGCCCATCTCCTGGTATCTCCTTCATGCTCTTGAGACTTTACCGGGGGAGACAGCAAACCTTGCTATGACACAATGGCATTATGTGTCATCCTGGAGGAGATGGACTACTGTGCAATCTGAATGGGCTGCAGGTACCACCTTATGCTACAGTGACAAGGACACTAGCAAAACACGAAACTAGAGGAGAATCAGTCAGGATGGATAGGGAGAGACCAATTGTCTGTGGCCAGCACCTGCAAAACCATTCTCTTTTTCAGGGTTGTCTTACTGTTGCCTCTCGAGTTCACCAGTTGTCACTTTTATTTGTACCAAAACAGGTGACATTGATTAACAAATGCTTATGCTTTCTAACTGGACAGATTGGTATCCCTACACTTAAATTTACTTGGTGTTATACTGCAATGAATACGTGTTCTCTTAATTATTTTGAGCAGTGCATACACAACCTCTGGGTATGGCAAAAGCAATCGTCAATAATTTAAGTGATGGAGCGTAATGTCTGTGGTGAAGTTAATGCTAACATCGGTTTTTGAGGTGATGGATGAGATTAGAAAATAAAACCCTTTCTGAAATCGAAGTAATTGTGCTGTCATCCCTGTTGTATGTGTCGGTTAGATGGTGAAAGACTGTAAAAGCTGTAAATGTTCTATTTTTTGAGATGCGTGTTTATATTTTTAGGCCAGTGATGTGTCAAAAATACTCTTCATTAGCATTCAGAAACTCAGAAGTCACGTCCAAAATAAATAGAGACCTTTTGTCTCTACTACATGACAAACATTTCTATAGTCATGTTCAGAGTTTAAAGTGAATTTATTTTCACATACATCTATTTTATTATTTATATTGTACAAAACATAGGGGGTAGATTAGAAGGGTCAAGGGTGGAGACAGTTACTGTACCATGTTATCTTGTAGGACGCTTTATAATACAGGGCCCTCCATTGGTATTGGCACCCTTGGTAAATATGAGCAAAATGGGCAGAGAAACACTTCTTTGCTGTTTATATTCTTGATATTTCAACATTTTCACCGAAATCAAACCTTTCAAAAAATTACTGAAAAAACAAAATGTGAAATAAATAAATGAAAATATTTTTACACAATTTCCACAATTTTTAGGCTCTAACTGAAGTATATTCCTATTCCCCCAAACTATTTTCTCATAGTCATCCATTTTTATGGGAGGGGGGCACCCTGGCATCATTGATGACAAAAGGCTTGATTCGTGAAATGCAAAAACTTGCGCGTCTCTTGATTGTCAACTGTATACAAAAAAGATTCCCTAATAATGACATCATTCACAAATAATCACATAAATTGTATAATCTCTAACCATTTCTCAGTCTGCATTACTTTATACTTTTCTTTACATTATGTAAGGCATTATTTAAATTGTAATTTTGTTTTGTTGATATTACAATGACGATAAACTTTTGTAGCCGATTGTGTAGATCGAGTTGTGACAGTTAGTTAGCTAGCTTGCTTCTTATCTTTGTTTCTCACTCAGACGATGGGTGCCTACTTTATATCAATGTCACAGCCACTTACTGACAGTTCAACACAAACGTGTGCGTGCACAGACACAGCCACTTACGTTTCTTTGACCTCACTCACTAGCTTGATACTCTGAACATTGGGTGAGAAGGTGGTTGCTGTTCTCTGATGCATGTGCTAAAGTAAACCAGCTTCGAAAAAAAATTATCACAATTTTTCAGCAGTGGGCTGCCACTGACTTTACAATAAAATGGAAACTCTACAGTAATGATGTGCAACAAAAGGTTGTTGAGCTGCACACAAAATGCCCTTTTCCACTATAAGGGGAATAATTATAATAAGAGTCTCCAAAACTACAATCAGATTCCACCTACAAAACCACATGTTGTTTGGGAGGGTTGCCATAAAGAGCCTTTACTGTCATCCAACAACGAAGTCAACCATCTACAATTTGACAAATGTTCCTGGAACTTTCAGTGGGACCGTGTTCTATGGTCAGATGAGAAGCGACGGGTTTGGCGTAGACAGAGAGAACCATTCTGAAAAAAGTATCTTATCCCCTCTGCGATGTATGGTGCTGGATCTTTACTGTTGTGATGATGTTTGTCTTCTTGGACAAGGCCCTGGGCAATCATTTAGCATACATACATAGTATCATGAATTCCATCAAGCATCAGCATATGTTCAATCAAAACCTAAATGCCTCTGCCAGGAAGCTTGAAATGGGCTGTTGTTGGATATTCCAGCAGGACAATGATCCAAAATCAACGCCAAAATATTGTTCATTGACCACAGAATAAAGGTTTTGCTTTGGCCATCCTACTACCCTGACCTAAACACCATAGAAAGCCCATGGGATGATATGAATGGGAGAGTCCGCAAGTGTGGACCTTGGAATCTGTTTCTGGAAAGATTCAGTATGGGGCAATGGTCTCCACCCTCCTTACCCATTGTAGCAGAAGACTCAGAACTTTTATTTTGGCAAAGGGAGGTTGCACAAAGTATTAAACAAGGGGGTGCCAATAATTCTAGCACACGTATTTGATACAAATATTTGTTTCATGATAAGAAATTAAAAAAATTATATTATACTGTGCCAATTAAAGGTTAGAGTTTGGTAATATTTTCAATGAAAATAAACAATGAACACCTTTTTTTATAATTACAAAAGCCCAATTTTAGTGGGCACTGTTTGTGAATAGACCCATGAGAGTTACCACTGGACCACAGCTCTTCATGTTCAGTATTCATTCTAAATGCTTATGGTAAGGATTACATTTTGGAAAAGATTGTCATTTTGGCTGTCTATTCCATCACTTTGGATTTTAAATGATACAATGACAATGGGGTTAAAATACATTATGTTAGCTTTATTGTAAGGGTATTCTCATACATATCAGGGGAACCATTTAAGGGTACAAAAACTTAGGACAGTTGGTTTCATAGCAGTCTTTTATTAAGTAGGTATGTTTGCTTCCGTCATTACTGCTTATACATGAAAGCTATCAAAGTTCAGTCTTGGCTTTGCATTTTGCATTTGGATTTGGTTGCTGATTTCTGACAAGAAATGTCAATAAAAGTCAAGCCGACCATCATGATGCAGATGAATCTGAATAAATGAATAATAGAAAAAACATTATGGCGAAATTGACTAGAATGTTAAGAAGAATAAAGAAAGCACTGGTTCGCTTAGCAATGGAAAATAATCTGCTAGACCTTAGAAGTTATTTACGGTGGATGCCCAACGAATTCACACAATACTGGAACTGGCCACTTGTCTCTATTAATGAGGTGACTGTTGATGGATTTCATGAAACACGTTGTTTTCTCTCACCCAACCAAAGTCCTCAAAACACTAATTGGACAGCACCAGTAGGACAATTTGGCAAACAAGTTGCTAGAGTAACTTCGGTTCAAAGTGGAATGTTCTTTGCTATGCTAGTCAATCACCTGATCTTAATCTTTTTGTGTGTGCTTTTCACTTACTGAAGAAAAGATTACAGGCCAAAAATGGACTGCAGTATATAATAAAACAGTAGAAATAATTATGAAGGAATAGAAAAATACAGCTGTATTTTCTCCCAGTATGCATGTCTATAATGTATTTAAACAACTACTTCACTATGAATGGCATTTCAGCTAGAAAAAGTTAGTTAGCCTAATACATTAATTTGAGCATGTGTTTGGTTGTGGAATTAAATGTGCAATAATTAGGCATGTGTTTTTATTTCCACTTGTGTGTCTGTATATGTTTCTATGTTTGTGTGTGCTTGCGCTTATGTCTGTGTGTACTAACACAGGGTGTTTTGAGTGTTTGGCTGCTTGTGTTAAAGGGTCGAGGTGTGTGTGGCTGTCCGTTTATGTTTCCCTGTATGTTAGCCTGTGTGTGTCTGTGTGCAGGTAGCTCGGTTGTTTGGTTCAAAATGACACTGCTGGCCATGTAAAACCGCCTGACAGGGGGAGCGACTGGAGTCAGCGCTTTTCTCCACCCCCACCCCATGTCCACAACCCCCCCCCCCACCCCCCGCTGTTCAATCCATCCAGTCGCTGTCACGGCAGGGGAGCAGACAATCTATCAAGGCATCGGGAGGCATTCTCCTCACCTGCGCCGCGCCTTTAATGAACAGCCAACATGATCCCGGCTGACAAGCAGGAAATGGATGTAATAAAGATTGTTTCTGCATGCTCTTTGCATCCCTGATAAATCACCTCGCTGTGCAACAGATATGGGAGCCACATGGAAATGTGATTTCACACGGCGAGGGAGAGAGAGAACAAGATGGAGAGAGTGAGGAGAGGACGGAGAAGAGTCAGTGGTGGTGGTGGCAGGGTCACATTATGTTTCTAGCCGTGGTGGTGGGGAGGGGCTACGGTGCTTGGGTTATGTTTTTTCTGGGCGCCTCCCTGGTTCCCTGGCGACCCTTTCCTTGCAGGCTATTCAGGTCTAGCTGACCACCACCCACCCTCTGAAGCTATCCTGTCACTTTTCAAGGACTCGTTACTCACAGACCAACCCTGCTCGAATTTTCCATTTCATTCATATATCTTGGTCGTGGTTTGGAGGGCCATAAGGTGAAGAGGTCAACATCCCCTCTCCACACACACCAACCAGCATTGTCTCTGCCACCCAAACTAGTGTTTCTTCATCAGCTGGTGTTATACTTGGAATATGGCTTGCGGTTATCCATAGTATCCTGACGGCAGTTGATGCAGGGAAGAGGAACAGCGTGGGAGGATAGACGAGAGATGGGGACAGAGAGAATGATTATATGACCAGGCTAGAGATGGAGTGACAAGGCAATGGATGGGGGGGTCTGGGAGGGGGCTTAAATGGATGGAGGGAGAGAGTCGGGGTGATGCAGATATGGGCAATTTATGATTTCATCTTATATAGCCCACTGTAATTCACCACCACAGAAAGAGAGCGGATGGGAGAGAGAGAGAGGGGCAGAGACGAAGCCCTGGCACGCTGTCATTCACCACCACAGAAAGTGAGCGGGAGGGAGAGGTATAGAGACATTAACCTTTCCTTGGAGAGCGGTGAGATGTTTTATTGGACTACCATCCACCCCACGTTAACTTCCTCTCGTATTTCCTCCTCTCTATTCTCCTCTCTCTCTCCACTTCCGCCCTTTTTCCCTCCAACATATAATCCCCCCCCCCATGGCAGTCTTCCACAACGATGTCTACTCTGTATTTTCTGAATGACACCCGGCCAGCCTCACCGCTTTGGTCCCAGTGCGATCCTTCATCACCATTGCACGAACGACTTCCTGCCAGAATGTGTGACGAATCAGTCAACGGGACGAAGTAAGGTGGTGCCCGAGAGAGATGCTCTCGCCCCCGACTCTCGTGGGACCATGGGAACGCACGTGGGCACATCAATGGCTTCCCTCCAGCGAAAAGGCGCAGACACGGCTTGTACGTCTGTCTGTCACTGCTGAGCCGACAGGCTTGCGTGGGTATCGTTGGCACATTGTGGGGTCTCTCCAAACACTCACTGGAGTGCCCCCCCCCCCACATAACTCTGCAAAGCAGGCACCACCACTACACTCAAAACACCCACTACCTGTTAAGGCTGCCTGCACACTCATTTGCATGAAATAAGATGGAAATGGTGCCCTTATTTATGCCAACAGAAATGGAGTGTGTTATTAAGGGCGCCATTGTGCAAAAGTGACGGTCGCTCCGAGAATACATTACAGAGGCTATTTCTGGAGAGGCTGCAGTCACACAGGGGCTAATGCTTTACAGCTCCTTGATGGCATCGTCACTCCGGTTGCCGGGGCTGTGTGTGTATAAATGTGTGTGCGTGTGTTTGTTCGTCTGTGTGGGTTTTTTTTATGCGTGGGTGCATGTGCATGTGTTTGGGGTTGTGTGTGTCTGCGTGTGTGTGTGGGCGGGCGGGCGAGTATGATGGTGCTTGTGCGGTTGCGCACGTGCTCATTCTTCCCCTGTTTCCTTTTTTTCGGTGATGGAGAGGTTACCAGTGATTAACAGTGTGAGTGGCCCCGGCGCTACAACCCTTTTGGTGAGGCGTGGGCTGATGAGAGAGACCGGTAGAGCAACACTGGAACACTCCATCTGTCTGCCGGGCAGTGCGGCATGGTGTGGTTAGAATCTGGCACAGGGTAATTTCTGTTCCAAATCCAAAAATGATTAAGGTTCTCTGGACATTGATTGGAAATCTGGTCTCTTTGACAGTAAAACCCCTCCTCTGCACTCCCAGAGTTTGTAGACACTTGAGAAACCCATGGATTTTCTTAAGGAACATTTGATAGTTCATATTTGCACTTTTGATTAGTTGAAGGATTATGAGAGGACTCTTTCATGGTTTAATGTAGCGACAGGTTCCTGAAGGAACTGGACGAGTTGGGCTAAATAGTTTAAGTAAATGTAAGTCCTGTTAATCTTTTTTGTTGTATTGTCATCTTGTGTTAAAGCGGATATTCACCTTGGGAGGACCTTTGGTGGTTTGCAATCATATCTGACAGATTTGTTTCACACATTATTGTCCAGACAGGAATGCTTTTTGCGCACCAAAAGCCTCACAATATTATTTCACTGTGTGGAGTGATGGGCGTTACAATTGTTTGCTTTTGATTGACATCAATATCTATGTTCTCCAAGAATGTTCCTATTTCAGCAGATTTATTGGTTATTGTACAAACTTTTCACTCATTTAAAAAGACTATAGCACTGAAACCATTATTTAGGGTTCTGCCCTATCCCTTCCCATTTCCCTTTACTCCACTTTGCACATTCTTTTAAACATCACCTCTCAATAAACTAGATGTGCAAAAAAAAACTTCAAATAAGAAACATAACGGCATTGTCATGATTTTTTGAATTCATTTTGTAAAGCGATCTTACATTGTGATATTGAACCATAGATGTGTGAACTGGTGTTGGCTACTGCACTGCCTATTGAAATGCATTCAAATATTATTAGAGAATGTATTTAGTCATCACATTTGGACCACAACAGTTTAACAGGACCAAATAAAAAATGTAATATGTTTATTTATTATATTATATTGATTTGTGCTTTGCTACTTCGTTAACACGCAGTGGGAATTTACTTTTATTTTGGCTAGGCTAAGAAGCTAGCTATCTGTGGCTAGTATTCTGCTGTAAAAAAAGACTGCTCTTTTTACATATGGAAACTGTGGAATTAAATATTGAGATTTGTGGCCGGCATGTATAAGGTATTAACAAACGTGAATACTGTTACTTTGCTGTTATTCAAGCTACTGTCTGAGAACACTGTCATCCTTCATAGAACCACCAGATTTAGTGGAAAGTTCAGAAAAGCATGAATTCTGAGATATTTCTACTGGTTAATGTGTGTTATTGTTTGTATTTTTCCCAACTGTAGCAGGATATACCGCTAAGTATAACCTGGTCTTTTTTGTCTCGCTGTTGATTATAGCTTTATAAAAACTGTGGCTATGGGAATCAATTATTGAGATCTGTTGCTAGCAAGCTACCTTACAATACCTATTATCTTTAAACATGGCTAGTAGTGTGGTCGTTAATGGAACGACCACATTTTGTGGAATGTTGAGAAACAAATGTAATAAAAAAATTACATTTTAAAAAATTAATTAAATTTAAAAAAACAGACCAAATTTGCAGATACAAATACGTGACTGTATGTACTCTTGACAACAGGATAACCTCCCAGAACTGGATCAGGGGATCAGTGAGCTCCTGGACAGTCTGTGGCACTACTTGGCGGTGTCAGATGCACCAATACATAATTTCCCATAGGTTCTCAAATGGATTCAGGTCTGGGGAATGTGAGGGCCAGTCAATGGCATCAATGCCTTCATCATCCTGGATCTGCATACACACTCTGGCCACATAAGGCCAGGGATTGTCCTGAACCCAGGGCCCACTACACCAGCGTATGTTCTGACGATGGGTTTGAGGATTTCACCCCGCCAACCTCCAAGGACATGCCTCCCTAGACCATTACTGACCTACCGCCAAACCAGTCATGATAGATGATGTTGCAGGCAGCATAATGTTCACCACGGCATCTCCACATTCTTTCACGTCTGTCACATGTGCTCAGTGTGAATCAGCTTTAGTCTGTGAAGATAAAAGGGCGCTTTAGGCATACTTTCTGGTGTTCTCTGGTGAATGCTAATCGAGTTGCATGGTATCCCACTAGAGGACGTCAGGCCCTCATGCCACCCAGAAACATGCAGACCAGTAGGCCGCTGGAGATCATTTTGTGGGCTCTGGCAGTGCTCCTCCTGTTCCTACTCACACAAAAGAGCAGATGCAGGTCCTGCTGCTGCCCTTGTACGACCCTGAACAGCTTTCCCTGTGTAACTGCCTGTCTCCTGGTATCTGCTCCATGATCTTGAGACCCCCAAGGTGCTTCGTCACCCCCTGCAACCTCGGTTCCCAGACCCAGTCCTGTGCCAACCAGTCCGGCTCTGATGACCCACATCTCGCCTCCCGAGAGGTTGGACATGGATCCCCGCGCTGGAAGGGTTTCCTCCTCCAGTGTGACCTCTGCTTCGCCCATCAGTCAGGCGTACCGTCCTCTGGCAGGTCCAAAGTGACCACTATGATCTCCCTCCTGAACCGTTGGGCCCTAGATTGGGCAACCATTTGGGAGTGAACTGAACTGGAATTAGACACCTACGAGGGCTTCACCACCCTGTTCCAAATAGTGTTTAATCACTCGCTCAGGGTAAGGATGGAGGGGAGCAATTGCTCCAACTACGACAGGGTACCCAGACAGCATGTAACTATGCTTTAACCTTCCACACGATTGCCACTGCCAGTGGATGGAACGAGGCTGCACTAATTACTCACTAACGGAACAGGCTGAGTACTGAGAGTTGGCCTGTAGAGATGACCATCTCAACCTGGATCACCTCATTAACATGTCTATCCGACTTGACAATCTGCTCTGGACAAGGCCCCTACAAACGACCCTAGCCTACCTTTCCTGTGTTGGAAACGGAAATGGAGTACATGGATTTGAGTGCTATGTTGGTGTCCAATTGTGAACGTCAACTTCGGAGGTGACTGGGGTTGTGTGCTTTCGGTGGCCAGCCGGGTCACCAACTGGACCGATGCCCAATCCTGCCATTGTGACTCGGGACAAAGAGTTTCACAGTGGTCTCTCCAGACACTCAGGTAGAATCAGAAAAACTTTATTGCCAAATACATTTGCACATACAAGGAATTTTCTTTGTTGCTATGGTGCATGACAGAAAAACACAGTAAGTAGTATGAGGTAATTAAAGTAAATATAAAATGGGCGAACATTTACTTAATAAGTTAAAGTGAAGGGAGTCCAGAGAAGTGCATTAATGTAATGCATTATGTAGAATTTAATTGAAGTTATGGTGCAGAGAGTGTCAGTGTCAGAGGGGGTCGTCTGGCCTTGTTGAGGAGGTCAGCTGCCGATGGGAAGAAACAGTTTTTGTGGCGGGATGTGTGGGTCCTAATGGACCTCAGCCTTGTGCTAGATGGGAGTGGCTGAAACAGTTTGTGTCCAGGGTGGGAGGGATCAGCCACAATCTTTCCAGCGTGCCTCAGGGTCCTGGTGGTGTACTGGTCCTCGGGGGATGTCAGATTGCAGCCAATCACCTTCTCTGCAGATCGAATGGCTTGCTGCAGTCTGCTCTTGTCCTTGGCAGTGGCAGCAGCGTACCAGATGGTGATGGAGGAGGTGAGGATGGACTCAATGATGGCTGTGTAGAAGTGCACCATCATTGTCTTTGGCAGGTTGAACATCTTCAGCTGCCGTAGGAAGTACATCCTCTGCTGTGCTTTTTAGGTAATGGAGGTGATGTGATGAAGGTCAGAGGTGTGCTGAATGAAGGTGATTTGCTCCCTCTTGAGGTCCTGGGTGATCATGATGCCCAGGAAGCGGAAGGACTCTGCAATAGTGACTGTGGAGTCACACAGGGTGATGCGGGTGGGTGGGGCTGGGTTCTTCCTAAAATCCACCACCATCTCCACTGTCTTCAGAGCGTTGAGTTCCAAATTGTTCTGTCTGCACCAGTTCACCAGGTGGTAGGCTTCCTCTTTAGCATCACACTGGTGGACTGTAACTCATCTCCTTCTTTCTCAGCTCTAGAGGGCTCAGGCGCAGCAGGGATCTTTCTTGACAGTGACCTTGCTGTTTCGATCGTGGGTGCAGTCAGTGGCCACCCCATAGGGCAGGGCAGAATAACTCACATCACCTCGCGTCTTGCGGTTACTATCAAGAACATTTTCAGGGAGCATATCACTTTTCTCCTCATCAAAACCCTGGCACATCCCATCATATTAGATTACAACTCCACAAGCTCACAATATGTTGGAAATAAAGTTGCATTCTCACCTGGTCCCTGTCCTGTCTTGACACTTGATAGGCACCCTTGAGAGGGCACCCATCGGCCAGCCATTGCATCTGTCTACCAGGATTATTTTTCCTCACTGTCCTGGTGACTGCACAATTAACAGGTGCCAGGGGAGGTTCTGCCGCACAGCCACATCTACCTATAAAGGGTTATACAGAGAAGATTCTTCAGCAAGGCTTCATCTATCCATCCACCTCCCCAGCCTCTCCCAGCTTTGTCTTCGTAAAAAAGAAAGAGGGTGATCTTCGCCCTTTTATTGATTATCAATTCCTGGATGCTGGAAGAAGTTGGATCTACGAAGTGTCTGTAACCTTGTACGGATTTAGGAGTGCAATGAGTGGAAGACTCCTTCAGCACAACATCCGGTCATTATGAATATATGGTGATGCCGTATGGGTTACCGCTACCGTCAAGGTCCTACAGCACTTCCTGGGGTTTGCAAACTACTACCGACGCTTCATCAGGGGTTTCAGCATGGTGGCTTCCCCTGTCACGGCCCTCCTGAGGGGGAGCCCGACTAGACCACCCTGGCAGAGGAGTAACTCTCTACTAACCTCACTCCTTTCCAGTGTGTGCTAGGGTATCAACCAGCTCTAGTTTCCTTGCAGTACCGGCATCCGCCAATTGGTTTGGTTTCGGTGTGCAGAGGAGGTGTGGAATTCGGCCCCTGTCCGGCGCTAAAGTGTACTGGTCAACTGCCCCATGCCGCGCCACCCCCACCGCTGGAGGTTCTGCCTACTCCGTCCGTTCTCTCCTGGATTTGCTTTATTGCGGGCGCCAGCTTCAGTACCTGGTGGACTGGAAGGGGTAAGGTCCCGAGGTTAAGTGCTGGGTCCCAGCGCGAAAAGTGCTGGATCCCTTTCTCATTTCGGATTTCCCCATCATTGCCCCGACCAGCCCAGGGGCTGCGCCGGTCCACTCGTTCACCCCCCCTGCCGGTGCAGTGTTCGCATCCCATGCGTACTGGTGGCAGCCAACCCAACACTGAATCAGCCATTCATCACAAACCAGACATGTCTTGTTTTCCTATTACTGGTTCCAACTTCCCCAACTGGCACTAGCATATAAAGCCCTTGTTTTTCCATGTCCTTTGTTGGTTATTCTTACATGTCCCTGCGTTTTGCCGCAGACTCTATTTTCTAGACCGCTATATTTTGTCTGAGAGTTATTAAGCTTTGTTTGTTTTTGTTCCTTGTGCACTAGTTTGGGGCATTGTTGTTTCCTTTTTTTGTGGCATTAACACCTTCATTGAATCTTGCAACTTCCTCCAGAACCCTTCCATCATAATATTTTCCTCTTTACAAGTTTGGGGATTTTGTTGTTGTGATCAAAACATATTCCTATATACCTACATTGTTCTTGCTCATCAATTACAATGTTTTTACTTATTAAATTATCATGCCAAATCTCCTAGTGCATTGTGCTGCAAATTAAAAGATTCGCAAATTAATTAAATCTTATAGGCGTTGGCATAGACTAGAGCCTTACATAATGTTTATTTATTTAGCTATATATATATATATATATATATATATATATATATATATATATATATATATCTAAAAACAAAAGTTAAGATGAAATGGATTATGACTTTAGAGGGACAAACATTTTTTTGATACATTATGGAGCTGGGTCTGCAGTGAACATTTCTCTCCCAACGGTCCACCTGATAACCATTTGTCTAGCTGGTTACTTACATCGAAGTTGCTTAGCACTTGCAGGATAAAGTATAGCTATGGCGATCTACTTAAACAGGTAATGTTATCATGCATTAGCTACATATCTAGCTAACTATAAAATCACACACTACATTGTCCGGATGAAAATAAGTTTGTTAGTACAGCTCTAATCTGGGGAAAAGGGTACTTAACATTTTGCCATATGTTTCACAGCACATGGATTCACTATTGGTAACAGAGTTGCCATGTGCAACTGTTTATGTGTAACATCCAAGTGTTATTCATATTAATTAGGATAAAGTGCATGCCTGTGGCATCAGCTGAACTGTCTGAAGAGGCAATAAAGCTAAAATGAATCAGCATTTTCCTGTAGTTATTTGCCATTATTTAGGTGGCATTCATATCTTGGTGAGGGATTAAGATGATACTTAACTAACATATCATGTGAACATAACTAATATTTGATATCAGTTCTACAGACACTTTGGTTTGTATAAGGATCTTGTTGTACTTGTAAATGGGGGTACTTGTAATGGCATTGATCGAATATCAAACCCGTCAAGTAAAATGACAGTTAATGATAAGATCCTCCATTTTAAATATGTTAAGTATACAGTATCTTGCAATGGTTACTGTAGAAGCTCTTATTACTGTTGGTGAATTTAGCACTGTGCTCATCTGACTAATCAAATACATTAATCAAGATCAATTAAGCCTAGATCATTTTGTATTTTTATATGGAGTTGAAGGACCTATATGTTTGCCTAAATCAAGTCATGGAAAATTATTTGATATGACATTGAAAGTGCTTTTAATGTAACACATATAAAAGCAGATTCTTCAAATTGTGGAAAAAAACAAAGCTTAATTTAATAATGTAATGCTTTGCCTGTTTTTGGTATTCAAACATTAGGGAAAACAGTGTTAATTTGTATTATATTGTTTGGGGGTATTACTTTACCATAATAGCTTATATTGCCAGGTTCGCAAGATTCTGCTGAACACATTAAACAATTGTTAACGGAATGAGACGACACACATAATGTCATGAACAAATTCACTCACGGCTGCTTGATGATAGACTCATATAACTCGTAGACTTGTAACAAAATAGTGATTCAACCTTTTATTGCTCCAAGTTCTTGATTAAGTGGGTTTTCAAAAAATCATGGAACATTTCAAGAAGATGTGTCCAGCAGCTCAATACTGATAGTTTTGGCGTTTCAGAGTCCATTTACCCCTAACCTAAGTCTACACAAATCTGAACTTGTTCCCTTCGGACTCTCCTCAAACCCCTTTGTCACCTGTGACCTTTTCAGTGACTGGGTCAGGGGTTCCCAGGACCCATAACCAGATGACATCTCAGGGAAATTTTCTCAGTTATTTAACAGGCTGCAGCTGCATTGGAACAGAGAGAAAGAGAGCGAGGGAGATGTGGAGGTGTGTGTTTGTTTCGTGGGCAATTCAGCTTCACTACGTTCAGGTTAATATAAACTTATTTCTAACAATGTAATTAAAGCATCAACAACATACTATATTTTAGGATGGTGTGTATCGTGGAATTATTTACAAGGAATGTAATAACATTCCATAACAACAACGGGGTGTCTTTGCGTAACTTACACCATCGATGTGGTAAATTAAGCATAGTAAGGGGGGACAATTCTGTTAGGCTTGTCTTTTTAAGTACTTATTCCGTAGTGTCAGGCTTCACCTCACTTCGTAGCGATAATGCCTTTTTGCAGGAATAATGCATATTAAACCTGGCACGAAAAAACGTCCATTGTTTCCTAGGACAGTGCAAACGAACTATTGAATGCATTTTTTGTAATTTTAATTTAAGTGATTACACAAAATGATATGCATATTACGCATAAAACGGGCCATATTATGATCATTATTATTCATATGGGGTATATTGATCAGCCATTGGCATGATTTGCCCTTGTCCAAATCACACTGTATGCCCCAAAGGACAATTTTGACGGGTAGGAAGAACTTTATTTTGTGGTTTAGGGTTTAGGTCTATAGAAGATCAAAGAGAACCCAGCATATTATAAAACAAACCCTTGAATAGAAGAAATTAAACTGAATTTGTGAATATCAGTTTCTGACCTAATGCACTCATTCCTTTCTTCTTGTCGTTTCATCCTTCGCACAGGCCAGGAACGGATGACCTCTTCCGGAATATTTGAACACATTATTCATGTTGTGTGAATGGTTTGCTCGAAATAAGTGATGGCTCAACAAACCTTTTGGCACAATGTGCTGCAAAATGTTCTTCTCTGTCTGTGTGTGTGTGTGAATGTGTGTGTGTGGCAGAGTGGTTTAGCATCTAATTTAATGCCGAGCCACCTGCTTGTGTGTACAGCCATGTAGGGATGGAGCGAAATACAGACGGAGAGAGACTGATTTGTGGACGTGCTGCCTTTTTACAGGCCTTGTAATGGAGTTTATTAGCATGTCGCAGGCAGCTGGGGAGCATATGTAATCCACCCTGTGCGACTGTAGCCATTTTGATGATGGTAGGGTAAAACAAAAAGCTAAGCAAACCTCAAGCCCATTAACTTCCCTGCCTGAATATATTTGTACGAATGGTATTATTCCTTGTTTTAAAGAGCTGCAACACTGCATACTGCTGGCAAGTGTGAATTATATTGTCAGGTAAGTGTGTAGAAGTAAAGGGTCTATATTTTGGTTGTAACTGTCCTTGCAAAACATTTGTCCTCCTCTGTGTGTGCTCTTGTGTGTGTGTGTGTGTGTGTGTGTGTGCTTGCGTGTGTGTCTGTGTGCATGCCTGTCTGTGTGCGTGCGTGTCTGTGAATGAGAGAGCGTGTGAGCTGTTGTGTTTTGAAAATACAGATGAAATAAGCTAATGTCAAGGCCAACGATGTCCCATAACTTCTCAATGCAAGCAGGGAGCAAACCAAGGTCAAATTCTATTGATTTCTTCCAGGGCTTGTGGCCATATATCTGTCTACAGCAGACCTTTTAGGTACCAAGTTTTTTCAGAGCAATGCACATTATGTAAGATAATGCTATTTTTTGTATTACATTATATGCATTACATTATATGCATGCAATGTTACACAGCTCGTCCATCATACAAGCGTTACTCGGGTAACAGTTTACGATGCATTTTACCCAATCAAGAGGTGTTAATGTATTCATTTTGAGTTGAAGGGGCTCTACTGTACGTTGGTAGTGTCCAGTTTATATGAGTTGCAGCAATAATGTTGACGGGTGTTAATGTTGTTTTGATCGGCTGGGCATGTGGGGGTATTCGTTTTTATCAACATGAGCATTTTGTTTGTGTGTGCGTGTGTGCCTTGATGGATTGTACTAGCTCTGTGTTTACCTAGCCCATGATTTCCTGTGCGTGCGGGTAACAAGTGGAGTTTGGCAGGATTAATGAAGGAACGGGTGTTGAATAGATGTTTGGGACTGTGTGGTGCTCCATCACAGGCACAGCAGCCCAGAGTCCCCCAGAGGCCAGCCTCAGCCCCTCCATCCGCCACCACTAAAACTAGCTGCTTCTATCGTTCAGCCTGCTCTTAATTACACATGCTTAGCAAAGTCGCATTAAACAAGCATCAGCGCTAAACAAAGGCAAAGCACTCACATAATTTATTTACCCTTTAGTTAGGTGGAGGTTTGGTATGAAAGACTTCTTTAGGGAGAAATTTGATTGAGTGCTTCTTTTGAGGAAAATCACATCATGTTTGGAATTGAAAAGATTATGCATTATTTGTGATGAGTTAAATAGTACCCTTTATTTCTTTCTCCAAGGGTCACAAGCTGGTTGGGGTGTGAGCCTCCAGACCATATGCTCCAACTTTTAAAAACGGAAACCAGTTCAATTCCAGTCCAATGCCTTGCAATGGCCTCTACCCAAAGAATCTGCGGTTGAAAATATTACAAAGCGGTTTTACGGCTTCTGTTGGGTCTTGAGGGATGCACCCAAAGAAATATAAATATTATCGCTCTCAGACTCCGACAGTGCTCAGTATTCAAGGACTGGCTACCCAGGGTATTGGTGGGATTGCAACCAAGACACAGGTTACCTGCAGGTTATAGCTGGATTACTAAACAAGGTACTAACAGGAGACTATACAAAGGTCAAATAACATTGGTTCCAATGAAAGAGTTTCAGAAAACATCTGCTCGACCATCTGAACTAACAGTTACGGTTTCTAGCCATGTTCATAGACCATGGAGATTTAATGGGAATTTCATCATTGTATGTGTCCTCTACTTGTTTCAAATAACGACTAGCACTTATTGCAATTCAAAAAAGGTTGATGAACTGAAAGATAAATGTACCTAATTTCAACTATATTTCAAATATAATTGTTTTGTTAACACATTTTGTTAACACATTTAATTTAATTTATTAAGCCAAATAATGCCTAAATCAGGGCAACAATTTGTGACAACAGTCACATTATTGAAGGCAAACTACAGTAAGTATAATTACAAGCATTTCATAAGTGTCAAAGGCTATTAGTGACAATTACATTAAGTAATTGCAAAGACTCAATATTTGGAGTGTAGACCCTTCTTCTTCTTCAAACCTCTGCAATTCGACCTGGCATGCTGTCAATTAACTTCTGGGCCACATCCTGACTGATGGCATCCCATTCTTGCATAATCAATGCTTGGAGTTTGTCAGAATTTGTGGGTTTTTGTGTGTCCATCCGCTTCTTGAGGATTGACCAAGTTCTCAATGGGAGTAAGGTCTGGGGAGTCTCCGGGCCATGGAATGAAAAAGTCGACGTTTTGTTGCCCAAGCCACCTAGTAGAAAAGGCATTGTTGGTCACCAAACTGTTCTTGGATGGTTGGGCGAAGTTGCTCAAGGAGGATGCTTTTGATCCCATTATTTATTCATGGCTGTGTTGTTAGGCAAAATTGAGAGTGAGTCTACTCCCTTGGTTGAGAAACACCCCCACACATGAATGGTCTCAGGACGCTTTACCGTTTGCGTGACGCAGGACTGATGGTAGCGCTAAACTTTTCTTTTCCAGACAAGCATTTTTCTGGATGCCTCATACAATCGGAAAGGGGATTCGTCAGAGAAAATTACTACCCCAGTCCTCAACAGTCCAATTCCTGAACCTTTTGCAGAATATCAGTCTCTCCCTGATGTTTTTCCTGGAGAAAAGGCTTTTTTGCTGCCCCTATCTTGGCACCAGGCCATCCTCCAAAAGTTTTTGCCTCACTGTGCTTGCAGATGCACTCACACCTGCATGCTGCCATTCCTGAGCAAGCTCTGCGTTGGTGATGCCCTGATCAAGCAGCGGAATAATCTTTAGGAGCTTGCTAGACTTTCATGGGCACCCTTAAGCTTTCTTGACAACAATTGAACCACTCTCCTTGATCCGATAAATGATAGAATCATACTAGCAGCAATATCCTTTCCTGTGAAGCCCTTTTTGTGCAAGGCTATGATGACTGCACATGTTTCCTTGCAGGTAAGTTAGTTGACAGACAGCCTCTAGTAAAAATTGTACGCATTGTCTGCTTTGTCAGGGGACGACTTGGAAAGTGTGAGGTCAAAATCAGGTAGGAGTAGAAATAAATAGGTGGAAAAAACATTCCACTGAAATGGTGGGGTCACCCAATAATTAGTGTGTTGAGCCATTGTCTGCGAATTTACTTACGAGCATGTCAAACTTCTTGATGTGATAGAATTGTAAACGTTTAGGACGTGGCAAATTTTTGTGGTGTATTTGGTAAACAATGAAATAAAATACTTTATTTCCTTTGGATGAACAGATTGCCAACTTGTCAAATAGCTCTTAGTCTGCTTACGTACAAATAATAAAATGTTTACATGATAATATCCACCAGAGGGCGATATCATGAAACATTTTGGTTGAAAGCTGACTCCTGACAAAGTCTTTGACCGAAACAAGTTTTTGAATTAAATTAATAAATTATCAACAATCTGCCAGAATATTTATATTTTTTTCGTGAAAGATGAATCCGACATCAATGTTATGGCTGTATTTTTTAGGGTGCTAACTTGGTGGCCAATGATGTTGTGGTTGAGTCAGATTTGAATCAATCAGCACTCATAATAGCATGGCCCCCACATGTTTGTAGATGCTCTCCTGACAACATCTGGGCCTAGTGGCCCAATGAGACAACGCATTGAATGAATGCATTCATATATGACCATATACATAATATATACAACTGTGTAAACAAATACATATCACTACAGACAAAAAACATAGGACACTAGGCTGTAAATATTGGTCCAAATTACTCTGAGGAAGGCGCCAGCTGGGCAAACACACACTTTTGTTCATACATTATTATGGATAAAAAAATTGTCACAGAGATTGATCCCTGCCTGTTAAGTTTAGTGCTTCAACTACTCCTTGCCTTGTGCTAGACCTTTTTGGTATATGGGTATAAATGATTTGCACATCATTGGCTTCTGTTTTTATTAGCATTTTATGTTGCGTCATTATAACTATTGAAAACAGGGTTCTAAAACCAAACAACTCTATTAGTGCCTTTCATCAGTACCTGTTTCCCTGGTGTATAAATATAAGGTCACGGCTTGCATAATGCCTTTGTCATCCATCACCATGGGTGATATCAAAGACCTTTCAGCTGAAAGGAGAGAGATGGTTGTTGACTTACACATATCAGGTAATTGATATACAAAATACATAAGCAGTTGATAAACCACAAATCACAGCCAGGGCAATAATGAAAAAGTATCAGATGTCTGGAACAGTTGGACATTTTCAGAAATGTAGGTGCATGTGCATTTTGCCCCCATGCAAAGTGAGGAAAATGGTAACGGACACAAAGAATCCAAGGATCACAGTTCCATAGCTACCCTGCCTGTTGGAATCTTGAGATTATCAAGTATCAACAGTTCGATGCAACCATGTCAACGCGCTATTTGGATGAGTTGCACGAAAGAACCCTTACTGAGCCCAACTCACAAATCGAGGCACCTGAACACCATTGGCATGTTTGGTGAGAACACCAAGGAAAGGAGAACGTTTATGATTCCCAGAGTAGAATATGTGGGTGTTTGGTGCTGTTTTTCTAATATTGGTCTAGGGGCTCTTGATGGCATAATTAATTTATTTGAAAAATTAAGATATTTTAGCCCAAATCTCAGATGCCTCTAACCAGGAGAGTGAGACTTTGCCATGGATGTCAATAGGGAAATGCCACAAAATCTACATCAAAATTGAAACAGAAATGCCACAACCTCAATGTTTTACAATAGCCATCTCAGTCTCTGTACGGACTTGAATATTTTTTGACTTTTGCTCATTTTCATGAAGGGTGCCAATACTTCTAGAGTTGACTGTATATGTGTATATACAGTCTTATCATTATAAAATGTGTATAACAAATGTTTTAAAAAGTGTTTTGGCTGTAAACATAGGAAGGAAATACTTTTTTAGGTAGAACCTCTTTGCTTGCTGATAGATACCTTTGAACCATAATATATGGTCACCTCAGCACTCTACTACATAGCAAATGCATCAAGCTAAAGGTAAAATGTTCCTCACACAACCACATTAATTTTGATAAAACTATTGTAATAACATATTAGTTATGAGGCTTTTAAATGGAACCAAGAAGTTCTTCATAGAATTTCCCCATTGGGCCAGCAAAATATAATCATTCTGATGTATTTTCATGAGTGTACTACAAAGACAAATGGACATTGTTGAAGAATTATGCCACATATCGTGTTGCCGGGATTCTATGGTTTTACGGAAGTTGCATCACAACCTGCTGTTGTTGTGTTGCCTTTATCTTGATGCATTTCCTACGAGTACACGGTAGGGAACTACATTGCTGAACTCTCACCATATATTCTGGCCTCATTACCAAACATTGTACTTTGAGAAAGTTGTACTATCAATTAACTCACCATAGAATCAACATGATAGAGAAATCATTCACCGTCTTTGTCATGGATATGGAGTGAATCCAGTGTGATATCTATTGCCATTTCCACAAATGGTTCTTTCGTGAGTCACAGTGATAATTCCAGTGGCAGCGTTATCCATATTTGCAAAGATCCCTTGTAAACCTTTTTCCTCGTCAATGTCATCCTTTTGATCCTAATGCTTGGGTGGGATGTATAGTTGGAGTGCAAATAAGCAGTAAATATTGTAGTGTGTGTGTGTGTGTTTGTGAGTGTGTTTATGTGTGTGGCAAGTGGGGCTGGGAGAAAGGGACAGGACGGTAGAGCAGAAATCAAATCACTTAATTGCAGCATTTTTCATCTCCATCTTTTGTTTTATGGCGGCAGAGGGCCGGCGAGTGGCTGCCTGTGATTCATGGACATCTCGGTGGCCGCGAGCAGCCCCATCCCTCATCGCCGCCTGCCACCGCTACCCAAAGCACCCGCACTATTACTGTGATGAATATGACTTGTTTGTTTTTTTACCGTGTTTTTAGCGGTAGCCGGTTGTGCTTAATGCAGCCACTGAGCTGTGGTATCAGGGACAGCCTCTCAGCCTCTCTCTCACTCTCTCTGTCGTCCCTGGTGAGGAGAGCCTGCCGCCTGCTCCAATGGAACTATGGTAAAAACAGGGAGAGACAGTAAGTGAGAAATGTAGGAAGGGTGGGAAAAATGATTCACAGAAAGAGGTATATAAGAGACGAGTAATACTTAAAGAGAAGAAGACGAGTAGCAAAAAAGAGAGATACAAGATATCAAGCCCAATAACAGGAACAGAAGTGTATATGAACGTAACAAATTGTATCGCCACCTTACCCTAAACAGAGATTACACATTGGAAGAATACCTGACAACAGGGCCTGACACTACACAAAAAATGTACAGATCGAGTGAGCATGGCCTTGCTTTTGAGAAAAACACCACCATAGGCAGACCTGGTTCCCAAGACAAGCCAGGTTATGTGCACACTTTCCAACAAATGAGATGGAAATGGAGCTGCACAAATGCAACACAGCATTAGAGACACATATTTCCACAGATCACATAGACACAGAAAGATTTAATTTGCCTGTCTTTGTTGAGCAAAACATTGACAAAACATTGACACAGAGAGACAAAAACATTATTTTGCTCCTAAATTTGTTGATATACATAAAATTGACTAACTCCCATGTGCTAGGATAAACATGGTTATCCTAATTCACAGTAGCAGCATTTCTTATCATTTACCATGCAGGAAGATCAACAATGTAAATATAACATTTGAAATGTAATGTTGCAGACCCCACCTTTTATATTTATTGAAATGTTCTGATTTTCCTCTTGTTCAAACATGCTTTCAATGCCAGTAATACTTTTTTTTTTTTTTTTTATTGAGTTCATATAGCAGAGAAGGAAGAAATTATAAACAACGATAGCAGGAGAGAATTGGAGGGAGGATCAAAGAGACAGATACAAGAGATATGAGAGATACATAGAAAGATTAGAAGAGACACATGAAGAGATGAGAAGAGAATGGTACACTGAGAGATGAGACGAGATATAGAGAGATATTAGAAGAGATACATGGTGAGATGTGAAGAGAAACAGGGATGCATAAGATGAAACACAGGGATAGATGAGAAGATGAAAGAAAAGACACTGGGGCAGTGGAGAAATATGAAGGGAAGGAATAGCTAGTCACTGTACATGGAAGTACAATGAGAGTAAAATAGTTTAAGAGTGCTATCAATTAAGCCAGGAGAGGGACTGTGAGAAAGGAGAGAACGAAGGATGAAAGGACAAGGAATATAGCTGTTGTTGAAAGGTGGGACGGGGGGAAGATGGTCTAAAGTTTGAGAGAAAAAGGAAGTCTGTCAGAAGAACTTGGTCTGGCGATTTACTCAGCTACAGCATCGCCTTATTACGGCCTGGGCCATGTGGGAGTTTGGTGTACCACACACGCCCAATGGAGTTGTCACGGTCGTAGTGTGCGGCAGAACCAAAAGCAGACATTGTATAAACAAAAAGGTGATTTTAATCCAATAACACAAAACAAGTACAAACTAACACGAACTGTAAACGGAAAAGTAAGGTGCTGTATGTAGCAAACAGAACTTAAACTAAATACAAGAAACGTGTAGCGTATCCACTTGAGCATTGAATTAAATGAAAGACAAACAATAAACCACACTGAGTGTGGCTGTAGCCTAGCCTAAGTAGGCTCCCCAATCAGAGTCAACTGAATGCAGCTGCTCTGACTGGGGAGCCCACAGCGGCATGGAGATGGCTAGAGGCCTCTCCATGTGACATGCCCTGAATGGGAGCCCCAAAGCACAGAGATGGCTAGGGGCCCGTATCCAGGACATGACAGGAGTCTGGTGTACCACACACGCCCAATGGAGTCTGGTGTACCACACACATGCCCAATGGAGTCTGGTTTACCACATGCCTAGTGGATTCTGGTGTACCACACACGCCCAGTGGATTCTGGTGTTTCACACACACCCAGTGGATTCTGGTGTACTACACACACTTAGTGGATTCTGGTGTACCACACACGCTTAGTGGATTCTGGGGTATCACACACACCCAGTGGATTCTGGGGTACCAAAAACGCTTAGTGGATTCTAGGGTACCACACACGCCCAATGGAGTCTGGTGTACCACACACGGCCAATGGAGTCTGGTGTACCACACACATGTCCAATGGAGTCTGGTTTACCACACGCCCAGTGGATTCTGGTGTACCCCACACGCCCAGTGGATTCTGGTGTTCCACACACACCCCAGTGGATTCTGGTGTACCACACACGCTTAGTGGATTCTGGTGTACCACACGCTTAGCGGATTCTGGGGTACCACACACGCTTAGTGGATTCTGGTGTACCACACTCGCTTAGTGGATTCTGGGGTACCACACATGCTTAGTGGATTCTGGGGTACCGCACACATCCAATAGCGACAGCATTTCCATCCCATCCCAGCTGACTTTCTCTGTTCTCAGTCTCACAATGATCTTGTCTCCCTAGTATCGCCTTCTTTCTGTCAATAAAATAAAAAAATTACCCCTTAAAAATCTTGGTCATTCTAACACCATCCAATCTTCTTCACCCTGACTCCTCGGCTAGGTAAATCCACTACCACTGCGTACTCTTTCGTCACTCCCCACCAGAGTTCTTCTGATCCGGTCCTGACCGGTTTGATGCCTTTCTCCTCCCAGCCGCAGGCCTCCAGATCAACACGGTACTCGTCAACACACTCTTTGATCACACACTCCGGAGTGTAAACCCGTTCTGTCAGGGAGGGTTGCCTCCCTATCGACTTTCCAAAAGGAGTCTCTGGCTCTGCTCATGTCGCGGGCTTCACACAGTGTTAGACAGACAGGAGGAAGAAAAGAAACTCAAGGTTCAGCTGTCATGCTTTTTCAATTGTTTGGTTGCTTGGTTTTGGACGCCTCATTGATGGGGACAGGTGTGTGTTGGATAATGGCGGATTGTGTTGTTTTGGATTTCGTCTGGCTCGCTCTGTGATGTTTGTGTGTAATACCTCTCCCCTGGCCCCCGCCAGACTAAATGCAGAAGCGGAAGTGAGATGAGAGGATTCGGGCATGATGAGAAAATGTGGAAACAGAAGGTACTTCCATCTTCCCAGCCCCCAAACGGCTTCAGATACAATTCGCTTTCCCACCCAGGGAGAGAGAGAGCTGGAGAGAGAAATGGGTGCGGGGGTCTGATGGAGAGAGTGAATGAGGAACAGAATGTGAAAGGGAGATGGACAGCGAAAGGAGGGGGTGGGGTGAAGAGAGAGATGGCATATGAGAGAAGCTATATGCTTTCCCATTCAACCTTTCCCACAACACGATCAGGGTTCTAGCCCTCCATCTTCTATCAGACTCACGTACACACACACACGGACACACAGAAAATGAGGAAACTCTTCTAATAAGGAGATCTACATCAATAGCCAGGGGGCTTCATGGTCTGCATGAACGTTGGCGTGCACGTACTTGTGTGCTCCAGTGCATGTCTGACTGTGTGTGTGGGTTGTGGGGGGGACAGCTTTTAAATATTTATCTCAAGGTCAAAGGCATTGTGGTTTTGATATTCATGCGAGAGGCAGTGGTAGCTACCTTAGTACTGCTGCACTTCTACCTCTGTCATTAGTACTGCTTTTTATTTGCTTCTCTTATATGTTTGTCTTTTTATTTGCATCTGAACTAAACATGTATGTGTTATGTTTATGTCCAAGTCTTACATGTCTCATGTCTTATATTATACTGCTGTGGAACAACAGTCCTAGCACATATGGTAAAACAAGGAACATTTGACCTTAGAGCAGGATTAAGGTTGAGGTTTTAGGGTTTCGGGTTAGAGTTACGCTTTTGAATGGGAATATGTTCGATTGCTTTGGAGTTTCGAAAAGGAAATGGTGCATGTGACGGGGCCATTTTGAGCCTGTATTCAAACCCTCAATTGCCTATGCTCCAGATACTGCATTTGTCTAAACGGGGCCAGTTTTATTGCTTCTTTAATCAGCACAACACATTTCAGCTGTGCTAACATAATTGCAAAAGGTTTCTTTAATGATCAATTAGCCGTTTAAAATGATGAAATGTGTACCCTGTAAGTGACCACAAACTTTTGAACAGTAGTGTTTATATATTTTGCGAATGTCTCTTCATACCATGTTTTACAAAAGCAAACCAGCTAGGTCATTGGGTTTGATTCAAGATTACAATCAATCTTAATTATATATTTTTTTAACAATAAATGGTACTAGTCGATGTGTGAAAAAGTATTGCTAATGTTAAAAACCGATCTTTCTATTTTAAGTAGTACATGTAAATAGATACAATGACCTGTGCTTTCATCTGACAGTAGAAAGGAAAATAGAAATTTAGTCACAACACATTGGAAGACTGCCAGGACATGATTTTGAAACCAAAATGTTTGTGTTCATTCCATTACAATCTGTCTTTATCTTTCCCACAATGAACGCTTAGAATCTAATATGAATAGTGTGCATATAAGAAACATTAAATGATTTATTAAAGCAACATCACTGACTAGGGTTACGAAAATACACTAACTGCTACAACAGCAAAACAGGCATTACAAAACATGATTTGAGCCAAACTGCCTCTGTAAAATTCGTATTGTACACACAAAAGACCATCCCCACTCAATAAAAAATTTGAGTGGGGTCCGAGGTTGGCCATATCCTGTTATGTCAGAGAATTGACCCCTGTCCTCCATCGAAAGCACCTACAATGGGCTTGCGAGTGCCTGGAACTGGACCTTAGAGCAGTGGAAGGTTGTCTGGTCCAATGAGTCCTGTTTACTTTTACGTGAATGGCCATGTACATGTGCCCTGTTTACCTATAGTAGTAATGGCACCAGGATGCGCTTTGGGACGGTGGAGGTGTCACGCCCTGATGGGTTTCACCTGTTCTCCTGTCTCCGCCCCCCCCCATCAGGTGTTGTCTAGTTCCAATTACCCTCAGTGTATTTAGTCCTTGTGTCCCCAGCTGGCAGTGCCAGATCGTCTTGTCCAGTACAGCGATTCCAGCGTTTCATAGTCCTTGTTTCCTAGCCCCAGCCCAGTACCTTGCTTGTCTCTTGAGTTCCCGTTACCGACCTTCGCTTGCCCACCGACCACGTCTCTGCCCATTGTCTGACACACACCCATTAGCCCCGTTACCGACCTTTGCCTGCCTACCGACCACGTCTCTGCCCATCGTCTGATACACACCCACCAGCCTCGTTGCCGACCCACGCCTGTATTTGACCACAAACATTCTGTACGCTCACGCGTTGCACTTACCTGGATCCTGTCTGCCTTTGGGTCCTACCAGTTTAATCCTGATAGGAGGTAGTCTGATGATGGGAAACACTGGGTCCGGGCATTCATGTGGACATCAATTTTACACGTGCCACCTACCTCAACAGCAGGTACACCCCCAATGGTATTCCCTGATGACAGTGGCCTCTTTCAGCAGGGTAATGTGCCCTGCCACACAGTGCACACTGATCAGAAGTGGATTGAGGAACACTGTGAAGTGTTCAAGGTGTTGCCCTGGCCTCTAAATTTTTCAAAACTCAATTCAGTTAATCATCTGTGGGATGTGCTGGACCAACAAGTCTGATCCAAGGCGGCTTCAACTTATAAGACTTTACTGCAATGTCTTGGTGCCAGATGCCATCTATTTGGAAGCCTAGTGGAGAGAAAGCCATTGCTGAAAATCTGTCACATTCAATCTTTGAATATGTCATGTGGAATTAACTTCAAAGATGCGGTTAAAAGTTCTCTGTTCATATGAGACCCCAAAAAATGTATGGTTGTCCCAAATGCAAAACATTGTGTTCTGTAAAAAAACTATTGTCATCTTTTGGAAAACCCCAACCTCACTATAAAGCACAATAGTGCCAGCAACATACTATGGCTGATAAACAAGTCAGGACTGAGGGCAAGATGAAGAGAGACCAAAATGGGAAAATACTTGGAGAAAACCTGCATCAGTCTACAAGAATGTTAAAGAAACTTCCAGATTGTAACTCCTTGGGACGAAAATACTTATATACTATAAAAAGTATCCCCTTGGGCCATTGGTATTCCATTGGAAGAATGAGTGGTCCTTGTCAGTTTCAGGAAAATGCTTATTTGTTTCAAGCCCTGGTTAAGTGGTAACACTGAAACTCTATGCATATTTGCTTCTCCCAGCTGGAAACCATGGTTTCCCTTCAACATTCTCTCCCATCACCTATCTATGACTGTTTCTTCTGTGTACAGTGGGGCAAAAAAGTATTTAGTCAGCCACCAATTGTGCAAGTTCTCCCACTGAAAAAGATGAGAGAGGCTTGTAATTTTCATCATATGTACACTTCAACTATGACAGACAAAATAAAATAAGAAAATCCAGAAAATCGCATTGTGGTATTTTTAATGAATTTAATTGCAAATTATGGTGGAAAATAAGTATTGGTCAATAACAAAAGTTTTTCTCAATACTTTGTTGTATACCTTTTGTTAGCAATGACATGTAAGTCTTCACAAGGTTGTCACACACTGTTGCTTGTATTTTGGACCATTCCTACATGCAGATCTCCTTTAGAGCAGTGATGTTTTGGGGCTGTTGCTGGGCAACACGGACTTTCAACTCCCTCCAAAGTTTTTCTATGGGGTTGAGATCTGGACACTGGCTAGGCCACTCCAGGACCATGAAATGCTTCTTACGAAGCCACTCCTTCATTGCCCGGGCGGTGTGTTTGGGATCATTGTCATGCTGAAAGACCCAGCCACTTTTCATCTTTAATGCCCTAGCTGATGGAAGGAGATTTTCACTCAAAATCTCGCGATACATGGCCCCATTCATTCTGTCCTTTACACGGATCAGTCGTCCTGGTCCCTTTGCAGAAAAACAGCCCCAAAGCATGATGTTTCCACCCCCATGCTTCACAGTAGGTATGGTGTTCTTTGGATGCAACTCAGCATTCTTTGTCCTCCAAACACGACGAGTTTTTACCAAAAAGTTATATTTTGGTTTCATCTGACCATATGACATTCTCCCAATCTTCTTCTGGATCATCCAAATGCTCTTTAGCGAACTTCAGACGGGCCTGGACATGTACTGGCTTCAGCAGGGGGACACGTCTGGGACTGCAGGATTTGAGTCCCTGGCGGCGTAGTGTGTTACTGATGGTAGGCTTTGTTACTTTGGTCCCAGCTCTCTGCACTAGGTCTCCCCGTGTGGTTCTGGGATTTTTGCTCACTGTTCTTGTGATCATTTTGACCCCACGGGGTGAGATCTTGCGTGGAGCCCCAGATCGAGGGAGATTATCAGTGGTCTTGTATGTCTTCCATTTACTTATTATTGCTCCCACAGTTGATTTTTTCACGCCAAGCTGCTTACCTATTGCAGATTCAGTCTTCCCAGCCTGGTGCAGGTCTACAATTTATTTTCTGGTGTCCTTTGACAGCTCTTTGGTCTTGGCTATAGTGGAGTTTGGAGTGTGCCTGTTTGAGGTTGTGGACAGGTGTCTTTTATACTGATAACAAGTTCAAACAGGTGCCATAAATACAGGTAACGAGTGGAGGACAGAGGAGCCTCTTAAAGGAGAAGTTACAGGTCTGTGAGAGCCAGAAATCTTGCTTGTTTGTAGGTGACCAAATACTTATTTTCCACCATAATTTGCAAATAAATTCAGAAAATATGTGATTTTCTGGAGGTTTTTTTTCTCATTTTGTCCGTCATAGTTGAAGTGTACCTGTGATGAAAATTATAGGCCTCTCTCATTTTTTCAGTGGGAGAACTTGCACAATTGGTGGCTGACTAAATACTTTTTGCCCCACTGTATGTCAATAAAGCATGGACACAAAATATGTAAAATGGCTGATTCAAGTAAATCTCCATTTCAAATACTTCTATGTACAACGGTGTTTCCTTTTGACTCTTTTTAATTTTTTCCTTGTTTTTTAATAATTCACACATCAATTCACAACCTGGAACAACAATCCTGAGACTAATAATAATTAGTTAATCATGGAGATTGTTTCATCCATTATGCCAGTGGATCAGGACCACTATATCTACCCTTTTGGGCAAACTATTCCAACCTAGGTGGTGTTGTATTTCATTTCAGAGCAAATTAGTTTTTTAACAACAACGTAAACATGATATTCGTATGCCACTACTTGATCAGACTCACTGTAACTCCAAGTCATTGTCAACATGACACAGTGGTTTGCTAGGTAGTGACTAAAGCTGCGTTGAGGAGTAAGTGACTGATCTCTCTCTTCCCCTCTCTCTGTCTCTGTCTGTAATTACATTGTAAACCTGACTGAGTCTCCGGTGAGTGTTCGCAGTTTGCCCCCGGCACAAACATGTCACTTTCCATGCTCCTGTCCTTGTCAGGGACAGATACAATATGAGAGAGTGCCCTGTAGTGGATTTGTTGAGGAATCTAGATTCCCTGTCTTTCGGTTTTTCTGTCTGCATCTGTGTCAGACGGGTTTGTTTCAGTATGAGTAATTTCAGGCTGCTACCCAAATGCCACACGATATAGTGCATTGCTTGTGAGATGTGTTCTGAGTTTTAGTATTTCATAGTGTAAAGTTATTCTAAATTCATTATATTGCTGATTCTACTTTTTTCTGCATTGAGCACAGACTGGTATATGTATTTACAATGAAGCCCAGTCGGACCTACCCTACATTCTCATTCTGTTGTTTGATAACAGTCAGTCACAACATTTTGCCACAGAGCAGAACACAGTCTTGTTTCTCACACAGACTACAGTCGGACCCCTGCTTATGCTGCAGTCCAGTTGGATCCCGACCACATAGGTCACAGTAGGCGGCACTCATGCTTGAGCCCTATTGGCGGCTCGATGTTTACAGTATGTTTAGCCAACGTGGGGGCTATGATGACAGGCACTGGCAAGGGGGATCTGATGGGGTTTGTGCCGGCTGGGGGGCTCTGGTAGGGTACCTAGCAGGGGTGGCCTGGCACAGGCCCAGGCTTTCTTTGATGCCTTCACTGGCTCAGAGATGCCAGCCGAGGGGAGTGGAGTGCAGCGAGAGGGGACGTGGAATGTAAGAGAGAAGGTTACCTGTGGATCCGGATAACCTCCAGCACAAGGAGCATTGACAAGGGGGAGTTAGAAGGGTGCTTTGATGTGAGGCCAGGCTGAAGCAAGGCATCAATCGTTCAGTGGGAAATCGGGGGGGGGGGCACCTCACTGATGCCCCGCACACTTCCAGTATACTTTTCAGAGAGGCGAGTAGAGATCCTTAGCCTAGGATGCGTTTTTCGTGGAAATGTATTTAAAAAGAAAGTGCCTTTTGCCTGGGATTGTCAAAGATCCCTCTCCTGCTGTGTATTATGATTAGGCATCGTTCCATAATATTTTTGTTTGGGTATCTTACTGCAGTGCTGTTTTTTAGTGTGTGTTTATACGTTTGTGTGCGTTTGTGTGTGTCAGTGCTCTCAATTCTCTGTGGGATTACACAATCAAGACCTGGGCTGTGTGCCAGCTCCCATAATAGACCACTTTTCTCATACAGATGAAAATATATTTGAATTATATTGTAAAAAACATAAATTAAATATAAATGCTATTCGGGTACAAATTTATGAATTCCCAATATACACTACCGTTCAAAAGTTTGGTGTCATTTAGAAATGTATTTGTTTTAGAAAGAAAAGCTACTGTTTTGTCCATAAAAAAACAGTTTTGCAATTATGTTACCACAGATGAAAACTAGTATGCTAGAAATGCGATTAACTGTTATGCTTTCCTTAGATGAATTGTACTATAGTATCTGGAGCATCAACAATTATAAGTTCGATTTCAGGACACAACTGAGCTAAAGGACAAAAATATTAGTGTCTAGTTTGAGGTCCTCAACTGGCAGCTTTAACAAATAGTTCCCGCAAAACACCAGTCTCAACATCAACACTGAAGACCCTGACACTGGGATGCTGGCAGGGTTGCAAAGAAAAAGCCATATCTCAGACTGGCTAATAAAAAGAAAAGATTAAGATAGGCAAAAGAACACAGACACTGGACAGAAGAAGATTGGAGAAAAATGTAATGGGCAGACAAATCTAAGTTTGAGGTGTTTGGAACAAAAAGAAGAACATTTGTGAGGTATAGACAAAAGATGCTAGAGGAGTGGTCTATAAAGCATGGTGGAGGCAATGCAATGTTTGTACAGAGTAAAAGGTATCACTACATTTTGCAATGTCATCATGCCATACCCTGTTGCAAACTAATTGAAAATAATTATTTCTAACTTTTTCAATGGCTTTTATTTCCTATTCAAACTCTTATATGTATGTTTGTATGGAAAACAATAACATTTCTTAATGACCCCAATCCTTTGAACTGTAATGTATTACTACTGCTGTGACATTATAAAAAATAATTGCAAACTTTTGTAGATAACCTCTATTGATCCCAGTTATGGAATTAGTTTACATTTGTCACTAAATAGAAACAAATCGGTTTAAGAAGTGCATTATGTTAAAGATATTCTATGTAAAACTGCATACTGTAAAAAGTGACATGAAATTGAATGAGTGCCAGTGCTGTCTTTTTACAAGTTGGTACATTTGCCCAGGGTGTCTTGTGCAACGGCCTTTACATTTCTCCCAAATTTCTCATTGATTTGCATCGACTTCTGATCCCATTGTTTTACCATCTCTTAACATTGTGCTCCTGATCAATACACTACATTTGGTCAATACACTACATTCAGTAAGTGTGCAGATATATGACCCAACATTAAATTACACCTAAATGTAAATTTAATATATTGTCTTTTGATATTTAGGCCAAAATGTGGTTAGAATTGAGTTTGGGCTGTCTTTTTTAATTTATCCCCAAATTCAATCCAATTCATAACATTTTGCCTAATATTCAGATAGGTTACTTAAATATTAGACAAAGGTAGGCAAGGTGGCCAGAGATGATTATCTACAGACATTAATCAGGAAGATCTGTAATGTATTCACATTATGGAAGTGGTTTTTTCATTCCGCCTTTATAATATGTTTTGGTGGTAAACACGATTTATGACATATTTGCTCTATCAGGGGAAAGATTGTTACATCTAGATGAATTTGGACAACTCCTAGACAAGGCCAGCGCTAGTAAAGTTACTTGTACGCTTTTGCAATAAAAGAATGTCAAGCTCTGAATATGGATGCTTCAGAAAACTTTTTTCAATTAGCCTAGTTCCATGGACAACAGTTACACATTCCTTTCTAACAGATCTATATTTATTCGTAAAGTAGAACAGTCAGTCTTGTTCTCCTATAGACCACAGTCAGACCCCTACTTTTCTTGTAGTCCTCACGGTTCACAACTCTATAGGTCAAGGACGACAGCACTCACATTTAAGCCCTGTTGACGGCTGGTTGTTTACAGTATGTTCAGCCGGCGTGGGGTTGCGCGGTTAAGGCCTGGCAGCAGGTGGTTTGAGGTAGTGCTTGTTCTTGCCTCCCCACAATGCATTACTACAGATTCCAAGAGACATTCCAGGATAGTCTTCTGACATTTTGCCTGCTGGGAGAGAGCACTGATGCTCTGATAGGGCTCCCGTTGAGAATTTCACAGTCGTTCAGCGTGTGTGTGTTCACAAACATTGTGTGAGTGCCAGGGACTTCTGCTTTATTACATCGGGCAACATCTCAGTGTTTTTTGACGATAAGTGAAAACGCGTTTGGCAAATCCAGACATAGACCTAACAATCGTGTGTTCGACCCCAAACCTGCAGCAATGCTCCCTGTGGTAGGCACATAAGGGTTACACTTACTGGATACTGGAGTTTGGGGTCAGAGGGCACACGAGATAGTGAGTATTTAAAGACATGTCCTGTGTCAGTTCTACTGTCTGAACTATTTCACCTCCTGATTTTCTGCCTTTATAGTGAACCTACCCCCCGGTTTTCATTCTTAATCAAAAACAACTTAATGCGGTCGATAGTGGCCTGTGTTGCGCACGTACGGCTGCAGAATGTCTTTGAATACGTTTCATTGTTTTCAACAAATCTCTTTGTCTCTATCCGAAAAAGCGCAATGTTCCTGAAAACTAGACTCAGTATCTTGATTAGGGATTTATATTGGAGATGCGCTTTTGGCGCACAATCTAACCCATGGTTTTATTTGGTGGAAACCCTTAACAAGACCGTTCTCTCTTGTATGTGTCTGCCTCCAGACGCCCCAGTACCTTTGTACTCAAACGTGTCTCCTGCTGCTCGGGGCAGCAGGAGGCACCACACAGTCCATCCACACCCCAGGACACCTGCCCTAAAGCCCATTCAGTCTGGCTAAGTAGAGTCACTTGATCACTCGATTATGATGTCATCTTTGTGTCTGTCGCCGGGTGGTGAGTTGACGAGGGGGCATCCCAGTGGTGTGCATAGCATTTTGGGTGACTGGCCCAGATGGATTGTGAGAAGGTGGGGATTATGGGGGATTGGGGTGAAAGAAAGATCTCCATTTAAATGCTTGTTTATTTTCTTGGTGGAACAAAAAAAAATTAATGAGAGAGAGAATGAGAAATGGATGTAGAATCAAAAGCCCATGATACCCAAGCTTTGTGAACTCCCATGTTATATTCTAAACCATCCATTATGTCCTGACGCTAACTTACAGTACAGTGTATCATAACTGCGTTTAAACCGAATCGAATGAACAGCCAGGCCGAATCACTCTGCTTTTGATTTTTTCTCACTCTTACGTATTCTTCGTAAGTCTCAATGGCCTGAAGACGACTGGCTCGACCCTTCAACTGCGGATTCACACAAAACACTAGGCAGCCTCATGCTGGTATAAAGGCACAATTGATTTCTTATTGAGGAGCCGCCAAGCCAATCAGAAAATTGCTTTCTCCCGCAAAGGTATTAGCCGAGCCCAGAGTGTTTAAGATGTTTTCAGTGATCGCGCAGTGGCGCTCCTTTCTGCCCCCGAGTCGCTTGGGCATAATGGACTGCCGTACAATCCTAATTGTGTGTTTATGAAGGAACCAGCTGGTGGAGGCAGAGGCAAATCTTTTTTCTCACCGTTTGCCTCAACACTTGTGCACGCCTTCGTCCGTGGTTCATTTCAACGGCGCGGCCGTTGTGTTTAATCGTCATTTTAAAGTGCTGACGACTACCTGCGCTTTTTGTTTTTTTCCCCACTCTGACAAAATCGTAGACTGGTGTATGTGTGTGCTTTACCAAGAGAGAGAAAGCGGGAGGGAGGGAAAGAGATATTACTCACAGTAACACGGCCGGGCTGGCAAAGCCTCATTACCGCTGCCGGTTGCCTCCACGTTTAGCCTTTTTGCTGTTCCTAAAGAGCACCCCTACATCATTGGGGACTGAAGGGGTTAATTGTGGATCTCGCCAAAACTTGGACCCTGCCGGGGTCAATAACGGCTGAAGTTATTGACTCTTTGCTCTGTGTGCGCCCGCGCGCACGCACGCGCGTGTGTTGTGACTGACTCCTGGTATTGGCGTTGGTGTTGACCTGAGAGCAACCTCTTATCCATCCTTGCCCTATTGACATATTTGAAGACCCCTGAGACGGCTTGTCAAGTCCAGCCTTCTCCTGACACTGACCCTGTTCTATTTAACCTCCGATATTTACATTGGGGGTGACCAGACCTACACACACACACACACACACACACACACTTCCTATCCTTCATCCGTAGCCTCCGGGTTATTAATCTATCGACAGTAATGGATTGTCCAAGGACCCCACCCGACCTTGCCCCTGTGACCCCCTGGGACCCCCTGACAGTGACTTGCTGTAATGACAGAGGCCTTACACCGTGGCTGACCTGCCACTAGCCCCGGACAGACCGGGGACAGGGCCTCCTAAATCACGCCTGATCATTAGGTACACACACGTGCCTGCCTATGCGAGACGTGTTAGAGATCCCCGGGGGGCGATGCGAGGATGGTGGGTTTCGGGTGGTTTCAGGCTTCCAATCACATGGACCCCCCCTCTTTCACACTGCCCCCGCTCATCGAAAAATGTTGTCAGCATCCTTGAGCGAGATTAAAAACTCATGATTTACACTCATGGGGTGCACACCACTCCTGAAGAACGGCACGGGTCGCAGCGTCTCAGGAAGGCGACACAACGTAGCGGTATGCTACGGTAGGCCTGTCTGTCTGTTCAGGTGGGCTAATAGGCACGGAGCCGACCGGCGGAAGGACAGTCGCCTTGATGGAGTGTTCTGCTGGAGGTCTTAAGTGAGTTGACCCAAGTCATTCAGCTCTATGTTCAACAAGTAGACCCACAGCAGCGCTCAAGTGCATAGAGAAGAACTCTCTTGTATTTATGCCGTTTCCTAATGGTGTTTAAAGCACTCAGTAGGCCTTTTATTTTAATGAGAGCTGTGCCATGGCAAAGCACCCTGCTGTACTCTGTGTGTGTGTGTGTGTGTGTGTGTGTGTGTGTGTTTGTGTACATGTGCGCGTGGGCCTTTACTTCATTTAACTGCATGATGGTTTATTCCCTTCCAATGTCTAATTTTACATCTGTGTGCTGGTGTGCATTTGTGTGTGTGTCTACTGTGTACGTGTGTGTGTCACTCCATTTTCCATGCTTTGTTGTGTCTCACCAGCTACCCCCCAACACCATCGCCCTAACTCACTCACTCACTCACTCACATACAGACACTGGCACACACACACAGAGACACACAGGAACAATATCTCTGTTGACAGGGGAAATTGTATGAAGAGCTTTTAAGGCAATTAGTGGATTGAGCCAGAGCCTTTCTTCCCATTCACGCTGTTCATTAGCAGCTCCTCCAGACCCCCCAAAAAAAGAGATGTTGATACCGTCACTCCCGCCTGGCGGGAATGCTGCTCCTTTGTGAAAGTACATTGTGTGTGTGTGTGTGTGTGCAAAGAGAAATAAATGATGTGTGTATCTGTGTGTGGGCGCTGGGATAGAATGACTGTCATTGCTGCCATGAAGTTAAAGGCCGACTTCATTGTGTAATTGAAGAAAAAAATAATATTCAAGACAATCATGGTACCAGACATTTCCTCTATTACATTGTGTCCTTGAAAATATTATTGTAACCGCATACAGTCAAACCGTTGCAGATTATTTTGTTGCTAGCTGCAGTAACGATTTGCCAGAATGTTCTTTGACTTGGTATACTGTACTAAATGGCTGTGTGCAATGTCCTGACCTGGAGTTGTTCAAACTATTTAGTATTAAGGTTCGATTTTTGTACTAGAATCAGGCACTTCTTTGAATGGTTATGGTAATAGCCATGGCACACTGCAACAATAGTAGACCTTGCTGATGCTAATCTTTCCTCCGATCACTAACTCACCTCATGCTGTGTTTTCATGCCCACCCAGTGCTAGCTTCTGGCACTGTTTTTTCTCTGAGACAACCAGAAAATATATGAAGTTGCTAGTAAGTGTCTACAAGAGCGAGGAGAACGTATTTCTTGCGTGGGCATAGAACTGATCATCGCACAGCATTCCCCACTGAGAAGTAGCCGGTGTGAACGTGACAATCGCTAATCGGGACGAGGAACTAATTGCTGTAGCTTCTGAGAACAAACCAGACTCATAAATGGGCCTGTGCTTTAAGGGTTACAGGACAGGCCCAACAAGTGGGCTTAGGTCACTGTATATATGTACATATGCCAGAGCCACAGTACACATGCTAAGCACTGGAATAGGCACAACACTTTTCCCCCATGCAAATGGATCAGTTACATATTGTAATGACCTGGCTAATCGGAAAGGATCAATTGTCCAGGCAGGGGATGAAGTAGAACCAACGGTTTATTCTCACCTAACACCGGCTACTGTCTGGCCGTAGCCCACGCCAAACAAAACACAACCAACACGTTAAACGTTAACCTGCTAACATAAAAACCCCGGACGAAAGAGAAAGAGCGCCAAACCCAACCTGGTCTTATCACCCCAACTATTCCCCTGGCCAACCCCCCACCAAGCCCCTCTGCCAATCACCAGGATGCACGGCCTCCGCACCTACCAGGCATCCTGGGGATTGGCAGACAGCTGTTTGGCAGACATACAGGTAACCGTCTAACCTAGAACCCCCAGCTGCCTGTGCGGGTCGCTGCACAGCCCTCCCACTACAAAGTCCCTCGTCCCCGAGGGAACAAACAAAGTCACTGAAGCGACCCGGAGGCCTCCTCTGCCTGTGTGGCAGTGATGGTCGCAGAGTGTCCAGAGGTGCAACAGGGGTCTCCACCCCTGGCCTGGGGCTGCTCCTCTGAGCAACAGGGGCTGCAGGACGGAGCATGGGGGACAAGGGAGTGGGAACGGGGAATACAGTCTGTGGCTCAGGGGACACCAGCAGCGACCTTGGGGGGGGGACAGAAGGAGGGAGCTGTCTGGGGCCCCGTCTGTGGCCCCTGGGGGTGAGTGCCGGAGGAATGTCACTGACAGAGAGAGAGATTGTGGGGGTCCCTGGGGTTTGGGGAGAAGAGGCCCCTCTGTATGGGGCTAACCGGTCTTGGTGCAGCGCCACCTTTCTTCCCCTGGGAGAAAGCTGCAGCCGGTACACAACCTCCCCTACCCTCTCCAGGACCCTGCATGGTCCCACCCAGTGGCTGTCCAACTTGGGGCATCTGCCTTTTTTCCTTAGGGGGCTGTAGACCCAGACCAGCTCCCTTGCCTCAAAGTGCCTTCCCCGTGTGTGCACGTCATAGTTCCTCTTCTGTCTCACCCCCGCATTCACCAGCTGTTCCCTGGCAAAGGTGTGGGCAGTCTCCAGGCGGTCCTGGAGTCTCCGGGCATACTCCGGCCCCGGGGGAACAATAGGGCAATCCAGGGGTCGACCAAACGCCATCTCCGCAGGGGTATGGATCTCTCTCCCCAGCATGAGGAGGGCGGGCGTGCAGGAGGTGGAGTCTTTGACAGCAGAGCGGCATGCCATGAGGACCATAGGCAGGTGCTTGTCCCAGTCTCGCTGGTGTTTGGCAGAGACGATGGCCAGCTGTTGTCCAAGCGTTTTGTTGCGCTCAACAAGGCCATCACTTTGGGGATGGAGAGGAGTAGTGCGGGTCTTGTGCATACCGACCCTCTCACACATGGTGGCGAACACCCGGGACTCAAAGTTCCTGCCTTGGTCGCTGTGGATGGCCTCTGCAGCCCCAAACCTGCTGAACATCCCTGCGGTCAGGGCATCCATGATGGTCTCTGCCTCCTGGTCAGGCAGAGCATAGGCCTCGGGCCATTTTGTGACATAGTCCATGGCTGTGAGCACCCAGCGGTTTCCACTGTCTGTGGTGGGGAACGGCCCTACTACATCCACTCCCACCCTCTCCATGGGAGCTCCCACTGGGAACTGTTGAAGCTGAGCATGAGAGCGGCCCGCGGGACCCTTTCTTGCTGTGCAGTGGTCACAGCGGCGGCAGAAATCCTCCACATCCCTCTTGTGCTGCCCCCAGTAAAAGCCCTGATGGAGGCGGCGGAGTGTCTTTGTGACCCCAAAGTGTCCGGTCCCCACCCCCCCAAGTGTACTCTGGAGCACAGCCTCCCGCAATGCCTTTGGGACCACCATCTGCCACCTCTCCTCTTCTGTAGCCGGCTCCTGCCATGCCCGCTGTAGCACACCATCCGCCAGCCGCAGTCTCTCAAACTTTGACGACAACCCTTTGGTCTTGAGGGAGAGTGCTGTCACCTCTTCCCATGGTGGCCTCACCTGCGCCTCTACCCACTGTAGCACTGGCTGTAGGTCTGTGTCCCGTCCCTGTTTCTGTCCCCATTCAGCCACGTCAACTGTCTGCAGCTCACAGCAGACCGGCCCGCTCGCCCGACACACTGTGGCACAGACCCCCTCCTCTGCACGCAGCTCTCTCTCCCAACCCTCTCTCCGCTCACAGTGATGGCACCCATCTGCAGTACAGGGCCGACGGGACATGGCGTCGGCATTGGAGTGGCGTGCCCCTGCCCTGTGCACCACGGTAAAGTCATACGGCTGAAGCTCCTCCAGCCAGCGAGCCACCTGCCCCTCTGGTTCCCTGAAAGACATGAGCCACTGGAGAGCGGAGTGATCTGTCCTTACGGTGAAGGGCAGGCCACCCAGGTAGTACTTGAAGTGCTTGACAGAAGCCACAACAGCCAAGAGCTCCCGCCAGGTGACACAGTAGCGGCGCTCATGTTTGTTGAATGTTTGCCACCACTCTCTCCCCCTCTGGTCCCACCTGGGCCAACACCCCACCCATGCCCACATTGCTCGCGTCTGTGTCCAGGATAAATGGCAAGATGGGGTCAGGGGGGGCGAGCACGGGGGCCCCGATCAGTGCGCGTTTGAGAGTGTTGAAGGACTCGGCACACTTCCCTGTCCAAGTAAAGGCCTTGTCCTTTGGAAGCAGGCGGTTCAGGGGAGCAGCGATGCTCAAGAAGCCCCGTACAAACCCCGTACAAACCTCCTGTAGTACGAGGCCATGCCCAAAAAGCTCTTCAGCTGGTCGGTGGGGATGGGCCAGTCTCGGACAGACTCAACCTTATCCTCCATGGTGCTGATCCCCTCCTTCCCCACACGGTGGCCCAGGAAGGACACTTCCCTCCTCATGAAGTGGCACTTCTCGGGGTGGAGCTTCAGACCTGCCGCAGCCACCCGCTCCAACACACTCTGTAGTGCCCCCAGGGCTGACTGGAAGGAGCTGCCATGGGCAAGGATGTCATCAAGGTATACCAGACACTGCTGGCGGGGGATGCCATCCAGCACCCTGTCCATCAAACGCCGGGAGCCCCGGCCCGGGCTCCCAGAGGGACGTGTTGTGGAGGTAGTTGGGGGAACGTAACAAACAGCCATAGGTGACAGGGGGGACGGGGAAGAATCACACACAGATGCGGGGGAGGGGGGGCAGCCATAAGTCTCTGTTGCTTTCACTGTTGGACCAAAGGGTTTGCTGGGCGGAGAGCATGTGACACTAGGAGGGGCCATGGTGACTTCCGGCCCTCCCTGGAAGCTCAGTGTGCCCCTATTTAAGTCCAAATGGCAGCCTGTGCACCTAAGAAAGTCCAAACCCAGGATGCAAGGGTCATGCACAGCCGCCACCCACACCGGATGACGCACAGATCTGCCACCTACTGTCAGAGTCATTATCCCTTTCCCTTTCATTGGTGCCAGCTCCCCCGTGACTGTGCAAAGCTGTACAGTTGTGGGCTCACCAGAGTCCAACCTGGCACAATTTCCGGCCTCACCAGGGTTACTGTGGACCCAGTGTCCACCAGGGCAGAGCAAGGCACCCCCTCCACAGTGACAGGGACATGACAAAAATCCCCAACACATGTCCGGCCCACCACCACAACATGCTCTCTCTGCTCGCCCTCGTCTGCTTCTGGGGGAAGTGGAGCCTCCCTCCCCCGTCTGTGCCAGCCGGCTCCTCCTGATGATGCTGGTGTAGGTTGGGTAAGAGTGTCAGGGGCAGCCTCCTTGACAACATTCAAACCATTTGAGTTATGCACAAGCTACCCCATTGGATATCCCCATTAGGCGACAGTTCAGCTCAATGGGAAGTGAGCTCAATGTACTCTATCCTTAACGTCATTACATCGGCCCATAATTGTTTTGGAATCGCTTAAAAATGTTCTTGTTTTCCATGACAACATTCATAAGATTAGTTTGAAAACAAAACTGGACAGGAAATATTGTAATTCACAAGGTTAGAAATAATGATTTTTTATTTAAATTATGATTGTGTCCTTCAAGTATTTGTGTTCTTTTAAAAAAAAAATCAGCAATGACAGCCTCGCAGACCTATGACAAACCAAGCCAGGAAAAACTAGGTCCATCACAGCATAATGGAGCCTCCGGACCCTCTTCACTATAGGGGCCAAGCATTCAGGCCGTACCATTCTCTTAGTCTGGCCCACACGTTAATGTGTGCACTTGTTGAGAATATGGTGTAGGAGTACTCATCTGATCATATCACATTTTCCACACATCTCTGTAGACCAGGGACTAGGGTCTTTGAACCACTGAACTCTCAAATTTGCATTTGTCTTAATAATGAGGGTTTTATGCAATTCAACCCTACTAAAATATCCCACTCTGTGTTGTTCTTCATGGGTTGTTCTAGCTCACGCAGTCTGATCAAGCCTGCATTGACATTCTAAGTCACCTGTGTGTGAGTTTTAGACAACGCAGAGTGCTATGTGCAATGTGTGGGCGGAGACTACACACACAGTTACATCCCCCATGTGTTCTGTCCATCAAGGGAGACCTATTTTAGGATTGTGCCAGAGGTATATAAGTTTGGGTAATTTGAGGACAAGCTAAGGAAGCCAAAACAGCAACAGCGATAACATTTTCATGTACTGATTATTTTGTAATTAAACAACGAACGCTTCTTCCCTTGACTTGGGTCCATTATTATTCTGAGAAATCTACCAGAAGCCAACACCTTGGAAAGAATTGCTCTTCTATTTGTTCTTGCATCATCGAATGTGCACTTCCAACCATAATTTCTTGATGCAGATGTACTGCACTGTGCAGAAGTCCCAGGCACCTAAAAGTTTATTAGGGAAGTAATTGTTTTCATAGAATATATAAGCACTGCCGTACACAAATGTTGAGTTACTTAGAAGTGTTCTTGTTTTCCATGAAAACATAAATGACATTTGTTTGAATACTTGAGGTTGAATAGAAAATAAAAAAAAATTGACAAGGTAATTTTTTTAAATAATAATTGCATCCTTCTTACATTGCTTTTGTCAAATAATCTTCCATTTGCAGCAATTACAGCATTACAGACCTTTGGCATTCTAGTTGTCAATTTGTTGAGGTAATTTTGAAGAGATTTCACCCCATGTTTCCTGAAGCACCTCACACAAGTTAGATTGGCTTGGTAGGTTTTTCTTATGCACCATCCACTCCCACAACTTAATAGGATTTTCCAATCCTCCTCTGTCTACTGAGTTATTTTGCCAATGTAATCTTTTCTTTTTATTGGCCAGACTGAGACATGGCTTTTTTTTTGCAACTCTGCTTATAAGGACAGGGTCCCTGAGTCACCTCTTCACTATTGATGTTGAGGCTGGTGTTTTGGGGTTACTATTTAATGAAGAACGGTACTATATCTATTCTGTTAAGAGACAGTTTGCCCTGTTCTGTAAAGGGATTAGTACACAGCCTTGCCCCCACTTAATGTATTCTCACATATAGATTAATTTTTATAGTCACCCCAACTCCTCCTACAGTTCTTGCACTACGGAGTCATAACTAGTATCAATATTTGTGTCTTGTTTCCAATTGTGTTGCTATTGTTTTGTAGAGAAGTTTGATGCAAGGTTTAGGAAATATTCATGTTTTTGTGGCAAAAAACATAGCCAGACTGGCCAAAGGGTAGCTAGTCACAGTGAACACCGATTGCCTAGCTGGGAGATAGGTAGCCAGCTAGCTAGCTAACTAATGGGACATATCTTTTTTTGCATTTGGGAGATGGCCAGCTAAGTACCGGGAGGTTATCTGTTAATTTACTGCCAGTACACAGCTGGTCCGACTGCAACAACTCTTTACAATTTCCTTGAATTTATATGTTTTTTCTAGTTAGTATCTCATTTTAAAACAGTTGGGGTGGAAAATATTGATTCAGACAGTGGATAGGTCCCCCCTCTTGGTTACACTCCTGGCTCGTAAATGTTTGTCATTTTCCCCATACATCATGTGAACTAGCACCGAGTTCCTGATACGTCCTTTTTTGCCAGAGTATATTAGCACGTTTCTTTCTCAGCTGTGAGGTAATTATTTGGAACACTAGAACGTCTCGGAACATGGCCTTTGATGACGATAGAACGGAGGGATTGCATAATTGATGACTGACACACATCGGTAGTGACGTCCCTAGTGCCTCATGAAGAAAATGTGTTGGTGCTGACATACTTGCCACAGTGTCAATACACAAGATTTTCCCCATCTTAATCTCACTCACTCATTAACTTTCTCTCTTTACCTCTCTGTCTTTTCCTTTCTCTCTCTCCACCCTCTGTCTTCTTTTCTTTGGTCCGAATGGGACTGTCACTGGCTTCAAGTTGTTACATTATTTAGCAGACAGAGTATTTGATCCTATCGCTGTAGCTGATCTGAGTCAATCATTAATGCTGAATCTGGTTGGAACTAAAGCATGCTTATTACACACACGCACACACACACACTTGTTATGATCAGCAGAAAAGGCTTTAAATTAATAATCATCTGCTCCTTATTTGTGTTCCTCAGTCTCACTGACTGTATCACTAATAAGTATCTTGGATAAATAGAGCAAGAATGAATGTCAAAAAACATAAACATTAATTATTCTTCTATCGTGATTTTACTGTGTTTCACCCAGAGCTTCAAGAACACTGTCAAATATACACACACACAAACAGTCTTAAACATGGTACTCCCTAAAGATTGTCATAAGGATATTATTAATAGGACTCTTCGTACATGCACTGAGTTCAGATAGAGTTTTGGAGTAATTACAAATGTTTGCCAATCTGGGTTTGAAACTCGTTTGAAAAACTGGAACATTTTTTCTCTATTCACATTCATGCTTTGAACAACCACACCTATTTGACATTGTAGACTACAAATGTGACTTTCTGATATTGGAGTAGCTTTAAGTAGAATGCTTTATGTGGCCAGCTCTGTGTGTGCCTGGGAGACAACTCTTTTTATGGAAGGTTTTTATGGGGTCAGAGTTGAACCTGCGTACTGGTGCTCTGGATCAATATGCTGCGCTGTGTAGGTCTGATATCGATTAATGAATGCATATTCCATGTCACACAGTATATCTGAGTTGCCCGCCTACCCAAATGTCTTGCCTTGTGCTAATGCTACGCCACACTCGGTTGTTTTAGTTAAGGCTTGAACTTAGCATGGTGCTACAAAAGAGCCTTAGATTGCTGTGCAGTGTATCCGGTCCCTGTAACTCTTCTGAACGTTTCTCATTTAATGCTTCATTTTTGTGTAAAGGAGGTATTCAAATATGATTTCCGTTGTTGAGTTTTCCATGGGAAAACAAAAACCTCAGATACAAATTTCCAAAATGTCTTTTTACACCCTTGTTTATCATTATAACATAGGCTTAAAATCACCACCCACTTGATCCCTGTCCTTCCATATATTCAACTGGAAAACTGCAAACTACTGTTGCTTGTAAATGCATTGTCCTACATAAACCTGGCATGCTAACCTTTTTCTCACAGAATTTGCCCATAAAAGATTACCTAAGACCAGTACAGACTCAGTCCTTCCAAGCATTCCAAATGTTCTTCCCATAGTCATCTTTCTAATGATAATGACAGCAAGACAATATACTAAAATACACAGAGATGGGGGTATTAAATAAAGAAGATTGATCACTCTACTTTACCAGAAGATCCCTAATAATTCTTAACTACAGAGTGTTTTGCCTTTTGTGGTTTTGCTGTTGTGAATTCCAAATACACAATATTCTGTAAAACATCTATCCAATACAAATTGTGGGCCATCCAATCAAAGCCTCAGATAAAGCCGCTGATTTCTATGCTGCTGTGAATCCAGATAAAATAATTGTACTCTGAACAAGAACCAAAGCGAAATATTTTTTTTTTTATTGAGGAGACAGGCAGGGCGTTTTGATAGAACCCAGCATAAGTCACTCAAAAATGTGCGTCTAATTGGACACCAGAACATTCGCATAACAGTGCCCACAGCATTGTTAGCACCATATGTTCAATTTGTATTGTATATTTATCCAAAAACCTTGGTATGGAGTTGCATATGCTCTATGGATCAACTTGAAGCGAATAAAGTATTTTTTAATATTGAAATATATGCACGCTAAATTATACTAGCCCTTAAAAATCGGATGTTCCGGTAAGGGTGAATTCCGGGGTACATGGAGTGATGTCCACCCAGACTCCTAATGATCATATTTGGAATACACAGTAATAACAATTTGGATTTGGAAAAGCCAATCCTGTGTGTTTAGGATGTTGCAAGGAACTGAGTTCAATCCTAGCCTGCTTCCAACCCCTTATGATTTTAGATATTGTTCTATGTGACTCTTTTAAAACTGGACAATTGCAGGATTTACATTTTTTGCATCAGACCCCATCATATGTTATGGGATGGCTAAGTCAAAGCTGGATTTTAATCCTATTGAGATGCTGTGGGGCTGTGTATGCAAGAAACGTCTCAAACATCACACAGCTGAAAAGATTCTGCATGGAGGAGTGGGAAAACATTCTCCCAGTCAATGTCAGGGACTGTTACTAAGGTTATTTCAGCCAAAGGGGGCAATAACAGCTATTAGGGCATAGGGTAGGAATTCCAGTCACTAGAGCTGTGAGGCTACAATATACAGTCACTAGAGCTGTGAGGCTAGTATATACAGTCATTCGAGCAGTGGGGTTACTGTATACAGTCTTTATGGTAGCGGGTGTACTTCATAGAGTTTTGACCGACCATAAATTGTCACCGTTATCAATTACATTTAGCAACCTGCATACATAGTTGGCTCCTAATCTCCCCTTTACAAATCCAGTTTGGTCATAATGAGACACGTTACACATTAAACGCTCAATACACATCGCCAGGGCTTATATATAACTTTGCATCATTGCAAATAAGAGAGATTAGCCGGTAATTCCAACATTCATATAGGTTTTCCTTTTTACATGAACAAAGTAATTAATGCTGTATTTTGGTCCCTGTGAAGTGAGCCAGTCTGAATAACGTAATAATTGAGCCCATAATCAGAAGGATGAATGTATCCCATAGAGCCTGGTAGAGCTCAGGGGGAATACCACCAAGTGCCCTGCCCTTGTTCTTTAGATCATCTGGGTCTATGGGCGGTTTCAGCACTGTTTATTAAGTCCAATTTAGGTATAGTTAGATTGTGTATGAACTATTTACACCTTTGCACGTTGAGATACATTTCTGAAGAATAAAGGGCACCATTTTTTTTTTTAATGGTCTGATGTATAATACATTTAGCTTCTTTCATTGTGAGTACATTGACTTCACCTCTTAAAGCTAGGTTGTCATTGGACCTTTGGTCTGAGAATTCCTTCCTCTGTTCTCTATCCAAAAAGGCAGCTTCCTCCTCAATTTTAATGTACTAATTGTTCCTGATGGATATCAATGTGGACGAAAGTGCAGTACAGTTACTTCTAATATAACTTTCAGTTGCTTCCCACTTACAGTTGCTACTCTCATTTGCTGAGAGGTTTTACCATGTTCCTTATTAGTAACCAAAAATTAACCCAGACATCCAGTGTAATGTTGAAAATGATGATTGTTGCTGGAAACAGACAATTTTTATAGAATATCTACATAAGCTTATTAACAGCAAAGCAACCATCAGAGACACAGACCAAATAAAAAGATGCAGGTGGAGAGGTCTATCAAGCATTGAGGAAGCAATGTGATTGTCTTTGGTGGAGGTAAAGTGGGAGATATGTACAGGGTAAAAGGGATCTTTTGCCATAACCTGTGGACAGCGCTTGATTGGCGCCTATTTCATCCTACAACAGGACAATGGCCCAAAGCACAGCTTCAAACTATGCAAGAACAATTTCGGGAAACGCAGTCTGGTTTTCTGTCTATGATAGAGTGGGCAGCACAGTCACTGGATCTCATCCCTACTGAACTTTTGTGGGAGCAGCTTGACCGTATGGTATGTAGGAAGTGCCTATCAAGCCAATCCAACTTGTGTGTGGTGCTTTAGGAAGCATGGGGTGAAATTTCTTCAGATTACCTCAACAAATTGCCAACTAGAATGCCAAAGGTCTGCAAGGCTATCATTTCAGCAAATGGAGGATTCTTTGACAAAATCAATGTTTAAAGGACACAATTGTTATTTCAGTCAAAAATGATACTGTTTAGCCTTATCATTGGCTACACTTCCTATCCATTTTGTTATGTTTCCTTTTCAAACTAATTTCATATATGTTTTGATAGAAAACAAGGATATTTCAAGTGACCCCAAGCATTTGAATGGTAGTGCATAAATACATACATTATATAGGTGGGTGACTAATTAAAAGAAAAACCTGAATAAATAAGTAAAGGAACATAATGGTGGCAAAGTACAGTTTTACTGTATGATATCATTAAGCAATATCATTCTCTGTAGCAAATTCTGTGCATGCCCAGTTGACCTTGGATTGAGATCACAAGAGGAAATTATGTAATTGACTTTGAAAGAGGTTTTGGTATCACAGATTGCAGGCGCTGGCAACTGGCTAGTGTTTTATTAGGAATAGTGAGATCTGCATAAAAGTGCCAGACATTGTGGTCGGAACCGCACATTCGATGAAGGGCGATTCTTGTGCATTACTGCGATATGTATGGACAAACAGAAGAGCAACTCTTTCCAGGGTGACTGAGAATGTCAATGCAGGCTTGATCAGAGTGCATCAGCCAGATCAGCCCATCAAGAACAACACAGAGAGGGATATTATAGTAGGGTTACCCCTCCTTATAAAGACAAAGGCACATCATCCTACATCATATTCTTGACAAGTGGGTGAGGGCATGTGTGGGCCATACCAAGAGTACAGGCCTAAATGCTTGACCCCTACAGTGAAGAGTGCCCGGAGGCTCTATTATGCTGTGGTTTGGGTCCACTTGTTTCCTTAGAGGAGTCACTGGTAATAATTTCAAAGTAATTCTGAGAGATCAGTTAGGGGAAGATTCAAGCTTAATGTTTTGTGGTAAGAATTGAGTTTGGATGAGAGTTATGGATTGTTGTTTGGATTTGGGGTTTTGGAAGTTGTTTTTATTATGATATTCAATTTCTGGTCCTCACAGAGATAGTAAAACCAACAATCTTGTGTATCTGTGGTTGTTACAGTACAGCTCCATTACCTCTTGACTTATTTACGATAGGAAACCCTGACTTCAAAAAGGTATATAGTGTATGTGAAAGCCTTTGAACCCCTAACCTCCAATGTCTAAGCAACTCCAGGATCCTTCATGTATTCCACTGCTCTCTCCCACCCTCATTTTCTCACTCTATCAATGTCTTTTGTTGGAAAGGAACAAATAAAGGTTTAGCTAGCGATATGGCAAGCATTTTGTGCCTCTTTGTCTGCCGGTGTCACCCTGTGACAGGTGACTTGGCTGGGCCCTGGTTGCCATGGTGACAACCCCCTGGTATGGTGGTGCTGGCTGTACGGTAGACGTGCATTCCCTTGGTGTGGGTTGCCAAGTGTCAGGATGTTTGGGTGTGTGTGTGCGGGGGTGTGTGCCCCCCCCACCAACACACCTGCAGACAGCAGCCTCTCTAAGCATTGAGAGAAAGAAGGCGGACGCGAGGGGGGGGTGAGAGAAGGACGAGCAGAAGGATGAGTAGGAGGTAATGAGAAGTTTGGACGAGAGGTCACCTTAAGGCTACCGCTTCTCTCTTCTCTAGTATTCTTTCTCTTCTCTCCTCCTCTGCTCTCGCTAATTCGCCCGTCCTTCCTTACCGTTTTTTGTGCTCTTTCTGCCGGCCTCCTCTGCATTCTTCCTCCCACTCCCTCTCTTTTTCTTTCCAACCCTTTCTTTCAAACCTCTCTCTGACTTTCTCCATCCATCTCTCTTTTTCTGCCCCTTTCTCCATGCCTCTTTCTTTCTCTCTTTTTCATATCTCTCTTTTTATCGCTATTTATTTCTGTCCCACTTTCTCCCTCTCTTTCACTCTCCCTTCATCCCTCTCGCTTCCTCCCTCACACAAGACAGAATGGCACCGATAGTTTATAATTCCCTAATTTCCGCTCCTCACAGCGCGTGGAAGGTGTCGCAGATAAACTGATTTATCAGGCGGCATTAGAATGTGAATCAGGGGGTATTAAAGCAACGGACATTAATGGGCGAGTCGTTTAAACAACGACACGAGACTAATGGATTTCAAAATGGATTTGTCAACACAGTTCACCGTGAATACAATTAGGCGAATGAGAGTGATGCAGCTGCGGGTAGCATGAAGCTGCAGTGTTCAGAGAAAAGACAGGGATGATGATGACAAGGCGGAGATATAACCCTGACAGGATGTAGCAAGAAACATACCATACCAGAATTGTTGGATTATGAATTGCTTGTAGAGGTTCCTAAGCTTGAAAGGTTTTCGAAAGTGGGAACCGTGTCCCTCTCAGAACAAACTACCGGAATCAATAAACGTTGTTGTTATTTGTTTTCGCTTCAATTGCTTGTAACAAAAATGCCGGTGTGAGAATGTTGAGTCAAATAATTTTTTTTTTTCCATATGTTTTTCTTTACACAAATTTAAACCAAAATCCATTACTCTAAGTTGTGTTTACCTTTGACCCACAAGAGATAACTTCATCAAGTATTTACACTGTTCAAAAAAATTAAGGGAGGGCTTTGATCACATATCGGGTCTTGATTAACTAAATATATGAAATATCAAAATCTTTACTCTACATTGTGTAATTCATTAAGAAACAATGGTGTAACAATGTTCAATGGCAATCAAAATCACCAACCAATTGAGGGCTGGATTCAAAATCAAAGTAAACATTTGGAATCACAGGATGTTCCAAATTGCGTGCAATTCATCATGGCAACTCATAATGTGGCTCAGTAGTGTGTATGGCCCCCATGTGAAGGTATGCATTTCCGACAACATCTGTGCAAGCTCCAGATGAGACGGGGCATGGTGTCCTTGGCGATGTCCTCCCAGACATGGATCAGGGTATCAGTGAGCTCCTGGAGTATGTGGCACTACATGGCATGACATAATGTCCCAGAGGTTCTCAAAAGGATTTAGGTCCAGGGAATGTGAGGGCGTGTCAATGGCATCAATGCCTTGGTCATCCAGAAAATGCCTCTGGCCACATGAGGCCAGGCATTGTCCTGCACCAGGAGGATCCCAGGACCTACTGCACCAGCGTAAGGTCTGACGATGGGTCGGATAGCAGTCAGGGTATCGTTGGCTAGAACTTGTTGGGTGTTCGTTAGCTAGCACTCGTGTTCACCCTCATGTAGTCTGTTTCTGACTGTTTGGTCAGAAACATGCACTCCACTCTTAGGGCTCTGGCAGTGCTCCTCCAGTCCCTCCTTGCACAAAGGAGCAGATTCCGTTCCTGCTGCTGGTTGATGGCCTTCTATGGACACTGCAAACCCTCTTGCGATGGAACGTATGGATGTGCCATCCTGGAGGAGCTGGACATCCTGTGCAACCTGAAAGTTCGGCATGTACCACCTCATGCTACTAGTAGTAACAAGCACAACTAGCAAAACTAGAGAAGGCTCACTGGTCTTAAGGGCAAAAATAAATTAATTCTTACCCTCTGTCTCTCAAGAATACATTTTATCCATTAAAATATACATTGAGCGCTAAGCAAGGTAGATGTCATGTTTTTTGGTCAGCGGGCTACTCTGTGTATAGTCAGCTTGTGTTCCCGAATTGGGCGAGGCTGTCACTGCTTTAGTAATCGGAGATTTGGTGGAGATGCAGTGTGTGCTTTACTCTTATTGTTATTACTGTAATGTCCCAGAACCCAACATTAGCCTTAATAATATAACCACTAATCTATTTTGATCAGGTACCTGCCGAGCAGAGCTCAAAGATTGAGGAAAGAAAGAGAGAGGGTGAGTGAGGGAGAGCAAAAGAGAGAGGGGCATACTTTGTGTATTGCTGCTTTGGTGTTTCACACCTGTTTTATGGAATTTTAAAAAGGGAGCCACAGAGAGAAGCAGAGAGAAAGAGAAGTAAAACGTACAGTCATGGTGGACAGGGTTTATTAGCATATTAGGTACTTCAGCACATGATCTGCTTTTATTTCTCTGCAGATGAACGCAGTGCAAAGGAGAATTGCCTTAGATGGGCGTGCAATACAAACCTGTAATAATCTGTGTCTCTCTTTCTGATTGGCTGAAAGGACAACACACAAATGAAAGAGGTCACTCGCCTATGGGTTTGTCTCATTAAATGAGGAGGGCGGGCTATGCAGAGGTAGCATAGCGCCAAGTTGTGCAGAGTGATTAAACTATCCTGTTTCTGTTTTAAAATGACAGAAATGACAGAAATCATCATTCAATTATTTTTATTTGAATAATTTTTACATCAAAGTATAATTTCTTTAGAAATAATTTAATAATTCACAAGATATTCTCTAGAGTAAACATGGCTTTAGTGAGTTGTGCTTTCAATAGGCAAAATATAGTTGTCGATGTAGTTAATGTAAGGAAATGTGGTAGTTTACTTTAATGACCCTCATCTTTTGTACAGGAACACAGACAGAGGCAATGTTAACTGTGACCTAATGAGAGAGTGATGCAAAGTATTACCCTACAACACAATATTTTGACTAGAAAATATGCCCTTTTGAAAAAACATAACTACTTTTACTTACTCTTTGAAAAACTGAACTGCTAATTGATTTTGTGTGATAATTACATGTTACTATCCTACCATAATACTGTATGTAAGGGAAGGAGAGCGATATAAAATCACATGGTTATCTGGGTAGTGGCTGTCTGGTCATGAGCAGAGATTATATACTTACTGACTTTAATTTAATAAAAAAGTCATACAATTAAATAAACAAAGCAATTAGGAACTCTTTGTATTTTAACTCAAAGTATTTTAATAGAAATGTGCATACATTAACAAGTTTATCAAGTGGAAGCTCTTCCCACAATCAACCCCACAAATCACCTTTTTATTACAAAATGTATTTAATGTTTGAAAAAAATACAAAAAACAAATAAATCAGTCAGAAATTCCAACCTAAAACAAACAGACCTAAAAAAGTACTGTTTGTTTAGCTCTAGAAATGATGTCAGTGTAATTTGGCTTTTTGAGTGAAATATGTATAACAACGGTGATGCTGATAACGAAACGGTACATTTCTAAACTGTCCGTCTTCATTTGTATCACACCTTAAACTGATGCTGCTAGTTTTCATTGTTATAGCCATTAACATTCTCATTAACAATCAATCACCTATGTTAGTAAACGTTTCTCTTGTACAGGCTTTTAATCAATGGTATCAGCAAATCACCTGATAAGTGGTGTTTTCTGTTTATTGGACAACCTCTAATTCTGACATTATCACACCAATTTGAAAACACTAAGCTGCGCAAAGCCTGTTGATAATATTACGGTGTATAATATTAAGGTATTATTTGTATGGTTTTTTTATTAATTCAAACTCTTTACCTTGTTAAGAAATTGTGATTTTGAACCTCAACTCCTAGCGAGTTCAGATGATTGAGATTTGTCCTTTGACAATGCTTGTCCAAGTATTCGCTGGCACATGGGTTCGAGATGTCAACATATTACCGCGTCAACATCCACAATTGAGCTTGCAGTTTGCCCAACCTGCCGCAAGGAGTCGCTATATTGGGTAAAAGTGCAACATGCTGAGCCAATTTGCACAAAGGTACACTGTCTGCCCCTTTCCAATGGTACTGTACGCAGCCCACTGCTTCTCCTATATCCCCCCACCACCCCCTACCTCTGATATCCTCCGCATCCCCCACTCACAACCCTCCAGTATCCAGAGGGAGAGATGAGCTGTGGGCAGGTAGGCAAAAAAACGGTAGGGGCACTCAGAGCCCCCTGAATACTAATGGTCCACTTTACTACTAGACACACAAACACTCATACACACGCACCATGCGTTTCCTTCCTTGCTAGATCGCCACATCCACATCTACATTCACACACACACACTCATACACACGCACCATGCGTTTTCTTCCTTGCTAGATTGCCACATCCACATCTACATTCACACACACACACTCATACACACGCACCATGCATTTCCTTCCTTGCTAGATCGCCACATCCACATCTACATTCACACACACACACTCATACACACGCACCATGCGTTTCCTTCCTTGCTAGATCGCCACTCCCTCCCCTGTGCAGCCTTTCCAGGACCCCTCACAGCCAGCCCTGAACAAAGCTTCCCTAATTATGGGCAGGACTCCATGTCCGCCTGGGCGCTCTTAACGACGCTTCTGATTAATTAGAGTTAGGCGTGGGGGCAGGAAGTCTCAACTTCGCCACCAGCGACGCCGCAGCCACGATAACAGCGGTTTCACTGTGGGCATGCACACACTCAGTTGGGTGAACACATGCGCGCACACCCCGAGACGTGTGGAGAGAGGATTAGTGTGGGATTATCAGAGAACATGAGACAGAAACAGCTTTAGACACAGAGAATGATAAACTGTGTGAACCAGATACAGAGAACGCTGACACTCTTATTGCCAGGTATGGATTGTGATAGATACCTACCAACCTCCCTTATGTGGCCAGGCTGAATTGTGAAAGACACCTATTACCCTACGTGGTTAATGAACTGTATGCTGACAACCTGGATTGTGAAGGACAAGTTGGATTGCCCACAACAACTTCCCTAGTTAATTTACATTGTCAGGTCTCATTTCTAACAGGTATCAGGTGAAGTAACTAAGTTATATGTGGTTTGTAAAAGGTACCTAGTGACCTACCTAGTAAATTTATACTGTCAGGTTGGATTGTAACAAGGATACGTAGACTCAGATTCCCAAATGACTAGGGATGTTAGATATAGCATTATTTTCAATTTGAATATAATCCTATTTATTTTCTCAGTGGCGCAGTTGAAATACCAACATCCACAAATGTAAATAATACACAACAAACAACGGCAGTTTGGATTTTTATTTTTGGAAAGGAAGAGGTTAGCTAGCCCTATTAACTGTCACATCTGAGGACAATCAGACGATTGAGAGCATGAAGTGAGACCCAGGTGTGTTTTGGTGGCCACTGAAGTGATGTGTATTCATTGCCACCACTGTCCAAGCACGGCTCACTGTTGCCACAAAATGGCCTCCGTCGCATCCGTATGTCTGGCTTGTGTTGGTTTGACCCCGAGGTCACAACGAAAACCGAGTGCAAAGAGAAAGAGCATTGCAGCTGCACACACAGAAATGTATGTTTGCATCCTCAAGTAGACACTCACATACATAGGCCGCCTGGATGTAAGCATATACAAATCTGTTCAAAAGTTTGAGGTCACTTAGAAATGTCCTTGTTTTCCTTGAAAACAAACATGAATTGAGTATGAATAAGAATTATAGTCATTGACAAGGTTAGAAGTAATGATTTGTAATGAAAATAATAATTGTGTCCTTCAAATGTTGCTTTTATCAAAGAATGCTCCATTTGCATCAATTACTGAATTGCAGTCTAGTTGTGAGTTTATCACACTATGCTTCCTGAAGCACCTCCTTCAATTGGCTTGATGGACACTTTTGACGTACCATACAGTCAAGTTGCTCAACAGCTCAATAAGGTTGAGATCCAGTGACAATATTTGACGAATGTTTTTCATTGTGTTCTGAACTCCTTAAACTTGTAATAATCTGTCGATAACACTTTTTTACAATATTCCTCTTTCCAGTGTCTGTGTTCTTTTGCCCATCTTAATCCTTTCTTCTTAATGTTTGACCTACTATCTGAAGCTCTACAAAGGACTAAAATTAAAGACATTCTTAAAAGAGTATTTCCTATAGTTTGGAAGAATTGAACAATGCTGTTAGTGATTAATTTGTGGAACAACTTCTGCAACAGAAGTAGTCGACTATCGTAGTTGTTAGATTTTATTTTTTGCTTTTTCATGCACTTTGTGATTCTTTTCTATAGTTAAAAGCTCTATAGAAGTTAAATCAATTTATTATCATTGAAGATAAATGATTATTGGCAATTTGGAGATTTGCAACTATGTCTAGAAGGCTAGCATCAGGACGTTAAGACGTATATTTTGCAGGTACTATTTAATGATGCTGCCAGGCGAGGAACTGCGCGGGGTAGGTTTTTCAAATTAGGCAGTCTGTTGTTTTTTCCAGTTGTACACTGGGGCCTCTCCTCTTTCTATTCTGATTAGAGCCAGTTTGCACTTTGCAGTTTTGTAAAGGTCGTAGTACACAGGGTTGTACAAGATCTTCATTTTCATGGCAGTTTCTTGCATGGAATAGCCTTAATTTTTCATAACAAGAATAGACTGACAACTTTCAAAAGAACGTTCTTCAGTTTTGAAACCCACGGGTGCTGATGCTCCAGATACTCAACCAGTCAAAAGAAGGCCAGTTGTATTGCTTCTTTAATCAGTTTTTAGCTGTGGAAACATAAATACAATTTTGTTTTTCTAATGATCAATTAGCCTTTTACATGATCATTTTGGATTGGCAAACACATCCATTGGAACACAGGAGTGATAGTTGCTGATAATGGGCCACTGTATGCCTGTGTACATATTTGATTGAAAATCAGACATTTCCAGCTAAAATAGTCCTTTATAACATAAGAAATGTCTACACTGTATCAATCTGCTCAATTTGACGTTGTTTTAATTGACAAATATTATCTTCTCTTTCAAAAACAATAAAAAATAAATTTGACCCCAAACTTTTGAATGGTAGTGGGCGTAAAACACATAGACTTATAAGCTGTAATGCACACACACACACGTAGTGTACACACACACATGCATGTTCAAATACACACATTTGCACACATAGTTGTTAAGCACAAACATATACAAATACACACTTGCACATTCACAAACGTACACAAACGCACTTCTACACACACGCACGTACGTACATACAGACATGCCCGCACATGTGCGCTTTAGACTGGGTCACCCTAGTTCAAGGCATTTGTATTCATATCGTGGTTTTACATTTTGCTCCACCACCTTAAGTGAAGCTTCCAGCTTAGGGAGGCATGACTCTATCTGACTTGTTTGCACTCCAGTATACATGCCGGTATGTGGGTGTTTTGTGCACAAGACAAGCTTTTGTATATCAATCACACGTCTATGTCATGACAATATACGTCTGTGACAAGAAGTGTTAGATATGCAAATACAGAAATATAATGCACACACGCATGCACCCACACACACATACACACATATACATACATACACAAGCCAAGTAGGTGGAAACAGTGGTTCAATCCACTCAGCCATGACAAGTCAAGTGGGAGCCTCTAGAATACTACGTTCAATAGAGCTGTTTAATTTTTTTTTCATTTTGCCAATATTCTAAACCTCACCCATAATGTTAACCAATCGGGTCAAACGCCTAACTCTCAATTGCGAGATACAGTTTAAAAGGATTGAATTGTTCAGGTTTTCACTATAATTGTGTTAATTTTTGTTTTGGAACACATGTAGCTCACACTTGCGCACACACTTCACATGACTGTATCAGGGGCCGTGTTTCTGTCCACTGAGCTTCATGAGGATGGTGGAGGCCTGCTCGAATAGGGACAACGAGCAGCACACCGCCACTGCCGGGCGCCAACGGACCCTTCTCGTTCTGGGGAATCGGATGCGGGTGTCGTCCTCCATGTGACACGTCCCACCCCGACTCCCTCTGATACTTGATGCTAATGCCCGATGACAACCCAGCGGCAGGAAATGGCGCTCACGCGTCACACTGTTAGCAGCAACAGGAGCATGGCGCAGACGCTCTCACACACACACTCTCTTTCTCTCTCGCTCACACACGGACGGCGTGAGAAATGCTGCTCACTTTTAATTGAGTGGGAAAACGAGAATGAACTTTGTTAATAAGGCGAGCGTCCTTGCTACCTGCAGCCGGATGATAATTCATAACACCTCAGAGAACAACCCCAGATAGACCTGGCCTGCGTCCTAAATGACACCGTATCCCCTAAATAGCACGCTTCCGCAGGCTTAAATTAGTGCGCCACAAAAAGGGAATTGGGTGTCATTTAGGACACCAAAGCTCACCGAATTGGATTCTCTTGCTACGTAGATGCGTTACAGGCTCTGAGTTCGCCGTTTATATGTCATTTATTTATTTTCTTCCGGTGTCCATGCTACAGTCAGTCATAATTAAACTTCTTGTTGGGGCTGGTTGAGTAAAGGACAGGGCGGATAACAGGTGACAAAGGCCGACGAGGGAGGCAAAAGAGAAGGAGAATTCAGCAGAGGGACAAAGGGGACGAAGAGATATGGAGAGGCAGAGATTTACTCTGAGGAGGAGGAGACGGGGGGTGGGGGGGGCACGGAGGGCGATCGGGGGAATGGGAGAATAGATTGAGGTTATGCAGAGGGAGCCAGGCGTGGCGCGGTCTGCCTTTACTCAGCCAGGTTGTAACCCGCCCCAGATGAACACAATCAGGCTGCTTCGGACGGCGGCGAGTTGCCATGGCAACCCGGTGGCATTGCCTGCGAGGGACAAAAGGGGCCGGCTGGTCCTGGGCGTCCGGGCGCGAGGCCGAGCAGGCATGGGGGCCCTCCTGGAGGCCTCGATTCGCCTATCTCGGAGAAGGAGTCCACGGGGGCCCTGCAGTAGGGGGGAAAAATGGGCGAGGGAGGTCGAGATGGAGGATAGAGACAGACGTAACAAGAGAACATTGTAGATAGAAGGAGCAAGAGAGAGAGACTCCATGGGGGGCTGAATCACAGGAGAGCGGTAGAGAGCATGGAGGAGAAAGAGATGAAGGGGGACCATGCAGAGACTAGTAGTACCGTAAAAAAGGGAGAGAGAACAGGGAGAGAGAGAACAGAGAGAAAGAGAAAAGGGAAAGAGAAAGAACAAATAGAGAGAGAACAGAGGGAGAGAGAACAGGTAGAGAGAACAGGTAGAGAGAACAGGGAGAGAGAACAGGGAGAGAAAACAGATGGAGAGAACAGGGAGAGAAAGAAAACGGGGAGGGAGAGAGAACAGAGGGAGAGAGAACAGGAAGAGAGAACAGGTAGAGAGAACGGGGAGAGAAAACAGGAAGAGAGAACAGGGAGAGAGAACAGGGAGAGAGAACAGGGAGAGAGAACAGGGAGAGAGAACAGAGAGAGAGAACAGATGGAGAGAAAATAGGGAGAGAGAACAGGGAGAGAGAGAACAGGTAGAGAGAGAGAGAACAGGGAGAGAGAACAGGGAGATAGAGAGAACAGGGTGAAATTAGGGATGGAGTGGTAGCAGAAAGAAGGGAAGGCAGTAAGAAACAGAGAGACATGTTCTCCTATTCACTCCTTGTCTTCTGTTCAGGCCACCCTGGAGATAGAAGCCCTAAGGAGGGAGAATGTCAAGTGAAATATGAATTCATTCCACATTCAGTTTCTGTTTAACATCCAAACGCTAATGTTTATTTCCCTGTCTTCCTTTAGGTGTTGATCACACGAACATGGACCTGAAGAGAAACTTTGTGAGTAAAATTGAAATTGCTTTTACATTTGTTTTGTAGGGATCCAAAAGGCTGGCCATCCAAATGGGCAATTACACAATTCTTTCAGTAAATCCAGCCATCTAAAAGGTACACGGTAAATGCTTTGAATAGACCCATGAAATGGATGGAGTGATAGAAAAGCAGTACCAATTGGTATGTATTAAAACCTCTCCGCTCTGGGTAAAGATTCCTGAACTCCTGGAAGGATATGTGTGTAGGGATTTGGGCAATATTAGATTTTCACTAACATGATTATCGTGGCCAAGAGAACCTCCGATAATGATTTTATTGTGATATCTATAGGAGATTTGAAGAAAAAAAACAATAATGCTATCAGTCAATTTCCTCTTTAATTTGGCAACCAGATTAACAAATAAACAATAGATCCACAAGTCCTAACACTGATTATTTTTTGGGTAATTTGCTCCAAGTAAATAGGCCACAAAAACGACACGTCTTTGCGGATCCAGGGGGTTCTAACAAACACCAGTGTATAGATCCAAACACGAGCTATAGAACTGTGGTCGGATGGTTATGAGTTGTTTTTGTAGCTTATTCCAAGTTGCTCATTCCTGGGATACACTAACTCTGTGCAAGGCGGTGCAGAATGGACTGGCGGGCTTCTCTTCTCTATCATATAGAATCCCAAGGCCACTGTGCCGATCAAAGCCAACCGGCCAAAATGTTTACACATGAATAGATTGAAACATGGTTACAGTATGTTCTCCTCTGACACTTGTTTCAGTGTTGCAGAATATAGGACAAACGTGAGTGGTTCCCATGAGGTGCACTGGGTTTGAGATTTAATTCCCACTGAGGACCAAAATATCTGCAAAATGAGATGCAAATGATTAGACCTAATGAACACAAGGCTGTGAAGATATTTTATTGAGGATGGCAGGTTGCACAATGGTTAGAGCATGCTATTTCCTGTGTAATTTCCAGATAGCCTGGTTGCTGGTTGTTTAATGCCTGTAGCAATGTCCTGTGGGCTTTGGCTAGCTGTATGACACAAAACCACTGGGTTTCATACTATCTGTTGTTGTTTCATGTTGTGGCATGCCCCACAGGAAGCCTTTGCCAGTTTTGACCTGCGCGGCTCCCACGGGCTGTCACACGACCCCATGCCTCTAAGAGATGAAGAGAACAGGTAACACTTCTTTTGTCCTAACGTTCACCTCACATGTTCGTTGCCTCTTCGTCCGTGGTGGTTTTCTGTAGTAGCTTTGTTTTGACGATGCAGATGTATTGTTTGTGTTCCCTGTCCCTGCTAGTCATGGCACGAAGTGTGCAGGCGAAGTCGCAATGGAGGCAAACAACTCTTACTGCGGCGTGGGCATCGCCTTCAATGCCAGGATCGGTGGTGGGTACAATGTTGTATATCTGCACACAAATGCTTTGTAAACCACTGCTGGTCAATTTGTTGAAATATATATATAATATATATATGTATATATATTGAGAGAAGGTGGAAAAGACAGAGTGCAAAAATAGCAGATTTAACAGCCAACATGTGAACCAAAGGCTGTAGCCTACACCACAGAGCCACAAAAACAGAGAAGATTGATTGATTGTTGTATGGATTGAAATATATACATGAGGTTACGTAATACAATCCCATCAGAAATACTGCAACTATATGAAGAATATACACTACTCCAAAAATTAAGTAAACATGTAATCATCACAGAATAACACCAAGTCAATTAAACTTCAGGGATATCAATCTGTCCAGTTAGGATGCATAAGTGATTGTGAATCAACGTCACCTGTTTTGATGTAAATGAAAGTGACAGCAGGTGCACTAGAGAGGCAACAGCAAGACAACACCTCTGGGTTACTTTTGATGCAGGACAATGCCCGGCCTCATGTGGCCAGAGTTCCTGGATGACGAAGGTATTGATGCCATTGACTGGCCCCCACGTTCCACTGAGCTGAATCCAATTGAGAACCACTGGGACATCATGTATCGGTGCATCTGATGCCGCCAAATAGTGCTACATACTGTCCAGGAGTTCACTGATGCCCTGATCCAGGTCGGAGAGGAGATCCCCCAGGTCACCATCCACCGTCTCATCAGGGGCATGCCCAGATGTTGTCTGGGGTGCATTCAGGCGTGTGGGGGCCATACACACTACAGCCATGGCCCAAGGTTTTGAGAATGACACAAATATACATTTTTTGCATATACTACATAACATCATAAAGAGTGATCAGATAAATAGCAATTCATTTCAAAGCCCCTCTATGCCATGTAAATTAACTTATTACCTAAAGTACATTTCCACTGCATTTACGGCCTGCCACAAAATTACCAGCTGACATCATGTCAGTGATCCTCTCGTTAACACAGGCTGGAGATCACTCTGTCATGCTGACTGAGTTAAAATGACAGACTGTAAGCTTTGAAAAGAGGGCCTGGCTTGAAATCATTGTCCTTTCTCTGTTAACCATGGTTAAAGAGAATATAATCGATCTTTAGATGGATCGCAATCCTGACGTGAACGATTCCGAATCGATCCATAAAAACAAAGAATCGATTGTTTGTTTTAAGATGGTCGAATGGTCATCACCTGCGATTCCTGGACATTCATCTCCACAGACTCATGTGTAACGGTAACTGCTCATTGTATTTGCAAAGACTGGCATGTGAATTCACAAAATTTTACGAAAGCAATGCAGGTTTTTGCTAAATGTTATTTCAGAGTGAATAATCAAATTTTATATAATAAAATAAACAATAATAAACAATACAATATGTTATACTTCCTCGTTTTACAAATAATTTAATTTGCATAAAATACAGCCTTGCAAGTTATATTATATTCTGTGTTATAGACCGTGTTTTAGAACATACCTTTTCCTGTAATAAATTATTAATTTATTTATAATTTCAAAACTTTATTTTGTGTTTACACAAAAAAAACGACTGAATAACTTGATAAATAGGTTGACATGAACATTGACATGTTTTTTTGTTTTGAAAACAGTTGATTAATATGAAGGCGGAGAGAGAGTTTCAAGTATGTTTGTTTTTGTAAGAAAATAAATGGAGGCCAAGATGCATCTATGGAGAATCGTTTTATACTCGAATCGCCAGGCAGGTGAAGATTCACACCTCTAATAGTTACCTGCTAGGAAATACATGCAGTCATCATTGATTTGCACAAAAAGGACTTCACAGAATATTGCAGCTAATAAGATTGCATCTAAGTCTACAATTTATCGGATCATCAAGAACTTCTAGGAGAGAGGTTCAATTGTTCACGGCTTCAGGGTGCTGAAAAAAGTCCAGCAAGCGCCAGGACCATCTCCTAAAGTTGATTCAGCTGTGGGATCAGGGCACCACCAGTGCAGAGCTTGCTCAGGAATGGCAGCATGCAGGTGTGAGTGCATCTGCATGCACAGTGAAGCAAGTACTTTTGGAGGATGGCCTGGTGTCAAGAAGGGCAGCAATGAAGCCACTTCTCTCCAGGAAAAATATCATGGACAGACTAATATTTTGCAAAAGGACCAGCTATTGGACTGTTGAGGACTGGGGTATAATCATTTTCTCTGATGAATCCCCTTTCCGATTGTTTAGGGA
>JACXGK010000024.1:206195-238115 GCA_016801125.1 Novumbra hubbsi
ACCGGATCCACGGAGGGCCGAGTGTCTGCAGGTTTTCGCTGTCACCTTGTACTTGATTGATTAATTAGGTCACTAATTGGTTAGGTCTACCCTCACCTGGTTGTTTAGGTCTGAACTGGGAACCAATTTACAGGAAAAAACAAAAACCTGCAGACACACGGCCCTCCGAGGAACCGGTTTGACACCCCTGGTTTAGGGCATCTGGTAAAACGCTTGTCCGGAGAAAGGTATGCGCTACCATCAATCCGGTGTCATGCCAACAGTAAAGCATCATAAGATTTATGTGTGGGGTTGCTTCTCAGCCTAGGGAGTGGACTCACTGAATAAAGTATGGTACCAAAACATCCTCCGAGAGCAACTTCTCCCAACAATCCAAGAACAGTTTGGTGACAAACAATGCCTTTTCCAGCATTATGGAGCACCTTGCCATAAGGCAAATGTGATAACTAAGTGGCTCAGGGAACGAAACATTGACATTTTGGGTCCATGGCATGGATACTCCCCAGACCTTAATCCCATTGAGAAATTGTGGTCAATATTCAAGAGGCAGGTGGACAAACAAAAACTCCAAGCATTGATTATGCAGAATTTGGCATGTACTTAATGTAATTGTCAATAATAGCCATTGAAACTTATGAAATGCTTGTGATTATACTTACAATGCCTATAAAATGTATTCACTCCCCTTGGATGTTTAACTTTTGTTGCTTTTATACATGAAATCATGGTCAATATAATTTGGCTTTTTTGACAGGAATTTGCCAAAACAATCACTTTAATATCAAAGTGAAAACAGATTTATACAAAATAATATCAATAAATTAAAAATATATAAGGTAAAGTAGATGATTGCATAAATATTCACCCCCTTCAGGTCATTATAGATGCACCTTTTTCTGCAATCACAGCACTGAGTCTGTGTGGATATGTCTCAATCATTCTGGAAACTGCAATTGTTCTCCATTCTTCCTTGCCAAACAGCTCAAGCTCTGTCAGGTTGCTCGGGGATAGGGTGTGAACAGCTCTTTTCAAGCCCAGTCACAAATTCTTGATTGGATTTAGATCTGGGCTTTTACTTGGCCACCCCAGAACATTCACCTTGTTGTCTGTGAACCATTTCTGTGTTGCTTTTGCTGTATGCTTGTGGGTTCTTGCTGGAAAATTAATATTCGCCCAAGTCATAGTTCTCTTGCAGACTGAGTCAGATTTTCCTCCAGAATTTGGCGATGTTTTTCTGCATTCATGTTCCCCTCTACCTCAAGCCTGCTGAGAAGCATCCCCAGAGCATGATGCGGCCACCACCATGCTTCACTGTGGAGATGGTGTGTTTGTGGTGATGTGCAGTCTCTTCCATCTGAGCCACTGAAGCTCTTAACTCCTTCAGAGTGGTCGTAGGTGTCTTGGTGGCCTCCCTTACCAGTTTACTTCTTGCCCGTTCACTCAGTTTGTGAGGACAGACAGCTCTAGACAGATTTGAACAAGTGCCATACTCCTTCCATTTCTTGATGATGGATTTAACTGAACTCCGCGGGATGTCCAGAGTTGGAAATCTTTTTGTAGCCATCTCCTGACTTTTCACTGAGTGTTCTTTTGTCTTCATGTTGCAATTGTAGTAGGAATACTGAAGAACCAGACACTGGACCTCCCAGACACAGGTGTTTTTATGCTGAAATCACTTGACACACATCAACTGCACTCAGGTGATCTCCATTTCACTAATTGTGACACTGCTGGCATCAACTAGCTGGACCTCTGTTGAATTAGGTCAGTCACTCTAAAGGGGTGAATATTTATGCAAACACATATTTTACACAATATATTTTTAATTAATTGACATTTGCTCGTAAATCTGTTTTCACTTTGCCATGAAAGAAGCTTTTTTTGCAAATTCTTGTTAAAAAAGACAAATTATACTCACCATGATTTCACGTACAAAAGCAACAAAAGGGGAAAACATCCAAGGGGGGTGATTACTTTTTATAGGCATTGTATATATACAATAGTAACGTCTGACAAAAACAAATCTAAAACCACTTCAGCAGCAAACTTTGTGTAAATCAATACTTGTGTCATTCTCCAAACTTTTGGCCACAGAGTCACATAATGAGTTGCCGTGATGAAATCCTCACAATCGTTTTGTGTTTTGTGTTTATATTGATTGTCGTTACGTCATTTTGTGATTTATTTTTAAATATATTTTGTTTATCAAATGTGATTTCAGTGTTCAGTGCTTGTATTTACAGCAGGTGAAATAAGTATGGAACACGTCACAATTTTTCTCAGTAAATATATTTCCAAAGGTGCTATTGATTTGAAATTCTCACAAGAAGTTGGTCACAACCCAAGTAATCCATACATACAAGGAAGAAACCAAAACTAATAAGTTCAGAAATTAAGTTATGTATTGAACACATGAAGAAAACAAGTATTGAACACATGAAGAAGGGATGTGCAAAAAGGCACGGAAGCCAAGATAACAGCTGAAATCTATCAGTAATTAAAAAGCAATCCAACCCCTTGTCAGTGCAAATGATATCAGCTGGTTCAGTCCCAACTAATGTCCTACAAAAAGGTCTCATTGCCAAGGTGTCACACAAGACACATCTAATGATGGGTAAAAGCAAAGTCCTGTCTCAAGACCTTCGCAACCTAATTGTTGCAAAACATAACAATAGCATTGGTTACAGGCGCATTTCTAAGCTTTTGAATGTTCCAGTGAGCACTGTTGGGCCATAATACGGAATTGGAAAGACAATCATTTCACCATAAATTTGCCTCGACCAGGTGCTCCTAGCAAGATTTCTGACAGAGGAGTAAAAAGAATATTCAGAAGAGTTGTCCAAGAGCCAATAACCACGTTTGGAGAGCTTAAAAAAGACCTGGATTTAGCAGGTACTGTTGTCTCAAAGAAGACCGTAAGTATTGCACTCCACTGCCATGGCCTGTATGCATGCTCACCATGCAACACTCCATTTCTGAAAAAAAGCATGTTGAAGCTGGTTTAAAGTTTGCTGCACAACATTTGTTAAATCCAGTGAAATACTGGAAGAATATAGTGTGGTCAGATGAGAGCAAAATTGAACTGTTTGGATGCCATAATACACACCATGTTTGGAGGACAAATGGCACTGCACATCACCCTAAAAACCCCATACCAACAGTGAAGTTTGGAGGTGAGAACATCATGGTGTGGGGCTGCTTTTCAGCAAATGGTTCTGGCAAACTTAATTGAAGGAAGAATGAATGGGCAGATTTACAGAGACATCTTGAAACAAATCTGCTGCAATCTACCAGGATGATGAAGATGAAACAAGGGTGGACATTTCAGCATGACAATGATCCCAAACACACAGCCAAGGAAACTCTAAAATGATTTCAAAGAAAGAAAAAAATCTGCTAGAATAGCCCAGTCGATCACTTGGCTTCCCATTGAAACTTTCCAAAGAACTGAAGATCAAGATTCATAGAAGAGGCCCACAAAACTTTCAAGATTTGAAGACTGTTTATGTGGATGAATGGGCCAAAATCACACGAGAGCAATGCATGCGATTATTTTCTCCATACACGAGGTGTCTTGAAGCTGTCATTACCAACAAAGACTATTGTACAAAGTATTAAATAAATATCATTAAGCGTGTTCAAAACTTTTTCCCTGTATCATTTCACATTATTATACATAACTTAATTTCTGTGTAATTAAGAGAAGAATGAAACTTAGTGGAAGTAAAAGGACTTGACATCTCAGGGATGAAACGCCAGGGATTTGTTTTCCGACATCAGCTGGAAATCACTAGGAGTGTGTCTCAAACGATGACCCATTCCTTTGTACCACACTATTGGCCTTAGAGCACGATAGTCACAAGTTGTACACTCGAACGGGCGCAGTTTGGGAGTCACAAGTTGTACACTCGAACGGGCGCAGTTTGGGAGGCAGATTTAGTTAAATGATGCGGTGGTGCTGAGTCCGGTTAACGATGACAAAGGGACATGTGTGCGTCCTCAGCAGAGCACTGCACGCGTTCCACAAAGACCGCTAATCAATAAGTCAGTCGCTAGCAGATAGGAGGGCAGTGATGTTCTGCTGTATTTGTGAATTACAGTGTTCACAAGCAGCGTGTGAGAAATCGATCTAATTAGTGTGTGTGTGTGTGTGTGTTGTGGATGTGGCAGGGACACTGTCAGGTGGCTGCTATTCAGACCTCATTGAATATCTGAGTTTTGAGGTTTGAGTTGCAAAAACCTGTTGTGTTTTTCTATTATGAAATCAAAGTTGCTCATCTGCCATGCTTGGATTTCCATTAGATTTCAATTAAAATAACAGAAAAGGCACCAGGACTGAAAGTGAATTCCTTGGTTTGTGATACACTGAAGCTAAAAACCAAACGCTGTCCAGACCAAACAAACCATATTCATATTTTTTGTCGGCCCATGTGATCTCTGACCGTGCCAGGTATCCGCTTACTGGATGGCAAAGTGACCGACTCCATGGAGGCGACGTCCCTGACATTCAACAATGACTTCATCGACGTGTACGTGTGCTGTTGGGGCCCACGTGATGATGGTCAGGAGATGGCCGGGCCAGGGAGACTCACACAGAAAGCCCTGAGGCTGGGCACGCATAAGGCAAGGATCACACACACAGGCACATAGAAGCAAGCTAAGCTGCACACACGCAATATTACGTCATATTTCTGTTCATTCTTTTCCTATCCCTTCTCATTTCACATGTGAGTCATTCATCAGATGCTCTAATCCAGAATTACTAGTTTTTTATTCTAAGATAGTAGTTATAATAGCTAGTTGCAAATTCAGTTCTACGAGGAAGAAATGTCTTCTCACTGTCTCCGTAAGCAGGGCAGAGGAGGAAAAGGCAGTGTCTTCGTGTGGGCGTCCGGAAACGGCGGGTTGCTGAATGACCACTGTGGAGCGGACGGTTATGTCAACAGTATCTTCAGCATCGCCATCGGGGCCGTCAGTCACACGGGCGAGCCTGCCTTCTTTGGCGAGCCCTGCCCTGCGGTCATGGCTGTCACCCTGACCGGTGTCACTCTACCACTGGTGAGACAGTGCGCCTCGCTCTTTAGCTCCTGTTAGCAGCCTCTTAAGTGCTGTGATATTTATAGCGCCCTCGTGGTTGACCTTGGATGCTCCGGGGTCGGAAGTAGCTGTCGGATACACGAAGATGCTTGCACACAGACACACATGAACACGCCCGCGCACAGCCTCGGGTGTTAATTGGAGGTGAGGTGCTGAGGCTAAAGCGGCTGAGAAAGACAGAGGAAGAGAAAATGAAAAGGGGAGAGGTGTTGATGTTCGCTCTATGTTCCTGAGTGTGACAGAGGCGATGGCTGGGGAAGAAACTGTCTTGATGTCAACTCGGTCCATTTTCCTGGATAGAGAAGGTGTAAGATTACTGCCGAGCACCTAACACTGACTAGAATGGTGATTACTTGTGTTCGACTTCCCCCAAGGCAGTCAATTGGTCAGCTTGTCAGTCTTGTCAGTGTGCCAGTCAGTCATTTAAGGTGTGGCATATTGTGTTACAATACGATAAGCACTTGACAAAGTGGTGTGTGTGTGTTAAGTTATTATTTGTGATGACAAAAAATCTTAATTTTTAAAAAGACTAATACACCACGGAAAATGTGACATATAAGCATTCTTGCCTGTACCCAGGAAGAAAAAGGTTGTTTTCGGCTTTTGTTTTTGTGTTGGGTAAAAGTTGGGTTAGGGGTTCTGCTACTTTTCAGGTTTAGGAATTTCGAAAAAGAGGATTGTGAAATGTAATAATGTTTCGAGTAAAGAATTGTGACACGTAAAATGCGAAGTGTCTGTTCATGTTTTTATATTCTAGTCATTTAGCAGACGCTTCTAAACAGACGCTTCTAAACACATTAGTCAAAGGATGTCTAGGCAGGACAATCCCATTTTCCAGTCAGCCAGGTTGTGGTTTTCCGATCGAAAGGTTCCGATCCATCCTTCTTCACACAATGTAAGTCAAAAGCAGTGCGGAATGAACATGTTTCCAAGGAGCACATTGAAAAACCTTAATAAAAGTGACAGAAAAATTCACATGATTCATATTTCTGTCATGTGGCATGTTTTTATGCTGCACTTTTGTATGGGCATACTGCTGTGTTTATTAAGTGGCATCTGAAATGTTCAGTAAGATGTGTTCCGCAGGTGACTGTATCCAATCTCGGGGGCGGCTGTGTCAAACATTTTGCTGGGACATCCAGTGCTGCGCCCATCGCGGCTGGGATTCTGGCCCTGGTCCTTCAGGCCAAGTAAGAATTTCTTAATAATTCAGAACCTAACATTCTTTTCTGTTTATTTTGTATCTGTATAAAATAGCTTATGTCGCTTGTGTGTTGATGCTTCTAGTTCTATTTGTTTCCCTCTTCATGGCCAAACTGAAGTTCTGTCTGTTTATTTGAAAGTGTTCTACCTCATTCTCATAATTCACAATCTCAGTTTCTCCTTGTGCTTTTCTAACCCCTTCCTACACTTACTTTTTCCCTCTCTCTTCAACTCTTCTCTCTCTCTCTCTCTCTCTCTCTCACTCTCTCCGAAAGTATCCGGCTGCAGTTGGGGCCCTTTCAGGCAGGGGCAGAGGAGCCTCTGGCAGTGTAGAGCCTTTTGGCGAGACTTATTAATACGGTTGACTCACACACACTGTCTCCTACTGATTTTGTTGATGGCAAGGTACTGAGTTTATTAGCAACCTATACTTTCCAGTTATTGTGCAATCTCTGACGTACGTCCATTTGGTTTGTGTTTTTCATAACCATGATATGGATTTGCTTAGTACCGACACATTCTTCCTCCGTTTGCTTGATGTGTTACATGGATTGAAAAATTAACATATCTAGAATATTCCTCTTTGTCTTGTACCCTGTCCAGTTGCTTGAGACCGCCCATGTCGTGTCCAGAGGCCTGACTTTGCTTAATTCATGAACACATGGAAATAAAAGGTAATTTAAGGTATCCAATCACAGATGGAGTAATCCAATGGTATTGGTTGATAAACACAAATCAAACGTATGCACAGTTTTTCTCATTGTAGGTTGCAATCCCAAAATTGTTAATCAATCGAAGGAATGAAGTCATTACATGTTCACAATCTCAGGAAGCGGAATGCATTCTGAGTCAATAAATGTCCTAAATCGCAATCATGTAATGAAATTATGACTTATCCAAATGAACACGTGGAAATCATTACGAAGAGGAACAGTTAAGCGAATGAAGCGAATCTACATTATAGCTATTAAACATGAACCAAAAGTATGTACTTTGGAGATTGCACGCCTATACATGATCTGGTTTTGGTCGCTAATAAACTCGTAGCCTTGCGATCAGTGTAATCAGTAGGAGACAATGTGTGTGAGTCAACTGTAGATATAAGTCCCGCCCACAGGTTCCACGCGGATACTCTTCCCTCACTCTCCTAAATCTCTCTTTACCTCTCCCTCCATCTCTCCCTACCCACCTCCCTCTCTCTTACTCTCCGTATCTCTTTTTCTCTCCCATCTCCATCACTCTCCCTCTTCCCCTCCGTCTCGCTCTCTCTGTCTGGTAGTCAGCGGCGGTGTTGTATGGCTTTGGGCCCTGGTAGTAGCTGGAGCTGTGTATCTGGCCCCAGCGCCTGCCTTCTGCAGTTCCCCACCGTTATTGATGAGCCACAGGGTCGGGGCTTTAGTGCTCCACCCGTAGCATCATGCTGGCCCAGTCTCGCCCTCTTGGCTGTAAAATGGAGCGTATGTCCCCTGGGCGTGCAGCGCTTCCAGAACATTACTGTTTAAGGGCGTGTATGAGCTGCACCACACAGCCTATACTATATATCACATCCCAGCGGCAAACATTCCCCTCACATTTTAATGGATCTGAGCACAGCAGAGCACTCACACAAATGAACGCACAAAAACATTTTTGGTCATGACTTTTGTTGACTGCCTTTTTGTTTTTTTACAAAGTGTTGCCAAACCACTAACCCAAAGCCCAAACCTATATATAAACGTTACACTTGCCCTAAATATGATCCTAAGGCCTACACATTTATTTTGAAATGTACAGACTCTCATATTTTATAATGTCAGGACATTTTGGTATATTCAGCCCTGAAAAACAAGGACACACAAAAACACAGCAGAATCACCAAAACATTTTATTTTAACGGCCTGGCTGGAGGCAAAAAGGCCTTCTGTTAGGAATGGGATTTGGAATTAAATAAAAAGAGACAAATAATTGACTTAAAAATTAAACCAGTGTCCATGTCCCTCATACAGACAATTCATACCTAATATAAGTATTAAATCAGGTAGATGTTTTTTTTTTTTTTTCGCATTTCATTGGTTTTGTAGATAGAGAAGAAACAGTGGTGAAGACAGAGGAGAGTGTGCTGAAAGTGCAGTGGGCCAGCTTCAAACCCATGCAGCAGCTGTATATATATGTTTCAGAGGCAGGGGCCTAGACCGCTGGACCACCCCAGGCACGAATCACATCAGAAGCCAAAATAGCAGCTAATTGTTTGTTAACACAGTGAATGTAAACCAAAATTTTGCAGCCTCAAATTGTATTATTGTGATCCTGTACAGTCAGTCAGTCCTTGCCACCCTACACTAAAAATTTCTGAGTGATTACATTTCGCCAGCTCCAGCCCTCAGCCATGTATAGATATAGCGGCTCTAAGAACACTTTTATTATTTTAAGATTCTAGACAGTCAGTGTCAAGTTATACGTCTTCCAAAACCAATACGGTGCCCTTCTGCTCCTTGTCATGCTGCCCTCCCTACTCTGCAGTCTAAGCCAGAAACCTTCCACGCTGTTAGGAAAGCACTCTCCAAACTTTTATGTCATATGAGCTCACTGATGCCCAAGCCACAACAACGAATTGTTAGCACAGCCCTCAGTGGTTGGGGGGGCTAAAACCTTGTCCGCTTTTGTCTCTGTCTGTGTGTGTGTGTGTGTCAGTGGTCTGTCTCTCAGTTCAGGTTATTAATGGAGAATGTGTGTGAAGGATGATTCCTCATTAACCCTGGTGGCCAGCGCTCAGCCAGAGGTCAGCCAGCCCCGCTCTGGGAAAGGCCCTGTATTTAGACTCGTGAGCGCAAACAAATGATCTTTTAATTTGCTCCAATCGTGGACATGTGTGTCTGAGTGCACTGCCTGCTCTCTCTCTCCCTCTCTGCCACTTTTCTCTACAATATATGTCTATTCTCATTCTCTCCCTACCTCTCAATGTCTGTATGTTCTTACCCTCTCTCCCCCTCTCTCCACCAGTCTCTAACTGTCTAGTCTCACCCCCTATCTTTCTCTCACTTCCTCTGTAAGTTTCAACCCTGTCATTTTACTCTCTCTCACTCCATTCACGCCTTCTGTCTTCTCACTGTTGTTCTTCACTGTCCCTCTTTGTCTGTGTTTCTGTCGCTGTCTGTCTTTTGGATTTCCTCCCCGTTTTTCTTTCTGCCTGGCTTTCTGTCTGTCACTGTCTGTCTGTAGGTCTGTCGGTCTGTGGAAGGGTGTTCTGCAGAGGTCAGTGTAATGGGTACTCACCTAGGGGTCAAATGCTCCTGTGTAAACAAGAGGAGCCCCTCTCATTGTTCTCAAACTCTCCTGAGGGACCAACTGATTATATGGGTTCACACGTGTTCTTTGGGATTTCCAAGGGTTAAACTGCCATGTATATCTCCACCTTACAGAGATGTCTTTTTAAAGAGAATTTATCATGGGGCAATTGCATTTTGTTGTCTACTTCTGCTGTAGGGTTTTTTGTTTTTTTTCCATAGCAGGAACATCTTTGGTGCTTGGTAGAAACCTATGCAGTTGCTAAATTCTGTTAACCTTGAAGTTCTTCCCACAACCCTGCATGTAAGGGTATTCAAAGAACCCCCCATGTGTACAGTGTTACCTATAACCTATGAAGTGATGAACCACAAATCGTATTATCTAAAGGGTCTGTGGATGATTAAATTCAGAACCCTTTCATCGTGTAAACTTTTTTCAACTTTCTAAGAATGTTTCCGCCAGCCTTATTAGCATAATTATTTCATGATTAATACATTACTTAATAAGGCATTTCTTTGAGGGCCTTATCATAGCCTAAAACGTTCCCCCCTTTTTGTGGTCCACATCAAGTCTGCACGTTCCATTATGATAGCTTGCAAAGTTAGTCTTCATTTCTAGTGGAATCTACAATAAGTGCAATAATTAACCATACGTGCATTCAGAGTGGTTGCCAGGGTAAAGAAAATTGAATAGTACTGGATCAATCATATAAACCGGAACAAACATTTCAGTAATTAGTGCAATTAATCCATATTCTGTTTATTTGTGTGTGGTATAATAAAGCATATAAACCAAACAAACAAAAACAATATTGCTAAAAAAGCTTCAAAATATCCTTCTTAAAATGGTTCTTAGGATGCTAAAGGATAAAGAACCCTCTTATTTGAAAATTATTGCTCTGTCCATATTTAACCCATTTGTGACCTTGCACATACAGATGAGTGCACAAATGTAACACAAACTTTGCATTGAAAACCAACTAACCTTAGACACAGACCAAAATACAGGATCAACCTTCCCTTATCCTCTCCCATCTTCATCTTCAATGTCCTTATTCATTCTCTCAGAAATGGGAGCCACAGTCGTGGCATCTCCCCACATTTGCCCATAATCTTTTAACGTGGCATACTCTAAGAATCAGTGAGCCCATTTGCATTGACTGTGCGTGGACTAAGATTCTCCAGATCTGTTATCTGCACAAGTGTTACTAATGGTTTTATCAATTAGGCCCATCCACTAACTACAGGCCTATGATCTTCTTTAAATACACTGTAGCGCTGATTTGTGTAGGAAAATCATTTGTGGGTGTATGGTACCCAAACCAAAATGTTCTCATAATTAATTTGTGCCAATGAGTTAAGAAGGTACTGCAAGATCACCCAACAGCTAGCTTGGAATGTAGTTGATTGGGCTACAAAATTGGTAGCTTTTGTGTAGTTCAAACAGTCGGAATGATTTCAAGGAGGGTGGACACGAGTTTGGAAGCAGAGGGCTTGGGTATGAGGCCGGAGTTTAACACAGCGAACCACCAGGGAAGAAGCTATACTGTTAGCAACAGCACATCTGATTTTGGTTTCATATGTTATTTTTTTATCATATGCCTGATGCAAGAAAATATTCATAACAAAGTTTATTTCCTATTTTTTTGCTGCAGTATGTTCTGAACACATTACTGGCACAATGAATCATTACATTACACTTAATAGCATGTTTTGTGAAGGTTGGTACAAATGTTATGCACTACATTTTAGTCCAGTTAGGAAAATATTGAGGGACACTTTAAATAATTAAGCTGAAAACCTTTCTGAACATTTCTATTTGTTTCACCAAATGTTATACTAATATGAAATAAAACCCAGCATGAGCTATTTGGTATATAGCCTCTCACACACATTTTTTCTCTCTTGCTCAACATAAATTATTGAACAGGGACAATGTTATTCCAATGTGTCCTGGCCTTGGCACTCTCTCTCCCTATCTATCTTTCCTTATCTCCCGTCTGTCAGTCCTTCCTCCTTGCGTTCAATAACGTCTGATCTTCAACTGTACCTGTGTACAATAGTTTATATTGTATTGTATTTATATGGTATTGTATATAGATATATACCCTCGCCCTGGCTGGGGTGACATGTTTAAACAGATCACACTGTCACCCAGAATAGGCATCACACGTATCCAACAGAAATCTCCCTTGGTCATTGCTCAAAATAACTGGGACCATTGACAGTGCTGTATGCTCTACATACATATCAGAACTTGTCCTGCTTTCTTTCCATTAACGTCTAAACTAAACTTTTTTTACTCGCTCCTCCTGAAGACTCAACATAGCGGAGAAGCGTGTGTGGATGTATCCGATGGCACATTTCTTATTCGTTGTTTTGCTCCGTCTTGATGTAAATGATTTATCAGGGACAGTCTTCTCGATCTCCTCTACTCCATTTTCCTCACCTCTCCTCTAATCCCTTCTCCTTTTCTCACCCCTCCTCTACTCCCTTTCCCTCACCCCTTCCTCTGCCCACTTCTCCCTATTTTTCTCTCCCTCTCTCACTGTCTCTTCTCTCCTCTCCTTGCGAGTGCTGGACACTGTCCTTGTGGTTCTCCCCCCCTCCCCCTTCCCCCTGGTAAGACCCGGTGTGTGTGTGATAAATTATTCGTGGGCATGCTCCGAGGGCCCTGGGCTTCTCATTCCTACACACAGAGGGGCTGCATTGATCCGGCCTGTGGTTCAGCTTAATTGGAAACCCAGTTATATCAGCTTGCTAGAGACACACTCGAAAACAAATACATGCACGTGCGTGCCCACATGAGCAAACTCGCTCGCACGCATTGCCAGGAAATTTCTCACACACAATGCACGGGCACAGGCGCGTGGACACACACACCCTTTAACGTGCATCCTATTCGTAACCACCAGCACTGAAGAGGAGTAACAGTCTACAGCAGACCAATCAGAAGTCTGGGGTTATTGATCTGCCTAGCACACTTGCTGTTATACGGCAAACTAATAGATTACATCACATGCAGAGGAGCAGTCAAGTCAATGAGGGGTGATCTAATTAACTGGGGATTTGTAAATAGTTGTTTGCTTACTCCATCTGCTCGGGCTTCGGAAGAGTTTGTGAGGCTTGGCTGACAGGGGGTGACAGGGCCTGAGGGTTTTTGGGGGTATTGTAGTTAGTAATAAAGGGGAGAAATTGTACTTATCAGCATATTTGTTATGAAGGTACCCCATTGTTGCACAAGTGGTTGAATGGACATTGAACACAATGTGTTTCTGATCCAGGAGACAGCCGCTAATATTATTTTGCTAACCTGGGAATATTGTGTCGTTTGGCCTTATCGCAATATTATTATTGCATTGTTTTCCGTTGCTGCACCACACAGAGTTTTCAGTTCATAGATTGTTGCTCAATCTTCTTTTTGAATAGGGAGGCAATCTGTTTTCTGCACTTTTATTTCCATGACTGATCAAAACTCATTTGGTCATGGCTTCCTCTTGCTCCCTCTGCAGCAGACATATGGTGGGCAATATGTTTGAAGCGTCTCCCTGACTTTACTGGGTAAAATGCCGTGCTGTGGAGGAAATGGTGGGCTACTTTTTAGAACTACCAGTTCCAGAAGGTCTTATGAGCTTACTGATGTTGTTTCTACCTCAATGTAGAAACAAACTAAAAGGAAGAGGTGCAGTGCCAACAGAGTGAAAAAGAATGAATAAGAAAGAGAAATGGATAGAAAGTGGGTGTGAGAAAGAGAGTGAAATAGAATGCAGGGAATTAGAGAGAACACAAACTCACAAATAGATGGAGAGAAAGTAAATCTGGTTGCTTGCCAATAGTGTGTTTTTAAGAGCAAAATGCCCTCTTGGAAATAAATAGATCTGTGTCGCTGTGTGCTGGGAGACCGACAAAATTCACGTCCGGGGTTCAATAATTAATTCCAGAGTCGAGGGTTTTGGAGAGGCGCTGATTGGGCTTATTTTTTTATTTTTTTATTCTGTTATGATACAAAGGAGGCCGTTTGAAGTAATTTGTCCCAGAGAGAGCGGCTCAGAATATCATACAAGCTTTGATTTAGCAAAGCAAATTTAATTTTGTTTGCTTTATGCAAACCAGCCAAGGCTGGCGGGGGCTTCTCTGATTTCACCAGAGGAGTGGGGGGAGAATGGTAGATGGAGTTGGAATTGGGGAGTGGGGGGGTGCATGCTAACCAAATCGCTCTGCGGGTACATCTAATCCGGCACATACGCATAATACACTGTGAGCAACAGTTGGAAAGCACAGTGGCCACACTCCAGCTCAATGAAATATAATAATAATAATAGACTTTATAACAGAATAAAATATGTTAATTAAAGGAGCATTAATCTAAGGTGTCAGTACTTAAGCAACACATATCCGTTCGTAAAGAAAAAATATATTGTTCCTATTATCTAAGAAATTCTATTAAATAGATTTTGGGTTAAGTCAATAATTTCAATAATTTAGTTTAGACGTAATAATATTAGCTTAACATAAAAATAATACGATAATAATAATACAATTATTTTAAATGGAATATCTACATAGGTGTGCATAGGCCAATTGTCAGCAACAATCACTCCTTCAATTGCACATTGGGTTTGCTAATCCAAGTTTATATGTTTACAGGGCTAATTGATCACCTCAAAACCCTATTTGCAATTTTGTAAGCACAGCTGACAATTGTTGTTCAGATAAAGAAGCAATTAAACTAGCCTTCTTTAGACCGGTTGATAATCTTGAGCATCAGCAATTGTGGGTTTGATTATAGGCTCAAAATGGCCTGAAACAACTCTCAGAATTTCAGAACTCTTTTCTGAAATCTATTCTTGTTCTGAATATTAAAGGCTGTTCCAATGCGAAAAATGGCCAAGAAACTGAAGATCTCAAACTGATCTTGTACTACTCCCTTCACAGAACAGTTCAAACTGGTTTTAACCTGAATAGAAGGAGGAGTGGGAGGCCTTACAGACCTCTACATGCTTTTTAAATAGGAAAACCTGCAAAATCGGCAGTGTATCAATTACTTGTTCTCCCCACTGTATGTATTGGTGCATCCGATGCTGGGAGGAGATTCCCCAGAACACCATTGGCCATTTCATCAGGAGCATGCCCAGATGTTGTCGTAAGTGCATTTAGGCACGTGGGGGCCAAACAAACTACTGAGTCACATTGTAAGTTGATTTGATTTAGTTAGAAGACCCAGTGTTTCCATTGACCATTGTTACGTCATTTTGTTCTCAACAAAATAACAACATTTACAGTAAAGATTCTGATCTTAAACATATTTCATTAATCGAGACCCGTTGTGTGTTTATTGTGTTCCATAAATTTTTTGGGAAGTATTATTTGATTTGAAAATTAATCACACTAATTTTCATGGAAAACAGAGATATATCTACCTCAAAAGGTTTGCCTCCAATATGAGGCTGTGTAGTTTCACTGTAACAATAATTTCTCAAACAAAAAACATTTAGAGAACATTTCTAAATCATGCTCTTAGACTTGCACTTATGCCCCCCCCCCCCCCCCCCTTTCCATACAGACGAAAGTATCAACAATCCACCACCATATGCAAAACAGACTTTCAACTCCCTCCAAAGATTTTCTATGGGGTTGAGATCTGGAGACTGGCTAGGCCACTCCAGGACCCTGAAATGCTTCTTACGAAGCCACTCCTTCGTTGCCCGGGCGGTGTGTTTGGGATCATTGTCATGATGAAAGACCCAGCCACGTTTCATCTTCAATGCCCTAGCTGATGGAAGGAGGTTTTCACTCAAAATCTCACGATACATGGCCCCATTCATTCTGTCCTTTACACGGATCAGTCGTCCTGGTCCCTTTGCAGAAAAACAGCCCCAAAGCATGATGTTTCCACCCCCATGCTTCACAGTAGGTATAGTGTTCTTTGGATGCAACTCAGCATTCTTTGTCCTCCAAACACGACAAGTTGAGTTTTTAACAAAAAGTTATATTTTGGTTTCATCTGACCATATGACATTCTCCCAATCTTCTTCTGGATCATCCAAATGCTCTCTAGCAAACTTCAGACAGGTCTGGGCTTCAGCAGGGGGACACATCTGGCACTGCAGGATTTGAGTCCCTGGCGGCGTAGTGTATTACTGATGGTAGGCTTTGTTACTTTGGTCCCAGCTCTCTGCAGGTCATTCACTAGGTCCCCCCGTGTGGTTCTGGGATTTTTGCTCACCGTTCTTGTGATAATTTTGACCCCACGGGGTGAGATCTTGAGTGGAGCCCCAGATCGAGGGAGATTATTAGTGGTCTTGTATGTCTTCCATTTCCTAATAATTGCTCCCACAGTTGATTTCTTCACACCAAGCTGCTTACCTATTGCAGATTCAGTCTTCCCAGCCTGGTGAAGGTCTACAATTTTGTTTCTGGTGTCCTTTGACAGCTCGTTAGTCTTGGCCATAGTGGAGTTTGGAGTGTGACTGTTTGAAGTTGTTGACAGGTGTCTTTTATACTGATAACAAGTTCAAACAGGTGCCATTAATACAGGTAACGAGTGGAGGACAGAGGAGCCTCTTAAAGGAGAAGTTACAGGTCTGTGAGAGCCAGAAATCTTGCTTGTTTGTGGGTGACCAAATACTTATTTTCCACCATAATTTGCAAATAAATTCATAAAAAATCCTACAATGTGATTTTCTGGATTACAGGCCTCTCTCATCTTTTTCAGTGGGAGAACTTGCACAATTGGTGGCTGACTAAATACTTTTTTGCCCCACTGTATTAGACAATTGTTTTTTTATTATTATTTCCGATTTCTTTTTATGACAGCATTTTTTATTTGAACCAGCAAGTTCATTATTTATAAAATGTCACAGCTTGTAGCAAGTTTGTTGGAGCAATTCATGTTATGAGCAATTCGGTGTGTTATGCTTGATGCTCTACAACTTTCAACCAATCATTATTCAGGGATAAAAACAACACAGTTTCTAATCAAGCAATAAGAAAAGATGGGGGTTTGGCATATGGCCAATATACTACAGGTAAGAACTGTTCATAGGTATGACGCATTGCAGAGTGCTGGACACAGCACTTAGCCATGGTATATTGATAATATACCACAAACCCCTGAGAAATGCCGAATTACAATTACAAACTTCTTCCCACCGCAATTAGAGCAGTAATGGTAATGCAATGTCATACCAGTATTTTACTCATGGCTATCAGCCAATCTGCAATTTGAGTTTAAGACATTCAGTTTGTAATGATAGAAACAGTCAATATACACCAGCAAATTTCCTACTGACCATAATCTTAGTTTTGCTGTGCAACTATCTATATCTCACTCTGAATAGGAGCACCTGCTAATGTCAAAAGAGCAAATGTAAGAGAACTATTGAGCTGTTGTGAAAGCCTGAATTCACAGTTCAAACTTGCTAAATGTCTAGGTGTGATTCGTTTACAAGCCACCATTTTGAAACTGAAAGACAGGGTAGGCATTGCTGCCGGAGATTTAGTCCAATACTTCAGCCCGGTCATTTCATGTAAAATACACTAATATTTAACATTTGTCTGTCTGTGCTTGACCGAAAGCTTGACACAGCCAAATTGACCACTTTCACTTACACCTGGTGTCTTTGTGTTGTAGATCTAACTGCTTCTTTTCAGCCATCAAAGCAGATGCCAGCGCTACCTAGTCAGAACGTTTGCAATGGATGGACAACGCGTTTTATAAAGAAATCCATTTGAGTCAATTTTCGTAGGCAACAATAATACGTGGATAAAAGAAGAAAACCTAATTTCTTTTCTGCTTTTTATATTCTGAGAAAGGCTCTCCTTGACGACCCTTTGGTCTTTTGTACAAGAAAACGGAGCTAATATCCTCTAGCTCTCAGTGCAGTTTAAAGGTCTTAATTGGATTCCATTAGTATATTGCTTGACATGACACTTGAGTTACTGTATTAGAAAACCCTGCTCTGGATTAAAAGTCTCCTCCGTTCATTCTTTCCCCTTTGTTACTTCTCTAATTTGCTTTGTTGAACTCAACATTTTTTCCAATGCTATTAAAATAGAAATGACCTAAACAGATTATTTTACTTGTAAAGGATGTGCATTGGTTAGCATGATGGTGGGGCCTGATTGGCGAGCGCATACTCCCGTGCACACGTGCGTATGTTTTGCATGCTAACCTAAATGTGCTAGTATCTAGCCATACATTGAAATACGTTCCTCTTCATTCTCTTAGTCCTGACTTAACGTGGAGGGATGTGCAGCAACTGATAGCCATAACAGCCAAGATCCCGAATCCAAAAGTGCCTGGCTGGAGTGTCAACGGAGCAGGGTACCACGTCCATGACAGGTACTTGTAAATTACAGGTGCACACACACACACACACGCTGTACTATAGTGTGCACATGCTATATCGTTATTGTGGCATGCACTCGAACACACACGTCTTTTAAATAACTAATTGATCTCTGTGTGAGAACATTTGAGGGCAGCGCGAGTTCCTTGTCCATCGTGCCTGGAAGCCCATGACAATCTGCAGGCCATGTATTGTCAGCCTGTGAACATCACTACAACCCCTGAAATCAAAATCGTACTGTAACCCTTCGCCGACAACCTTGGCTGTTCAGGCATAACGTGAGGGGCTGGTACTTGTGCGGTCTCCATGTTGCGTTCGAATGAGCTGGCCATTTCCTTAGCCAGCAACTTCCTGAGGCCTCCCCCCACCACAACAATATCTGGCTTATTCTCAAAAACACACTTAACATCAGTGTCAAACCAGGGACCTCTGGCAACAGAATGTTTGTAGACATGTGCTATTGGTGAGAACAACTGTCTCCTTTCCGTAACCACCAGGTCGACATAGTGGTCATGTCCGTAAAGAAATGTCCAAACGGCAACTGTAGTTTTAGCAGAATGAATTACATCTTGTTCAGAGACGTCAAAAAGATCACGGTTTGTGGGTTGCAAGGTTGCTTGGACTGCTTTTAAACCCCTCAAAATTGAAGAGTTGCCCTGAGAGGAAGTAGGGTAATCTGTCTTGCTCAAAGAAGAATGACACATTTTTCACCGGATCAGGATTTGATGTAGCAACATTTAGGTCATTGGTCAGATGCTGCCACTGGAATACATACATCAAATGCCAGAATCTGCATACATTTTGGTGATATCATTGATGCTCTTATCTAGATACATCATTTATATAAAAAAAAACAGGGCAGTGTCCCAGGCATGGATGGGGAAAATGTCTGTGGTACTAGCCATTTAGTAAATAATGTTGCCCAGGAAAGGTGCCCTAAAGACCACGCACCACACCTTATTCTACAAAAGACATGGACACCTGCAGTATAACAGAGGTGTAAAAAAAAAGGAAAAACATTTATGACCTGGAAATAAGTGATTTTGGCAGGCAAGACGTATCATTGTTAGTGTGTCACCCCGCATGTGGCTGACGAGAGCATCCGCTACTCTGATTTACTGCACCAGACAGGGTTTAGGAAAATGGAATCCCTCGCTCCTAATGTACGAGGTGGGAATCAGAGTGAGAGATGCTTTAAGCGCCTGGCTCTTCCAGACGTCATATAAACGCTTTAACAATGCTTTTACAACGCCTTTACAATGTCAGCCGGGCAATGGCATTGCCGTAATCAGTCATATAGTTGTAATGTGTTTTCTCTCTCTGTCTCTTTCTGTATTCATCTTTATCACTCACCCTCTTCTTTCATTATAGTGTGTTTTATTTTTCTCCGTACTGTATTTCTCCATTTCTCTCTCCCTGCCTCTTTTCTTCTTTCTAGTCAATTTCTTTCCCTTTTTATTTCCACCTCTCCATTATTTTCACTTTCTCTCTCTCTGCGATGTGTGAAGCTGATTACAATCAGAGCATTTCTCAGAGAATAATAGATTAATTTGCTTATAATGATTCCCATCACATCACAAGGCAGTTGTTGAAATACATCCGTTTAGGTGATGTGATTGAGGACTGTTAATGCCTTGATCATATTGTTACTCTGCTCTCAGTAATTACAACTAATGATTTGTTGGGAGGTAAAAGATTGTCAGACCAATACATGGATTTAGGTTACACTCAAAATAGCCCCTCGCTGTTATTAGGTAAAATACAGGATATATCAGGTTAAGATTTCTGATCACAAGGGCAGCATTTACCTATGTAGCCCAAATCAGATGTTTTTTCTTCCCTGGGGGTGAGTTAACGGCTTGTCTTCCCTGATTCACAATAACAAGTTGGGTTTAGGTACAGTTTAATTATTAAAAAGTGGGATTGATAAGAAAATGGGATATAGGACTTGTTTTTTGTTCTGGTTCTCTGGGGATTGGTTGAATTCCCACTTGAATAGTTATCTTTGGGCCTGGACATAGCATGGACATAGCATGGAATATTTCTGTGCATGAATGATTACGTGTTATGTATGTGTTGTTTTTGTGTGATGTTTGTTTGGGCTTTAGTTTAACAAGGCAGGCTAAAGGTTTAATTGGGGACATGTGGGCTTTGAGGACAGATGGCTGTTGTGAAAGGAGCAACTGCACGGGTGACAGAATAGTGATTTTGCAGGGGGTTGATGTAGTGGAGAGAAGGGGAGGGGCAGCATATACCCAGAATTCCATCTGTTTGACCTCCGTATAGACTGCCGAGCTATGGAAACTCTGATGTTGGAGACTGACCCCCGGCTCCCCTCGCCGGGGTGACACTAAACATGTCAGCCGCCGCACGCCAGTGCAATCTGTGATCAGATTTACTGTGCATGAAATATGGCAGCACTTTTATTGGTCCAAAGGCTTGTCACTCATAATTTATTGGCTGTTGCTAGGCCTTTTGTGATGTCAGTGAGTTCCCTGCCCCCCCTCTGCATAGCAAAAGAGCGAGACAGAAGGAGTTACAGAGAGAGAGAGCGTAAAGTAGGGATGTGAGAAAGAGTGATGGAGCTTGAGAAAAAGAGCAAGAAATAACACACATCCATCCTATTTGATTGTGGAGTGGGTTTATCAGGCTGACAGAGCAGCGATATCGGTGCCCCCGGTCCATACACATGGAGCTGCTCTGGCGTACAGCTTCTTATTGTTTTGAGCACTGACACAAATTGCTTATGTGTTGACAGTGGAAGAATTAATCTCTGGTTAGCATTGCCACATGAAGTAGCTGACCCAGAAACAGCAAACTGCGGCTCCAGGCTTAATTCCGTTTAATAACAGGTGAAACTCTTGTCGCGATAAAACCATAGAAGATTGGATGGAATGTATGAGTGGAACATTGCTGTCCCCGCAAAGCCAAAGTGAATATCAAGGACAATGCATGAGCTTCCGAAATGGTATCTTGAAAAACATAATATAAAAAATGAGATAAGATTCCGATTCCCCCATTTTGAAAAATGATGCTGCGCTCTTGGAAAACTATTAGAATGTTTACATTTGCGACATTTTGCTCCATATCAAAATAATTAATTGCCTCCATTTTCAAATTAAAAGTACATTACAATGCAATTAAGGATGCAAATGAGCTTAAGCCTGTCGCAAGCAGCCAGAAACGTGAGGGAGATAGAGAGTGTGATGATGCATGGGAGTTGGTGTGCATATTTTGTATTAGAGTCTGGTAATACATCTTTTTGTGTGTCTGTCTATGTATGTGTATGCATGTGTGTGTCTGTGCGTTGGTGTGTGTGTGTGTGCTTGTCTGGCTGCCTAACCTTAACCCTACACTTGTGGGGATTCAAAATCTCTTCAATGGGATTTAAAAGTAAAATGTTATCTTTTGCAGAGGTTTCTTCAGTCCTAATGATGAAAAAGGCATTTTTATAATAACGTCAGTATAAGATACCTCAGTGTATGTACAGCTACGAAGTACGTTTGCTAAATTACACAGGTTGGCCAGGCAGTGGCGTTAACTTACCTGGATTAGATTCCTATTCCTATATTAACCAGGATTACCGTTACATTTTTAAAAGAGTAAAATTACATTTTAGATTCCTTCAACTAATGTCAAGACGATATAAAACAGTTGTCAGGGACTGTGATGCAGCCTCCAGACTCCCGTGTTTTCAGAGAAATTGTTAACCTGCTGAATGCCTATTAAGGGACGTGGATTGCTTCTTTTGTGTTCAGACCAAAATGGAACCTGGCCCACTGGTAAATCACTTTTCTGCTGCATTTTTTGCAGTGACTATTTACTCTCTTTTTGATGTGCTCCAAGCTAAATATAGTAACAATTGCTGAATTATGATTGATAGCCACTGCATGGTTTAGGTCGCATGTAGGAATATCTGGAATAATCCTTACATGTTATGGGTGATTTAGCAGTTACTGTTTGAAATCCTACAATATAATCTTTCAAACTCCGTTAGTAGTTTAGTAACTATGACTATACTACAAATTGTATGGCAGGCAACACAATTTTGCTGCTCTCATTGACTGGTGTGATTTACAGCAACCTTATCTCACAAGGAATATTGATTTGCTAATTATATAGGATTGTCACGATCTGCGTGTTAGAAGTGATGGGGATTCCCGAAGATGGCAGTGGTCACAATCACTGTGTCACTGCTAATACGTGTTCAGATTCCCAGGTATTCGACATACGTTGTTGCCAATTGGCCAATACTGGGTGAATGGCTGGATGTCAGACATGGCTACTGGCAAAAACGTTGCTTGATTAAGTGGTGCAATATGAAGGTGAACGGCTTGACGAGATGTGCTTCAAAAGAAACAAGTTTCAATCATCCATAACTGCTGTTCAGTTGTTGTGACGAGGGAAGGCCATAATCATGAAATGAACATCCTGAAACTGTGGGGGTAGAAAAATGTGTTTGTAATCTGTTACATTACTCATATTAACATGTTTAAGTAATATCCTCGAACTGTGTGTGGGGGTTTGTGAGTGTGTGTGTGTGACTGTGTGCGCCCATGTGCGTGCAGATGATGAATAGGATCATGCTGGAATTTAATTTAATCAACTAATAGTGTCCTCTTAAACAACAACAAGGTAATCTATAACTAATAGACCATAGGATGGTACATCTGTGACACATAAAAGCCTCCATGGTATGTAGCTTAGAAACTCACAAAAAATACACATCAATACAACACAACACACGTTCTCCTCTCTCATTCCTCTGGCTGTGACCTCCAAGCTGGCGTTTTATGAAAGATGTCTACATCCCTGTAAGAACTGTGGACCGTAAAACATAATTTTGCCATAACCTTCCCTCTCTGGAGAGAAAACAGATATAAAAGTATACAGCGTTTGGTTTACTGCAGCCCCTTCACCGAAGCCTGGCAGAAGCACGCAGGGCTGATGGATGACCCGCGTCGCCAGCCTTTTAATTGCTCGTAAAAAAAGTTGCAAAAAAAAATATCCGGGGAAACGCCACGTTCTCCTTGTCCCCTTGGCGATGCGTGTGACAGAGCAGCTGGAAGGGATGGGGGGGCAGGAGGTGTGAAGGGGTGATGGTTAGGGGGGGGCTATATAATACCACACACAGACAGATGAAGCACAGATGCAACAGGACAGGGAGATAGAGGATAGAATTAAAGCAGTCAAGTCATTGATCGGGATCTGACAGTAGAAAGCACAATGTAGGCCAGCTTAAGGTGATTCATTTATTTATTTTGATAAGACCCACAAACATAAAACACTAAAGTTACATAGATAAAATAAATATATAATGATAATAATTTTTTTTTAAGTTACAAAAAATGCACAGCATCATGAGGGGCCTCTGCAACATGAGGTAATACTTAGTTTTTCTCAAGACCTAAAAAATACATAACGTCACATAGCCAGTGAAAATAGTAGGGGGTGTAAGTGGAGTTCATGTCCAATGACAGAATAACCAAATATATCTGAGAGGTAAATCCCTTCTGTCGAGGTAGTAAAGACAATATACTATCCCAGGGTTGGCCAGGGTGTTTGACGGGGAGGCCAATCATAATTCAGCAATTGTTACTATATTTAGCTTGGAGCACATCAAAAAGAGACGACTGCACTCTGTCTCCACTGCCAATGTGAGGAGCGCTCTCCAAAGAATGAACCCACGGAATTCACCAGAGCCAGGTGGCATTTCAGGCCTTGTCCTCTGGGGGTGCGCTGACCAGCTAGCTGATGTATTTACCTCTATATTCAACGTCTCCTTGACTCTGTTTACAGTGCCCACCTGCTTCAAACAGACCTCCCTTTTCCCTTTCACCAACTTAACCTTCCATCACCTGCCGGAAAGACAACTACCCTGTAGCACTGACCTCCATCATCATGAAGTGCTTCAAGCGGTTGATCAGAACCCACATTTGGTCCACCCTTCCTGACACCTTGGGCCCCTTTCAATTTGCATTCCGCCCCAATAGATGTACGGACGATGCCATTGCTCTGAAAACTAACGCTGCCCTCTTCCAACTGGAAAAAGGAAGCTGGAGGATGCTGTTTGTGGACTACAGCTCAGCATTACACACTATTGTGCCTACTAAGCTTGTTGCTCAGCTCAGGACCCTGGGACTCAATTCTTCCCTTTGCAATCACTGCCTGATACAGCAGCTGCCCGGCTTCTGATCAACAAGGCCCTGCAGAGGGTGTTGAAGTCAACGGAGCACTTCATTTGTTGCCATCTCCCCTCTGTGCAAGGTATCTACCATACAAGATGCCTTAGGAAACATCATAAAGGACTATAGCCACCCAGGCTATGGTTTGTTCACCCTGCTGCGTCTGGTAGACGTTTCAGGAGCATCAGGGCACGCACTTCCAGACTTGCTATATTTTTAGGCAGCCTTTTCATATTGACGTTCCCGTGGCTCATTGTACCTAGACATTAGCAAGGGGGCTAACTTGGCGGGAAGGTTCTTTTAAAACTCAACTAAAAACCCATCGAACCAAGACCTTTTTCTACTCTGCATTGACTTGATAGACTGCACAACCTTTTTGAGTCTGAGAAGGGAATCAGGTTCAGCCGCAGTGTCAGAGTCAACAGATCACCAAGGAACCAATTCATTTCAGGAGTATCTGATGGGAACTCTGACGCGTATAGGGAGGATTCGAAAAATTTTAAGGTGTCATTGATCCCCTTAGTTTCACAAGGAGGATCATTCATTTGGGGATTTAGACGAGAAACAGCCCTGCGTTTCAATTGGTGTGGCAGCAGTCGACCTGCCCTGTTACCATGCTCATAATATGTAGCATGTGAGTGCAACAGCAGCCGTTCCGCATTTTCAGTGGACAAGAGGTTAAATTCAGACTGCAAGTTCAAGCTTTGGTTATACAGCTCTGGAGATGGCATCAGGGCATATCGGTGATCTAGTTCAAGGATGGCTTCAGAAAGTTCCCCTAACTTGGCATTTCAAGCTTTGTTCACATAAGAGGAGTAGGAAGTAAGTATGCCTTGTAGATAGGCTTTAAGAGATTCCCAAAGGAGAGAGTTTGAAATGGATTAAAAAAACATATCAATGGAAGTGGAAATGAGGTCCCAGAAGGTTGCGTCCAGATAGAATGAGAGAGTTAAACAAACAAGGTTGTTCCAACAAGACTATCATGCCCGGTGGTTCCGGAACCACCAAGGGTTCCCCTTGGTACACCCATGAAATCTGAAAAAGACTTCGCCAAGGCAGAATAAATAATTCTGGGGTTAGAGCGGTCCAGAGCTGAATCAATAACACAGTTCAGATCCCCACCAAATATGGGTGTTTGAGAAGGGATTTTCCCCAAAAACCCATTGCCAAATTCAGCATCATCAAAGAAGCGTATACATTGACTAAAATGACCCGTGCAAGATGCACATTACGACAAAATACCTCCCACTCCCGTCAGAGATTACAGTAGTAGCTAAAACATGAATGATATGGCCAATAAAAATTGCAACTCCCCTATCCTTGGAGTTCATGTGTGAATGGAAGACCTGACTAAACCTGGAGTTATGTAGCCTTGAGTGATCTTTAGTGCGTAAATTAGTCTCTTGCAGAAATATCACATGCACATTTAGCTTCTTTGAGTGAGAGATTCATACTTGACAGGAGTCAATTGATTTGCTATTCCAAGATTAATACCTTATAAGAGAATGCCTTCCTAGCCCAGTGATAGTTCCGCCACATATATAAAACATTTAAGAAAACCAGCATTTGCAGGGATAACAGAGGAAGCAGTGAAAGAAAAAGAAAAGCAAAAACACAAAAAACAAAAAACAATGAGCATAAACACACAGTCATCTAAAAAAGATAGGACACTCTTTTTCAACATATTGACATTAGGTCTTAATTTTAACAACACTGAGCAATAAAGGTAATATAAATAAACGAATAAAACTGAAGACTAAAACTAAATGCATTTTATTTACTACTAAATATGCATAAAATTAGAATCAGGTACAAAAGATTAGAACATCGTTATAGAGGATTGTGGAGGAGCCTATCTCATTTAAAACTTAAGACATTTGGTTAGGTTTGCTCTAGATTGTTAAATCACCATGGTAAGATCAAAAGAACTATCTGAGGCCTTCAGAAAGAAGGTTGTAGTTGCATATGAGTCTGGAAAGGTATTTAAAAAAATCTCCAAACAGTTTTAAATCATCCATTCCAGTGTCCGGAAGATAATTTACAGGTGAAGAACATTTAAAACAACTGCTAACATGCCGAGGTCAGGTCGTCTTACACAAAGACCAGGACTTCTGGAACAATGTGCATTGGACAGATTAATCCAATATAGAATTGTTTGTAACAGCAAGACATGAACTTCAAAGAGAGAGATGTGTGGTGCAAACCTAAGACAGCATTTGAGGACAAGAACATCATACCAACTGTCAAGCATGTGGGTGGAAATGTCATGGTTAGGGGCTGCTTTCCTGCAGCAGGGCCTGGCCAGCTCACTTTCATAGAATCCTCTATTAAAATCTTCATTGTATCAGAGGGTGCTTGAGAGAAGTGATCTGTCTGAAAATGTAAGCGAATGTGGACTACATGACCATGACCCAAGATATTTCAGTAAATCCACCAAGACATGTCTCAAAAGAATGACACGTTCTGGAATGGCCAAGTCAAAGTCTGAATCTTAATCCTATTGGGATGCTGTAGGGTGATTTGAAACAGGCGATGCATTTAAGAAACCCCTCAAACACCACACAGCTGAAATAAATCTGCATGGAGGAGTGGGAAAGATGTGCTCCGAGTCAATGTCAGAGACAGGTAGACAGTTATAGGAAACATCTTATTGAGGTTATTTTAGCCAGGCAGGGCAATACCAGCTATTAGGGCATATGGTGTCTTAACTTTTTCCTCAGTATGAGTTGCAAAGTAACTCGAAAGTGGGGTCCGAATCAGCACTGGGCTTCTTCATGTGAGTTGAACTGAAGCCTTTCCCCTTTGTATTTCATACATAGATGGGCAGGCATAGCGGAGATAATTTGGGAGTGCAGCTCTTCTCCTAGCAACAGCAGACGTGAGGTTAGGTAAAACACCACACAGCTGACCGCGGAAGTGTAGGAGGTCTTTGCCTTCGGAGAATCCGCTCCTTGTCATGGAAATGATGGCACCTAACAATAAACACCCTGAGCCTAGTGTTGTTTCCTCCAAGCTTTAGGGGGGGTCAATGCGATAAGTCCTGTCCAGTTTCAGTCGAGCAGGAACGAGAGTGGAACCCAACACTTCTGCAAAAATGTGCCATGAATCCCACGAGTCCCCATCTTCTAACTTCTCGGGAATTCTGATGACTCAAGGGTTGCAGTGGCTCGAGTGGCCTCCAGGTCATCAGTCTTGTCCACTAGTTTTTGATTCTCAGATGTCAGTTGGGCAACCGATTCCTCAAGGGACACTATGCGTACGCTATAACCACTCAGGTCACCATACGGCAGACCTAGTCCTCGGCAGCAGCTTGAATGCCATCCAGAGCAGAAGAGAAAGAGGCCAGTATCCAGTATGTTTTATGAAACTTAACCTTTGAGCATAAAAATAAGAATTGCCTGTGAATATGGCCAATATTAATTGTGTCTTATGCTGGGGTTTTATTACGGTCAGTTAACAAGACTTTTAAATCAGTCTGAGAACAGTTGTTTGGGTTGGTCCATGTACACACTCACTACTGGTGGTTTGGATAAGCACGTCTGCTAAATGACTTGAATATAAATGTTTTTGTCTGTATTGCAAGGGTCTTAAGTATCCTACAATTGATACTCACGTCATTTCTAGACACATCCAGGGGGCTTAGAGCTTACAGGTCCCATATATTGGCTATGAGTTTGTCTAGGCTTTTAAATCCGAAGAGGTTGCATCATCACGAAAGGGGAAAAAAATCATTTTCTTGCAAGCGTGGCTCTTTAAAGAAAATTCTTGATGTTTGCGCAAATTGCCCTTCTCAGACACTTAAGAGAATAACCTGAGAATCTTGGTTAAAAACCAAACATGGAGGGTTGTTTAAGTACTGAAATATAGTCAGCTGAATTTGCATACACAGAGGCGGCGTTGTTGTAAAGTAGTCCTTTAAGTGCCTTTATGGTGTTGACAGTAATGGATGAAAGTGAGCAGTTTGATAAATGACTCATCAGAATTCACATCTCTGTGACTGGTGAGTCCCCAAGTGGAAAGGATGTGCATATGGTCTTGTTTTGAATTATGTTTGAGGTGTTTAAATGGATAGAGTATATTCAAAAATAAATAGGTTTGCTTGACCAGTTCCTATGTTGTGAAGAAATCTCTGCAATACATGCAGTTTGTATATAATTGTTAGAGGTGTTATCCTGAGGTAAAGGTGATTATGAAACCAGTGATAGTAGTGTAGGATTCAGTGTAAATTGGTTTCAGTGGTTCAGTGTAAATTGTCATTAATTAAGTTTTTTAATTTAGACATTCCTAAATAAAATACCTAAATGAATGCCAATTAGGGAGCGGGAATGTTTATAGGAAATAATATGTCTGTATAATTATATTGCCGTTTGGAACAGTTTGAAATTATCAGTTTGGATGGTATTTCATTGCAATGGTTCAGTGTAAATGTGTGCAACTGAATCTGCATGTTCTACAGTGGCATAGGATTACGCAAGGACCCTGGGCGACCATTTATTTGAACAAAATAAATAATGATCTACAGTTTCGTTTTCCGGTTTTAGCAGGCTGATTTGGGTGACAGGAATCAATTGACCAGTTAGGTCTCAAACTGAAAAAGCAACTCTGAAGTACACCTTTTTCACTCGATCAGAGATCCAGCTTATGTTTAGCTTTGATATCTTTAAAATATAGAAATAAAATGGTGTATGTAATATGCTTAATTTTCTTTTTTCATTGACAACAGTCATTACATAAATGTTTACACAATATTCTCAATAGTTATGTTGTGGCAAACATTTTAAATTTGATGCTAGCAAGATTTAAAAAAATATTTGGACTGGGGTGGGCTTACCAGCATTACCTCTTTCTTTTTTAACAATGCTCAGTAAGCATTTGGAAACTGAGAAGACCAATTGCTGTACTTTTGAAAGTGAAATGTATTAAAACCTTTACTTGACGATGGATTTAAGCTGCTGAACAGTCTGATGTCTATTTTTCATTTTATAACGTGTGAAATGTTTTTAATGGGTGACAGGTCTAGACTGGTGACAAGCCAGTTTAGCACCCAAACTATTTTACTACGGAGCCAAGTTGTTGTAAAACATGCAGAATGTGGTTTGGCATTGTCTTGGTGCAATAAGGAAGGCCTTCTCTGAAAAATATGTCATTTGGATGGCAGCATGAGTGCGGTGATGAATCAAGATGCAGGAATAGATGCAAAAGGTATTTTATTAGTAGAATGTAAACAAGCGCACTGACTTATTTTATATATAACAACAAAATGGCAAGTAGCCTACTTCATAACACAGGTAACAGCAACGCACAAGGACGAGAAACACAAGCAGAATACTTTCTTTTTGTATTACACAACGTTTCCAGTCAATTGTTGCCTCATCTTTTTTAAAACATGTTGCTATTATCATATTCATACATAGGCATACATTTTACAAGACAATAAAATGTCTCTGTTTCAACATTTTGTATGTTGTCTTTGTACTATTATTTGGTTTGAAGGATTTGCAAATCATTACATTCTGTTTTTCTTTACATTTCATGCAGCAATCCAACTTTTTTAAAACGGGGTTCTAGACAGACTTTCATGTTTATATGATAATATAGTAAAACTATGCTATATTATGTTTATATGGACTTAGCATCTGCGTTTGGTATAATATGATGTCTTCTAGCCCTTTAACCCAGAATGACTGTCAACCAAGGACGGATAAAGGAAGCATAAACATCTGTCCTCACTATAACAACAGACACCCCCAAAATACGGTTAATGTTAGCCGCAACTTATCGTTGTCTGGCCTCCTTTATGTGCCTGGAGCTCACAGTCAGGACCTGACTCTATCTGCTTTGTTCTCCCCAATTGGGGGTATCTGTAACCGGTTGTCTCTAATTGGGGAGCATATTTAACCCTCGTGCTGTCCTCATGGGTCACTGTGTCCCGGCGGAGCTTTGCACTGTCATCGGGCTGAACGCGGCCTTGACGTTACACCCCCCCACCCCCCCCACGAGACCGTACAACAGTTGCGCGGCCCTCTGGGTTGCGCTCGCGCCTATTGTGCCGACTGCGCGGCGTCCGTGTTTGGGCAGGATGGGTCCGAGTGACCCCGAGGACAGCACAAGGGTTAAATTACTCTGTTTTGTTGGCTTGGGTGGTTCTTTGTTGGTCTATGTCTGATTTGCTGCTCCTCAGTTTTTTTGTTTTGTCTCTTCTTTTGTTGTTTTATTTACTTTACAGCTTCAACAGCTTGGTGTGTGTCAATTAAGAAAGTGAAAGTAACATATGAGGTTTGTATTCTCTTATTCTTGTGTACTTCAGCTTGCTTTTTCTTAAACAAAATTAAACTTAATTAAAATATTTTGGATGATAAAGGAATGTGGGACCAGGCAAACCAGGCAAACTTCAAATAATTCACACAGCCCTTTTTCAACAAACGCTCACCTTTAACCTTTTAACTTGACACATTTAATTCTAAGTTGTTGGTATTGCCATCTCTCATTTCAAAGCCTAAGGCAGTCAGGTCTCCTGGTTTTGGTGAAATGTTTCGAAATCTGCCGCACGTGACCAGAAATGTGTCTCAACATTGTTTTAGACAGAGTGAGTGTTGGAAACGTTCGGAACAGTGTCAATAGCGTGTGTATAGAAGTCACTGGATGACATTAGCAACTCTATTTATTGATGAGTTCTGTAACACTTTGAGAGAAACAATTATTATGTTACGGTCAGTGAAATAAGTACAACCGTGGTCAAATGTTTTATGATGGCAATTTGTTTATACTCCAGAATGTCATGAAGAGTGATAAGATGAATTGCAAAGAATTCCCTCTTTGCCATGAAAATGAACTTAATGCCCCATAAAACATTTCCACTGCATTTCAGTCCTGTCACAAAAGGACCAGCTGACATCACGTCAGTGATCCTCTCATTAACACCAGTGAGAGATCACTATGCCATGCTGATTGAGCAAGAATAACAGACTGGAAGCTTTAAAAGGATGGTGGGGCTTGAAATCATTGTTCTTTGTCTGTTACTGTATGTGCAAGGAAACACGTACAGTCATTGCATTGCACAAAAAGGGCTTCACAGACAAGGATATTGCTGCTAGTAAGATTGCACCTAAATCTACCATTTATCGGATCATCAAAAACTTTGAGGAGAGAGGTTCAAATGTTGTGAAGAAGTCCTCGTAGTGCCCAGGAAAGTCCAGCAAGCGCCAGGACCGTCTCCTAAAGTTGATGCTGTGCAGAGATTGCTCAGGAATGGCAGCAGGCAGGTGTGAGTGCATCTGCACGCACAGTGATGCAAAGACTTTTGTAGGATGGCCTGGTGTCAAGAAGGGCATCAAAGAAGTAACTTCTCTCCAGGAAAAACATCTGGGAGAGACTGATATTCTGCAAAAGGTACAGGGATTAGACTGCTGAGGACTGGGGTGAAGTCTGATGAATTACCTTTCCAATTGTTTGGGGCATTTGGAAAAACACTTGTCCGGAAAATAAAAGGGGAGCGCTACCATCAGTCCTGTGTCATATGCCAACAGTAAAGGACCATTCATGTGTGGGTTTGCTTCTCAGCCAAAGGAGTGGGCTTACTCACAATTTTGCCTAAGAACACAGCCAAGAATAAAGTATGGTACTATTGAGGTCCGTACAAAACGTACGCTTTTCTGGGTTCGCGGGAATAAGTCCACTTACTTCCAATTTTACACAAGCCCCTTTCAGAAACCGAATATCTTTGTTTAGACTACTTTTAATGTAATTACATGGTGGTTCATACAGAGAGGACAGCTCCAAGATGAAAGACGCTGTTACATGGCATGCAGCCAACTTTATAAC
>JACXGK010000025.1:0-62329 GCA_016801125.1 Novumbra hubbsi
CTCAGACCACTGGAAACATATGGTGGCTGTGCTGCACAAATCAGGAAATATCAACAAGGAAATTGCTCAGTGATTGAAAATGTAAGAGTCCATTAAGACGGCAATAAATAAGAACGCAACTGGAGATGTTTACCACTGGCCTGGAAGAGGACCCAAAAAAAGTTTGAGGAGTATGGTTCAAGTGGCCAAAGTATCTTCACGGATCACATTTGAAGACTTTCCAATGTCTTGAGCTCCAAAACTATACTCAGACGCTGCCTACATAACGACACGTTGTTTGGGAGGGTTATCATCAAACTGAAAATTTAATTTTCTACTGATTGCCCGAACATTACAGGAAGGTTCTATGGACAGATGAGATAGAGCTTTTTGGAGAAAAAGAACACCAGAGGTGGGTTTGGCATAGACAGAAAGATCACATCCAGTCAGAAAAGTATGTTATCTCCACTGTGAAGTTTCTAGATTCATCATTGTTGTTGTCGGGCTCCTTTTCTTCCAAAGGCCCAGAACAACTTGTTCGGACACATGGACTGCATCAAGTACCAGCATATATTAAATAAAACCTGACTGATCTGCCAGGCATCTTAAACAGGGCCATGGTTGGATCTTCCAACAGGACAATGATCCAAAGTAACCTCAGAATCAAAAATCAAGATTTTGCCATGGCCATCCGCTGACCTAAACCCCATAGGAAACCTGTATGATGATCTGATATTCTGAAAATATGTCAAATGTGAGAAACAGCAACTGGATTCATCTTTCCTAATAACATGAACCTGCATGTAGACAATCTGCCTACATTTTTAGACACAGCGAACTGAAAATGAATCAACACACAATAAGCAAAATGCAATATTACAACATGGGTCAGCTATCTAGTTATTCGTTTCTTTAGACAACTGTATATTTTTTGTAAATTGGGATACGTTAGACTAGCCAGTTACACCGTTGAATGGAGCCTAGCCAATGTTAACTTAGTGGTTCTGGGTGCTACAGGTGGTTAGTGTAACAAAATCTAGCTAAACAACCAGTTTAATAATACACAAAGTTGTGCATTATTACCTTTCCAGAAAGAAAGCCTGAACTCCATGTACACTTCTAATTTTTCATTGGGTAACTGGACAAGCTACCATTAGCTTAGCAGCATTGGGAGTATAGAGGATAGGAATGTTTCTGAAGTCAAATGGGTAAATTAATGTAAAACTTTAAGGTTCTGGGTGAAAACAAGTACTTATCCAAACACATTTTGCCAGAATGTTCAGCAATCTTAAACCTCAGCTTTACTTACAGATCTGCTTGTTTTATTGCTGTTGCTCTATGTACAGTGCTGTTTGATTTTGTAAATTATGGCACTACGTCATGTGCATTGTTGATTTGATTTGTTGAATGTTGATCCAATCGCCTTCAAATTGATATTATTTAATGACCAATGGAAACGCCCCATGCCAAACTGCTCACAGTCCAATCAGACTGATATCGACATAGCGTTTAAATGTAATCTTGCGGCTGTGTTTTCTTAAATAAAATTTTAAAACATACCAAACATTAGAAACGTCTTTCTGCCATCGTGGTATGAATTTCCCATGTTAAATTGCATGATAATCATGTCTGGAACTGTGCTAAAAGAATCAAACTAAACCACTCAACTGCCCTCCCAAATGGAAAAACCAGATGGACAACTGGTTCACACTACATCTTTATTGCAAGTTGTAAAAAGGTGAATTAGTGATTGACTTCCACGTACTAGCCAACGGTACGCAAACTGCTGTTAGGTACCAGGATGAAATCCCCAGACCCATAGTTAAGACTTACGCTGGTGCATTGGGCCCTGGGTTCTTCCAGACTGTCCTCCAGCTCACTGGAAATCCCCCAGGACACCATCCACCATCTCATCGAGAGCATGCCCAGACGTACTCGGCACTGCATACAGGCACGTGGGGGCAATATACACTACTGAGTCACATTATGAGTTGCTGTGAGGAAATTCATGTAAGTTGGAACAGCCAGAGAATTCTATTGTTTACTTAGATTTTTGGTATGAGTTTGAAACCAGCCCTCAATAGGACGGTGATTTTGGTTTCCATTGACTGTTGCTACGTCATTTTGTTCTCAACGAATTACACAATGTACAATAAAGAATTCATTTTGATCTTTAATATATTTCCTGTTCCCTTAATTATTTGAGCAGTGTACATTAGGTCTTCCACTAGTACCGGTATTTTTAAATCCCATTAAGACCTATCTTTTTTTTATTTCAGTCTGCAAAAGAATAGGAAGTTGTGTTTTTGTTTGTCATGTCGTATGAATATATGCTTAGGTAGCTATAACTTTGATGTACATTTTTATTTTTGCTGTCCTAGACATTTTTTGTTAGATTTGTGTAGAACAGCACTTCAGTGGACCCTTGTTAGTTTTAAATGTGCTTTATAAATACATTTGACCTGACTTAAATTTCTGCAAACCAAGACCACATTCTGTGATTACTATCACTAACTTAAAACTGAAGTAGTAACAAAACTATGCAGACCATGTAATGAAACCAAAATGAGTCACGCAGAGGACGCAGAGCAGATTTGCTGTATGAAATAATGAAAATGTAGTACTTTCACTATTTAGCATTTTATAGTAACTTCATATGCAGCATAACTAGTTGTTGTTTTTGGTTTCATGAAACAAGTATTGCTTTCTGATATTTTTATTTAGGTGTAAATCTCAACTTGCTATCTTCATATACGTTTATTTATATTCACACAGCAGCTGTGGGAAATGGACACGGTTGTGGGGTATGTTTGGGCCAGATGCCTGCTGTGAAATGTCAAGTGCAAATCTACAACTCAACAAGATACACTGGATTAAGCCTTGTTAACATTGTAAACGATTAGCTAATGCAGAGCAATGTCGGGAACACTATTACATCCTGGGAAGGTTGGTGGTTCACACTACCAAAAAGATGTGGGTTCAAATAATACTTGAAATCAACATTGTAAAACCCTGCCCTCCTTGCCCTTCAGGCACTCTAAAAAAGAAGGAAATATGTTATAATTTTGAAAGTCGTCCACAGGTATTCATTAAATATAAAAGTAATAATGGGCTAGTTGTCGGGTCACATCCTACTGTGCTGATGGGTCTTTCACCATGCAGGGTTGTCTTTTACAAATTATTCACTGCTCCTAATCTAGGCCTGGCTTACCAGTGATAGAAATACGATATTGTCTGTTGTGGGAGGTGGCCTCCTCCAACTAAGCCATTAACTATAGTGGGAATCAGTAACATTTAGCCAACACTAAATAGCTTTGGCGCACAGGAACTTGACTTCCATCATTCTTTGGAGCTTTAACTTCGTCTGGGTGATTCATCTTTATCAGCTTGCATTAAGTCCATAAACTGGGCTCCTCTATTCCAGTATTCTGTGGGAGGTGAGTAGGGGAAACCCCTGGAAGGGCAGGAGCTACGATTAGAGATTCGGGTTAGTGCTCAGCAGGCCAAAGTCATAGTAGGAAGTCCAAGATACCGGCATACTTTGTTTTCCAGGAAAGAGTGTAATGTATTTATTTGAAATGCCTACCAATATTTATATTTGGGTCAAATTATATTGTGTGTGAATGTTGCTTTGGATGGTGCTCGGAACTTGGCTAAAGATTGTGTTGTCTGTCCTTTCTCAAAAGTTTTCCCTTTTTAGAAAAATACATAATACTTTGTTGAAGAACAAATTCACCTACTTAAAATGGAATTAAACATAGAAAGGAAAGGTGTTTGGTAATTTGAAATCATATAAGCACAACGTTTATTCCAAGATCCTTCCAAAAGTGTGCACCTGTCATGATCTGAATCCCTCTTAGAATCAGCTTTATTACCAAGTAGGTTTACCCGTACAAGGAATTTGCTTTGGTCCAAAGGTGAACGACAAGAAACACTGTCAGTGGTGTTTATATAGAAAAACATAAATAGACACAGTAAATATAAAACGGCTGTGTAAAAGTGCACCATCATTGTCTTTGGCAGGTTCAACTTCTTCAGCTGCCGCAGGAAGTACATCCTTTGCTGTGCTTTTTTGGTGATGGAGATGGGTGTTTTTCTCCCACTTGAGGTCCTAGATGATGATGATGCCCAGGAAGCAAAAGGACCCCGCAATGATGACTGAGGGATCAACCTCTTCCTTCACATTGCCATCATTGCCTAACACTTTGGTAAGTGTTTGCAATAGTTGGAGGCTCAAAATCCTCAACTGACTCCTGCTACGTTCTGGCAGTGAGATCCTGCCATTGGACAATCCGGCCATGTGCCGGTTATAGAGGTAAAGACTGTGGCAGACCCGCGGTAATTAAGTCCTTATAATACATGAATCAGACAGATGTCTCAGAACAAAACATGATTTTGACTACTTACTTGTAAGGTACTTTCTTAATACATTTCCTTAGCTCAGGCTTGTTGGTGCAGGAGTCCAGAGAGAACTCCAGTCGTGGTGAAGAGCCAAACTGAATAACACCCACACGCACCTAACAAAACAAGTATACACGGTAAGAAAGACTTCTAAATAAAGCATCTCAGATGCATGTTGCCTAGGGTCTCCAGACCTCCAAGGGACTCCAAATGATTTTGTCACTCTTACATGGATAAAAATAACAAAATAACACTGATTGATGAAGATTATCTCATGGAACAAAATGTATAAGATCTCCTAAGCCTAGGTTTACCACAGTCCTTATTTCGGTATTTGTTTTTGGCCTACAAATCATGTCAGGCCTTGATCAGTGCCTACAAAACTACAACTACAACTGCTTATTTTACCACGAATAAAAATGCTTATAATATTCATAACATAATATTTGATATATGAAACTAAAGTGTTCCATGGGACAATAAAAGAAACTGGAGACAGATTAAACAACAGGAAATTGTAGTGGCTATGACAATTCAAACAACATTTTAAACATTGCAAGGGGCATCACCTGCTTATTGACAACCACATTTAAAGCCATAACCACACTCACCTGTTAGATAATAACCTTGGTTCTATCAATTGCGGGATACCTTACATTGGCTTCCTATCTCCCAACGCATTGACTACAAGATCCTCCTGCTGACATATAAAGCCCTAAATAACTCTGCCCCTGCCTACCTGTCTGACATTCCTCTTCCATATAAACCTTCACATGCACTCCGGTGCTGCAGGCTACCTCATAACCCCGAAGTCCAAGCTTAAAAGCTTTGGTGACAGGGCATTTTCAAGGGTTGCTCCGAGGCTCTGGAACTCTCTCCCTAAACCATCCGTGACTCTGAGACTATTCCCATTTTCCAACAATGCTTTAAGACACATCTGTTTAAAATTGCCTTCGTCTAGCTAGGCACTATCCTATTCTCTTTTTTCTTTTGTTTATTTATGTTGTTGTTTTGTTCCTTGTCCATTCATGTAAAGCGTCTTTGGGTCCCTGAAAAGCGTTATATAAATATAATGCATTATTATTATTATTACTGATCCAACTAAATGCACATATCATGTGATAAAACAAAATGAGTAGCATAACAAAATAAATATAAGGCATTTATGCTTGGTTGCTAAATGGTAAGTTTGTGTTGTAGGCCAGTAAAAAGCAAAATAATTAGCTGGCTTGTGAAGACACGATTCTCCATAATGTTGCACACTACCCCCAATTTGTATGCATTTATGTTTTTTTTATTTAATTATTCAGTTTTGCCATGAGCAAATATGTATTATCTAGAAAGTATATTGTTTATCATAACTATCTAAATATGTAGGTATTGCAGGCTTCATTTATAATAATCATCACCAGCAGTGTGTCCCTAGGGGTTCAGATCTGGAGTCTGCATAGAAGCAACTAACGCTACCAGCATCATTTTCATACCACCTGTGCTAAGAGTGAAAGTGATTCACTACAATAGTGAATCAGATGTATTACAATCTAAAATGTAATTAAAATATAGCATTATATATTTGATCCTAGTTCAGCACTCCTATTCTGATAGTCCTGATATATACAACCCTGACCGGCCCAATGTGTCAAAGATCTGACGAGATATGGGTGTCTCTAGAAAGTGTCTGTATTTCAAAGTTCTTGATGCAGTAGAACATTCCATAACTGACATATGGGATACAGAGAGAAATCCCTGAATACATGACAAAACAGTGCTGACTCCGAGCTGCTATACCTTGTCCAGCCCTATATCCAGACCCTCACATAGCTTGAGAGAATAGTGCTTGGATCTCTCGAAGCTGCCCTTCCCAACACTGTAGGAACCATCCATAAGGAATAGAATGTCCATAGCAGCAGAGCACTTCATCACTGAAAACACACACACAAGAAAATCAGTGTATTATACGGAGAGAACTACAAATACAAACTCATACACAATCACAAGAAGTAGAAACAAAAGCACAATGTAATGAAGCTCATTGCACATGCCACTTACTTTCTCCAGCAACATGGATTTTGCTGATGGTCTCGTGACTGGCTTGGATCTCCTGAACTGAGGACCCAGGATAGACTGAAAAAAAGAAATAATATAATAGTGATGTTTATAACAGTCCATTCTAAATGTATGTTCTTAGTTCATTAACATATAGACAGGCAAGTTTTGAATACTATAATCATTTGGTTCCGTAACAATGATTTGACAGTCAGATAGATAGGTATCACAAAAATAATCAAATAAAAACACTACGTTTAGTACATTAGGCATGATTACTACTCCAAACTGTACATATTTTATACTATGTTTTGAGAGTACGAATCAAAACCCCTTAAAAATATAACCCAAAATGTTTCCCAAAAAGCTGGGACAATGTATAAAATGTAATTGTGCAAATCATGTAAACCCTATATTCAATAGAAAATATTACAAAGACGACACATCAAATGTTGAAACTGGGAAAAACATGGAGAGGTTGTGTAAAACAAAACAAAAAACGAAATGCCTTCTCTGGATCCAAGCTCTTTAAGACGGTTGAAGCAAAGTGGAAAACTGTCCTGTGGCCTGACAATTTTTTTTAAAAAATCTATTGGGAAATCATGGACGCGTCCTTCAGACTAAAGTGGAGAAGGGCAAACTGGCTTGTCATCAGTGCACAGTTCGCCAGCCTCCATAATTGTATGGGTGTGCATTAGTGCACATAGCATGGATGACTTGCACATCTGTTATGGAATCATTAATGCTAAACAATATTTACAGGTTTTGGATGAACATATGCTGCCATACAGAGTATTTTTTCATGGAAGGGCTTGCATATTTTAGCAAGCAATTTCCAATTGTCAATCTGCACGCATTACAACAGCATGGCTCCATAGTCAAACCTTCCGGGTGTTAAACTGCCCTGCCGGCATTCCAGACTGTTCAGCTGAAATCATATATCAAGCATGAATGGGACAACATTTCACTTTCAAAACTACAGCAATTGGCCTCCTCAGTTCCCAAACGATTACAGAATATTGTTAAAAGAAGAGTTTATGCAACACATTGAGAAACATGTCCCTGTCCCAACCTTTTTGAAACATGTTGCAGGTTTCACATTTACGTGTATTTTTCCAAAAACAATAACATTCACAGTTTCAACATTTGATATGTTGTCTTAATTTTCAATCAAATATAGGATTAAATGATTTGCACATCATTGCATTCTTTTTTTATTTCATGCGTATTCCAACTTTTTGGGAAACAGTATTGTAACTTGAGTTAATGGATAGAATATTATATTGTGCAAAAAAAGTTCAAACGTCTGTGAAGTGACAATCTCAAATTTTCTTGTTTAAGTGGAATGTGTCTGAACCCTCTATCCAACACCAACACACAATGCTCTGGGCCAAGAGGATGTGCTTAACCACTCTGTTTTTCTGTTGTCTGTAGCTAGCAAGCTACCTACATACCTACCGCATAAAAAAGACTGAATAGCTGGCAAAAAAAGTAGCAGAATAACTTCAGACAATTATATGAGATTAAAGTAGTGTGGGATACCCCACTAATTAGCTACAATCAGGGCCGTTGCTTGGAAACCCGTGACATAATATATACCTTGTTAATCTTTAAAGCAATATATTGTGTTTTATTAACCCTTTAAACTCCAAGCTTAATAGAACGAGTTATATTGGAGAGATCAGCCCATTGTTATTGGTTTTCAGCGCGGGCAATGTCAGATAAATATGTTTCCGAAAAAGAGAGAACGTGCGTGCCTGGCTGCCATTCCATGATAATAGCTAATGCGGCTCACTGCTGAAATCTTTAGTTGTTGGGATGAAAAAATGGGTTAACAGCAATTTTCATCCATTGCGTCTGATTTCCCTATCCTTTCTCTCTTTTCTTTTTTGATCACCTGTGTTAGGTTGTGACGACATTTTGTTACACCGAGTCGCACTGTTGGAGCAGACCATTTATTAGTGGGGAGGGGGGGGGGGTAAACATTTCTAACGATTTAATTTAGAAAACGTTATAATTGTAATATTCTTTATCATATCCAACATTCCCCGCTACCGAACCGCCCTGGCTACAATGCAGTAGGAAAGTGGAACAACAACGGACCCCTCCCCCCACGTAAGAATACTATACGTTGCTATGTAACCCAACTAGTGTTCACACACGCAGGCACACACTGTAAAAAGTGGAAGCGAGTAGCCCAGGTCAGGCACCTGCCATGTCTTTAACACCAGGAAATGTACGCTTTTTGAAAGCAATGACGTCAAAGAAGCAGACTTCTAAATGTTATTAATACTGGAGATTAAAGTTAACATTAGGTATACATTATGCAATTCATGATTACATTTATGTTTTTTAACATATTTCGCGTTTTCCCTTTCCCATGGTTTGTCTCTAACACAACAAAATGCGCGGTAAACTAAGGGGTCTGAACATTTTCTGAAAGCTACTGTAGGAATGTTGAATATACGTAGACACAGTTTATTACTGTATTGTCCATGCTTGTAAACTGGTCACATTAATATTCTTGCTTTATAAATGTTGTCCTATGAAATAACATCAATATATTGTCTTCTGAGAACATCACAACGCTTTTATGGTTGATGGATAGTTTAAAATCCTATCTCTAACTTGAAAACGTTTTCCTCAAAACATTTTGATGACAACTTATTTTTATTTATACATGGATAACCAAACTAATACCACTATTTTGGATGGGCCTGATATAAAACACATATTAATAATCAGATTTCAGAGTACCGTATTTTCCGCACTATAAGGCGCACTTAAAATCCTTTAATTTTTTCAAAAAAAACGACAGTGCGCCTTATAATCCGGAGCGCCTTATATATGGATCCATACATGGATAAATCAGTCTCAACTGTGATCCGAGCTTTCACGAAGGCAGGAATAATCTCTGAACTGCGTGGCAACAGCAGCGACACTGACTCGGATAATGACGAGAGGAAGCGGGGTAGGTTGGATGCCGTAGTCGCCCAACTGTTCAATTCGGACACTGAAGAAGAAGAATTAGAGGGATTCGTGGACGGGGAATGAACTGAAAAAGTTGAGCTTTAAGTTTTATTTGTAACTGAACAATGTTGAGTATGCACTAATGTTTGATTTAGTGGTATCAGACTGTTTCTTTTACTACGGTACGTGTTTACTGAATTAGGGAAAAGTTTCCCTGAGTTATGCACTAACGTTTGATTTAGTGGTATCAGACTGTTTCTTTTACTACGTGTTTACTGAATTAGGGAATAGTTCCTCTCCACGTTTGAGAGAAGAGTGAGCCAGGCTGGGAGATAATGTTAATATGCACATTAACGTTTGAACAACGTTACCATGGGAGTGAACTTAGTTGTCAGAACGCTTAATAAAGTTTGACTTTATCTGACTGTTTTGTTGACATTCCCTTTAGAACATCTAGTGGATGCTAAACGCAAACCCAGTCAAACGTTTGACTGCAATATCTTATGCGCCTTATAATCCGGTGCGCCCTATATATGAAAAAAATTATAAAATTGGTCATTCATTGAAGGTGCGCCTTATAATCCGGTGCGCCTTATAGTGCGGAAAATACGGTAATGGTCCCAGAACAGTGGGGAATTAGTAATTAAAATAAGTTTTACCTATTGCTGAATAAGCCTGTGGTATCTCTAGCACGACCCAACCCTCTTTAAAGTTCCACCCCATAATCACACTTTGGTGAGACCCAACACAATGTTACTGTTTTAATTTCATTGTTACAGTTAATACAGTTTCATGCACAACAGTAGATCACCATTGATAAATCCAAGATTTTCCTAGGATGTTGTCACTTATAGACCAGATTTCAGTACTTTTTCAAGTGAATGCTCAATTGAAAAAAATACATAACTCACCCCTGTTAATGACTTAGTCCTCTTTGAATTCACATTTGCATAATACACTATAATGCCAAAAGCATTTAAACACCTGACCATAACACCCTTATGAGCTTGTTAGACCTCCCATTCCAAAACCATGGGCATTAATATGGCCAGATATAACACCCACTCTTCTGGGAAGGCTTACTGAAAGAGTTCTCTGTGGGGAATTGTGCCCATTCAGCCAAAATAGCATTTTTGCGGTCAGGCACTGATGTTGGATGAGAATGCCTTGCTCACAATTGCCATTCCAATTTATCCCAAAGGTATTCAGTGGGGTTGAAGTCAAGTCTCTGTGCAGGCCACTCAAGTTCCTCTACAACAACCTCACTTAGTGCACAGACACAGTCATGTTGCACCTGGAAAGGGTCTTCCCAAACTGTTGCCACATAGTTGGAAGCACCCAATTGTTTAAAATGTCATTCTGTAGCGTTACAGCCTAGCCCAAACCCTAAAACACAGCTCCAGATCTGTATCTCACCTCCACTTTACAGTATGCATTCTGTTTCTTTCTTGTTTTTTGTACACCTTTACAGAGTTATTGGTCCAAACGCAATCACCCACTCATTTAAGATAAATGTATTTCCATCTAATCAGCAACAGGTGGGTCATTCTCTTGAAACCAACTGAATCATGTCTTTGCAGATTTCACCCATATAATAAAAAAGAAAGCGTGAAAATGTTCATTAACTTGTTTTGGGTATCATTTTATTTTGAATAATATTTACTTAAAATATCATTACTGTAATGTGTCCGGGTCTATTTTGTAGTAGTTTATACAGTGGGGCAAAAAAGTATTTAGTCAGCCACTAATTTAGTCAGCCACCAAAAGTTCTCCCACTGAAAAAGATGAGAGAGGCCTGTAATTTTCATCACAGGTACACTTCAACTATTACAGACAAAATGAGAAAAACAAATCCAGAAAATCACATTGTAGGATTTTTTAGGAAAATATTTGCAAATTATGGTGGAAAATAAGTATTTTTGGTAAATAACTAACATATTTAATTAAAACCTATTTAATTTGGTTAAGACTTTAACATATTTAACAAAAGTTTTAATTTCTGGGTATTCAGATTCCAAACTTGACATATTTTCTATAAAAACGGTGTGTACGAGCACCACATCTTAATTACCGTAACTCTACTTTAAGATTAAGAAAATTACACTGTATCATTAATTAAATAAGTTTCCACCCATAATGCATCACTGAGAAGAATTTTCCTTGCACACTCCAAAAATGCACTTTAGATTATAATTACCGGAACAGTATAATACTTTATGTTTGATTGGTGTTATTGATACTTTTTCTTTCAGGGAAACAGATTGGCCAGAGCATGAACTGATGCTGCAAAAAGATTTAACTAAATCATAATGGCCCCTGGATTGCAAACTAAATTAGCTAAGGGTAACTTATTACCGTATCACACATTTCTGAATACCGGGTCATATTGTTGTCTGTTACGGTAATTAGGAGGTCCATTACGGTAATTATTAATAAAGCACAAAATGTATAGAAAGGGTACTTTTTGTCAATTATTAGATTATAGTTACCATATTATAGTTACCATATTATAGTTACCATATATTTCAGAATTTGGCATCAAGTTTGCTAACATAGAAAAACTGGTGATTTTTACCCAAGAAGACCTGCCTTCTTTCAGCTGTGGCCAAAAGTTTGGAATATGACACAAGTATTAGTTTACACAAAGTTTGCTGCAGCAGTGTTTTTAAATATTTTTGTCAGATGTTTCTATGTTATACTGAAGTATAATTACAAGAATTTCGTAAGTGTCAAAGGCTATTATTGACTAATAAATTAAGTACACGCAAATGCAAAGTCAATATTTGCAGTGTTGACCGTTCTTCTTCAAGACCTTTGCAATTTGTCCTGGCATGCTGTCAATTACATTCTTGGGCACATCCTGACTGATTGCAGCTTTTTCAGAATGTGTGGGTTTGTGTTTGTCCACCTGCCACTTGAGGATTGACCATGAGTTCTAAATGGGATTAAGGTCTGGGCAGTTTCCTGGCCATTGACCCAAAATGTTGATGTTTTTTTCCCCGAGCCACTTAGTTATCACTTTTGCCTAATGGCAAGGTGCTCCATCATGCTGGAAAAGGCATCACCAAACTGTTCTTGGATAGTTGGGAGAATTTCCTCTCGGAGAATGTTTTGGTACCCTTCTTAATTCATGGCTGTGTTCTAACGCAAAATTGTGAGTGAGCAGTTACTGTTGGCATGACACAGGACTAATGGTAGTGCTCACCTTTTCTTCTCCAGACAAGTATTTTTCTGGATGCCCTAAACAATAGGAAAGCGAAAATGACTTTCCCCCAGTCCTCAGCAGTCCAATCCCTGTACCTTTTGCATAATATCAGTCTGTCCCTTATGTTTTTCCTGGGGAGAAGTGGCTTCTTTGCTGCCTATCTTGACACCAGATTATCGCCTGATTGTATGTTCTTGATGATCCGATAAATGATAGATTTAGGTGCAATCTTGCTAGCAGCAATATCCTCGCCTGTGTATTTTTGTGCAAAGCAATGATGAGTGCACAAGTTTCCTTGCCTTGCAGGTAATCATGGTTAACAGAGGAAGAACAGTCTGTTATTCCATCTCAATCAGCATGACAGAGTGATCTGCCAGCCTTGTCCTCGTCAACACTCTCACCTGTGTTAATCACTGACATGATGTCAGCTGGTCCTTTTGTGGCAGGGCTGAAATGCAATGGACATTTTTTGGCGAAGGAATTAGTGCATTTTCCCAGCAAAGAGGAACTTTGCAATTAATTGCAATTCATCTGATCACTCTTTATGACATTCTGGAGTTTAATGCAAAAACGGAAGCATCAGACTATGTGAAAATTAATATTTGTGTCACGGCTGTACGAATCAGTTTAACGTCAACAAAATAAAAATGCTGGTATCGGATTGGTAATCAGTATAGGCAGATATGGAAAGTTCAGTTGCCATTTGCACATCTATACACTGTACATTGCTTTTGCAAATTACTTAATCATGCCATTTGCACATCTATACACTTTGCTTCATTTATAGGCCCATACATTGGAGCACCTGTACATTGATACACTGCCCTCCACAACATTTCGGCACTTCTGGTTGGATGCTAACTGCATTTTGTTGTTTTGTACTTGTACTGTACAATGACAATAAAGTTAAATCTACTATAAAAAATTATAAAAAAATAAATAGTGGTATTGGTGCATCCTTAAGAGCAAGTAAATTCTACTTTTTTGATAAGAAAATACCGGATTATTACCAGCTACCTTTTACAAACCCTTCTCTTAAACCAAAACCTTTCAATACATTTCAAAATGATGTTCCCAACTATTCACCACTCATGATTGTAGCATTTGATTGTGTGTCTCAGTAATGCAATATTAAAACTAGTGTTTGAAAAAGAACCCAAAGTCCTCAAAAAGAACTCTTTCTGCCCTAAAGTTTATTAGTAATAAGAAAATATTTTACGTCGGGAAGGTTCACCTACCTTGAATGAACAACAGTGCTATGAGAACAGACAGCTGACTGGCGGTGTGCATTTTGGAAAACCTGGATTGATACACAAGAATAAACAAAATGAGTGTGCATGTGTGGTATAAATGTCTTCTAGGTCTGGGAGAGTGTTAAAGAGAGAAACATTGGGTGAGAGGTACCTAGTGAGATTTGAGGAGAGATAAAAGGAATGCTTCCTATAGAAAAAGAACAATGTGCTGGTATGGTGCTGAGCTAATCCTTATTATAAGATATGAGCAACAGGGGCTTGACTAATCAGAAGCCATTTTCACAATGGTAGCTAACTGGGCTATTCTTGACATAGAAAGAAGTATAAGTCAGTACATCAGGCATTATATTTAATCAAAATCCCCAGAAACTGACATTGATGCTAACACCCTGATAGCACTTCAATTACCTTAGCATTGTCATTAGCTGCAACATTCTACGTGCTCCGGAAACCACCGGGAGCTCATTTGTATTTCATGCATCATGTGTCAAAGGCTGTTGTAGTATTCTAAACTCCGACTCCAGACCACACCCCTGGCCACATGGTTCAATTTACTTTCTTTGTGTCAAAATTTTTTTTTCTCTTCACATTTAGCTCTACATTAATGTCACTGACCTTCCAACCCAATTCCCTGTTTTTCCTTCTACTTTAATTTCTTATTTTCTTAATTTCTTATTAAAGTAGGCCAATTTTTTATTCTAAACTGTTCAGAAAACATTGCCATGTTCTTTGACCTTTCCTAACAAAAGTACACCACATTTTCACCATTATATATTTTTGTAAATTATGAAAAACAAGTGTTATAGAAAACTGTGGATATTCAGTGTCTGTTCATTCTACTCGTCAAGTGGACAAGTCGTTCATTCAGGTCTAGGAAACTTTTGCTTGGCTTTTGTAAGTGAACTATTCCATGTGTAAATTGTTATTTATTTTGAATGATCCTATGTGTATACCTGTCAGGTTTGTGTCTGTCCAAGGACTTTTTGTAAATATGTTTTAAAATCTTTTTAACAAAATTGATTTAAACTTTGACTGTTTTAGTTCTTATGCAGATTCCAGCTCTTCAAATATAGATGCATTTTACAATAAGTTCCTATCCAGAGTACCTCTAAAAACATTTGCATTCTGGTCACCAACCTTCCTTGTCTAGAGTGAACCACATAGATTTTTTATTTTCGATATATATAACATGTTAAGATTCAACATACGCGCTATAAAATTGACCGGGGTGAATATGTTTTTATGTGATATTCATTGCTTGTTGAAAGCTCTCCCCAAAAACATCCAGTGATATATCTAGAATCAGAAGTTAGAATAACAGAATAAATTATTCTATTAAATGTCCTTTTTAATACAGTAGGTCACTATCCATAAGAGTTGGAGATCCATAAACAAGTGTGGTGTGTTCCATTACATCTCTTCTGAAAGGTACATCTATTATTTTTCCAAATTCATTATCTTTATTTTATTTTTTAAATATAGATGTTGCTCCTCGCACAAAGAAGCAGATACCAGTCCTGCTGCTGGGTTGATGCCCTTCTACAACCTGTCCAGCACTCCTCGCGTTACGTTTCATCTCCTGGTATCTCCTCCATGCTCTTGAGACTGTACTGGGAAAAACAACAAACCTTCTTGCGATGGCACGAGGAGCTGGATTGCCTGTGCAGCCTAAATGGGCTGCAGGTACCGTCTTATGCTACCAGTAGTGACAAGGACAATAGTAAAACACCAAACTAGAGAAGAATCTGTCAGGAAGTATAAGAAGACAGCAATTGTCTATGATCACCACCTGCAAAACCATTCCCTTTTGGAGGTTGTCTTGCTGTTGCCTCACCATTGCACCTGTTGCCACTTTTACCGCTACAGAAGACCATGGCCACCCAATAATAATTATCTTGCTTACAGAGATTCATCCGGATTCTCTGAATATTATAATGATATTATGTACCGTAGATTACAAGATCCCCAAACTCTTTGCAATTTTGTGTTGAGAAACGTTATTCTTAAATTGTTGCACTATTTTCCTACACAGTCATTCACTGAGTGGTGAATCCCCTTCCATCTTTACTTCTGAACGACTAATACTCTCTGGGATGATCGTTTCATACCTAGTGCAAGTTAATTAGTAGTAAGATGCCACCTTTTAAAGAAAAAAAATCTCCTCTCCCAGTTTTTTTTTTAAGTGTTGCTGGCATCAAATTCAATGTGAGCATTGATTTTTCAAGAAAATGGAAAAAAAACTACTCCTTGACCATTCTTTTACTTTTATAGATCTTAAGAGTGAAAAGAGAACTAATGAGTCTAATGAGGAGTAGCAGGATTCTGCCTGTGCATGAGATTGACTCAAGTCAATTCTCTTTTCTCCCTCCTCACGGTCAAGCTATAAAAGTAAGATGATCCTAGATATGGGATATTTCTACCCAGACCAGTAACTTGCACTGCTAACTAGTGGTCATGGGTCAGACCTTAGGAGCCAGACTAGAGAATACACTTTTGGGACCGTTGACAAACCCTTAGGCCCTTAGACACCAAAATAATGAGCTGCTTTGTTTGGTGTTATATTTCTATGCAAGCGCTCTTTAGTCTGCTGGATAATTACACGGTGTGCAGGGTATTGTTCAAGGACAACACACAAAGGGCTTGATGGTTTTTAGGTAAGCTATTGGTCCCAAAGATTCCATGTAAAAACAATCAAAAACATAAGGATTGCAAAAATCCATTTACTCAATTTGGCTGTTGGATTGCTGTTGGATTGCTGACTTGCTGACTCTTTCGGACATTTAACGAGCTACTCGCACCTGAACAGTCGAAGCTACATACGAAGTACAATCATGCCTTCTCACTGTAGCTGCTGTAGTTGGTGCTAGCGAAGTCTAAAACTGGCAAGTATAGATATATTGTTATTCACGTTGGCACCAACGACGTTAGGATGAAGCAGTCAGAGGTTACGAAGCAGAACATAGCATTAGCGTGTAAACTAGCTAGAAAGATGTGTCGGCATTGAGTAATTGTCTCTGGCCCCCTCCCAGTTAGGGGTAGCGACGAGCTTTACAGCAGACTCGCGCAACTCATTCGCTGGCTGAAAACGGAGTTCTGCCCGTCGCAGGAGGTCGAGTTTGTAGATAACTGGCTCTCTTTTTGGGACTCTCCCAGAAATAGGGTCAGGCCTGATCTGCTGAAGAGTGGTGGAGTGGTGCAGTGGTGCTCTTCTTTTGTCCAGGAATATTGACAGGAGTCTCACTCCTATAGCCTCATCATGAGATGGGGTGCAGGTCAGGCTGCAGGCTGTTAGACAGCCTGCTAGCATAGTGAGGTCTGTCGATAGCATAGCCAGAGCAAATAACCTAGTTTTGCCTATTGTGACTGTTACTCGTTCCAGACTAAGAAAAGTAAAACACGGTAGTGCAAACACTAGCAATCTGATTAAGAAAAAGCTTTCTTCCATCTTGGTCATGAATGAAAATGATTGTCTTACATCACATCTTAAAATGGGACTCCTTACACGGAAGCGGGAGCTGAGCAAAATTATGCAGGAAAGTTCAAATTGACAAATGCCGAACTAAAAGCATTCGTGGATCTTATTTATTTGAGAGGTGCTACTGGCGGTAAAAGTATGAAACTTGATGATTATTGGTCGACCGAAATGAAAATAAAAAATTCTCAGATATCTGCGCTTTGATGACAGGACCACAAGGACTGCCTGTTTTGTGAATGATACATTTGCGATGATATCGGAGGTATTCGATACGTTTATGAAATACAGTGCAGTGAGAACATAACTGTAGTAGATGAACAAGGCGCGGTGTCGCTTTACACAATACATGGCCAATTAACCGGACACATTTTGCATTGAATTCTGAATAGCCGTTCAACAAAAAACATGTTGAATGCACAACGCAATTTATGGAGAAATGAAAGTAGTGGACAATGTTGTTATGCGACTGCGAAAAGGAGATGTAAAGTCAGCGACTTTAATTTAATGTTAGCGACTTGAATTAAGACCAAATCTATCTCCTTGACATTGCCAGTCCAGTTCCCAAATATGTTATATTATGCTTGGTATTCTCAGCGACTTTTGTTCCCTGTTTTTATGTTTGTTTCCAGTGCAGTGAGAACATAACTGTAAATGTATAACTTTTCCCCATCAAGGATGCGTTACACAAAAAATGTCCAATAAACCGGACACATTTGGCATTAAATTCTGGGTAGCCGCAAACAAAATATATGTTGAACGCACAACCCTATTTATGGAAATATGAATGTAGGCTGGCTGGTCAAAAAAATTTGGAAAATTTAGAATAATTGCGGAAGGAGAAAAGCACATTTTAAGTTGTTGCAGACAGGAGGAATTGAACCATGGGCTTACTATCAGTACACTCAAACCACTGCACCACCAGAAAGTTAATTACACAACCATTTCGGAATGTTTGGTATTTACCTAATTCAAAATATACAAGAAAGAGGTTTAGAATTATGTTCTTACTTTGTTCTTTTAAAAGTCACTTATTTTATATAGTGATATTTGGGTTTTGTGGGCAGGTTGATTTATTGTGAAATTTAGAACGTAACACAGACATTGGCCATAGATCAACAGTAAGGTGAAGGCGCAAGACAATCTCCTTGACATCACCAGTTCAGTTGCCAAAGTAATTTTGACTTTATATTTCCGTTGTTGCTATTTGTATAGTTCCACCAATACAAACTGCAATATTGAGCGCAATATTATATCGTATAAAACCAAGCCTGACCGGCGTCTTTACACATTGTAGTTACTGCAATCGTTACACCCTAACCTCGAAATCGGAGCAACACTGAATCAAAACATGTTGACACAGGATAACAGACACCCAAAAGTTTCGGGCATGACTTTGGATCCGTACAAGAAGCACCATCTAGCGACCATTATGTGTCTGTAAATACGTCCCTGTCTGTAGACTCATGGGGAAATCTTGCCCAAACGGCGCTTTAGGGGGGTAACAATGGCTCCGCGTTTCTAGTGTTAAGGAGCTACTCCCAGTGCTAGGTCCGCCAATGTTAAACATAATAAACTGCTCCCTGTCCTCTGGAAGTATACCAAACTCATTAAAAATAGCAGAAATACAGCCTCTACTGAAAAAAATTCATTTGGATCCAGATTTGATAAAGAATTATAGGCCAATATCGAACCTCCCCTTACTCTCCAAAATCTTAGAAAAATCAGTTTCTCTACAACTTAATGCCTTTTTGAAGACAAAAAACATTTGTGAAATGCTCCAATCTGGTTTCAGACCCCATCATAGCACTGAGACTGCACTTGTGAAGGTGATAAATAACCTTCAAATGGCCTCAGACAAAGGTTCTGCATCTGTCCTCTTGCTTCTTGGTCTTAGTGCTGCTTTTGACACTATTGATCACTACCTTCTCTTGAGAGATTGGAAACCCATGTTGGGCTACACTGAAAAGTTTTAGCCTGGTTTAAATCTTATTTATCTGAAAGATATCAATAGATCGTATTGGTTCGTATCAATAGATGGCATGTCCTCTGTCAAATCAAAGGTATGTTTTGGTGTTCCTCAAGGATCAGTTTTGGGGCCATTACTGTTTTCCCTATATATGCTGCCTCTGGGTGATGTCTTCAGGAACCAAAATGTAAATGTTCACTGCTATGCTGATGACACACAGCTATATATCTCGATGAAGCATGGAGAAGCCCCCAAAATAGCTACTTAGGAAGCATGCGTCTCAGATATTAGGAAATGGATGACCGATAACTTTTTGCTTTTAAACTCGGAAAAAACTAAAATGTTAATTTTAGGACCTAAGAAACAAAGAGCTCTGTTGGGAGATCTCACAATGAACCTGGACGGTTGTATATTCATATCCCAAAAGAATGTGAGAAACCTTGGCGTCACCCTCGACCCTGACCTCTCTTTCAATGAACACATAAAAAATATCTCTAGAGCTGCTTTTTTTTATCTTCGGAACGTTGTTAATTTTTTTTTAATCAAAAACTGATTCTGAAAAACTAATCCATGCTTTTGTTACTCCCAGACTAGATTATTGCAACGCTCTAATCTCCGGTTACCCTGATAAATCATTGAATAAACTTCAGTTAGTGTTGAATACCACTGCTCGAATTTTTACTAGAACAAAAAAATGTAGCACATTACTCCAGTATTAGCTTCTCTACATTGGCTGTCTGTCAAGGCTAGGCCTGATTTTAAGGTTTTACTGTAGACCTATAAAGCAGTACAGAGACTTACTCCTGCATATCTCTCTGAAATGATCCCTCATATTGGGTGGTTGCGGTTAGTCGATGTCCCTTTGGCTGATGCCTGGCAATGTGGGTGGATTGATTTCTTGCCTGTTGGGTCCTGTCCGAGGCCTCCCCTGGATAGGGCCACAGTGTCACTGGACTCCCCTGTCTCAAACAAAAGTTTTTATGCTGCTACATTATTGTGCCGGGGGAGCAGGGCTAGTTCTCCTCCATAACTCTATGTTCTCCTCCTTAACTCTAAGGAATGCACTCTTTAACAACTCTCCTTGTCTCTTGTTGCGGTTCAACTTAGAAGGACGTGAGGTCTCGGCCTACACCTGTGGAGTACCAGGCCCAGAAGACCTTGTCCCGAGCCCTCCTGGTTTTGCTGCAGAACAAGAAGATAACTGACGATTCCAGCTGCCACTCTGCTGACCCCCCCTCCCAACCTAGATCTAGACGATCCTGGCGATTCTGACTGCCACCAGGCTGAACCCCTGATCAACCCACCCAGGACTGTTCCTGTCCTGCCAATCTGATCATGTTTGTCAGGCATTTTAGACTCTGGACACAGCTCATGTGAATTTATTAATTATTAACAGTATTCTTAAACATCACCCTGCACAGCCACAAGAGGTATGGCCACCCCTTTGAGCCTGATTCCTCTCTAGGTTCCTTCCTACAATCCGGCCCCCATAGGGAGTTTTTCCTAGCCATCCTTCAATCCTGTTGTTGCGTGCTCACTGGGGTTTTAGGCTGGGTGTTTTTTGTAAAAGCACTTTGTGACAACTGCTGATGTATAAAGGGCATTATAAATTACATTTTATTGATTTGATTGATTAAAAGAAGTATTCAGAGGTTTAATAGAAAAATGACACTAAATGATACAAAATGTACATTAGTAAAACAATGTCTACCTTTAAGACTGATTATATATTTATGCAGTCATAATCTCAGCTATGATAGGATTAAAGGATTAGGATAATAAGATTTTCTACATTATGTTAACAGTAATAACCTGAATAGTTAAATATTTTTTAAATAGTCAATAGATATTGTTCATACAGCTCAGATCATTCCCTGGAAAATTACTTCAACCTCATGGCTTGGTCTTTAATCTGACATGCGCTGTCAGATGTAGGACCTAATATAGACAAGTGTGTTCCTTTCCAAATCATGTTGATGTGTGGGGGAAAGTGAGTTCCAGAGCCTACACGGGAGGATCTTGTCAATGATCTAATGGCAGCTGGGACCTTGGGTTTTTTTACTGCTAAGGGGCAACTTCACTGCATCAAAGGGACAATGGATGGGGCCATGTAGCATGAAATCTTGAGAACCTGCTTCCCTCAGCCTGGGCATCAAAAATGGGTATTCCAGCATGACAATAACCCAAAATGCACAGCCAAAACAAGAAAGAAGCACATTAAGGTCCTGGATTGGCCTAGCCAGTTTCCAGACCTAAATCCCATAGAAAATCTGTGGAGGGAGCTGAAGGTTTGAGTTGCCAAACGTCAGCCTCAAAACCTTAATGACTTGGAGAGGATCTGCAAAGAGGAGTGGAAGAAACCACCATCTGACCTCTGTGATTGCCAACAAAGGTTTTGCCACCAAGTACTAAGTCATGTTTTACAAATACTTATTTGACCCAGCATTCTGAGACCATTTATAATGGGGAGAACAAATATTTGATACACTGCCGATTTTGCAGGTTTTCCTACTTACAAAGCATGTAGAGGTCTGTAATTTTTATCATAGGTACACTTCAACAATGAGAGACGGAATCTAAAACAAAAATCCAGAATCACATTGTGTGATTTTTAAGTATTTAATTTGCATTTTTTTGCATGACATAAGTATTTGATCACCAACCAACCGGTACGAATTCCGGCTCTCACAGACCTGTTAGTTTGTCTTTAAGAAGCCCTCCTGTTCTCCACTCATTACCTGTGTTAACTGCACCTGTTTGAACATGTTACCTGTAGAAAAGACAGAACAGACTCCAAGCTCTCCACAATGGCCAAGACCAGAAAGCTGTGTAAGGACATCAGGGATACAATTCTAGACCTGCACAAGGCTGGGATAGGCTACAGGACAATAGGCAAGCAGCTCCATGCAAGATCTCCCCTCGTGGGGAATCAATGATCATGAGGAAGGTGAGGGATCAGCCCAGAACTACACGGCAGGACCTGGTCAATGACCTGAAGAGAGCTGGGACCACAGTCTCAAAGAAAACCATTAGTAACACACTACGCCATCATGGATTCAAATCCTGCAGTGCATGCCAAATCCCCCTGCTCAAGCCAGCACATGTCTAGGCCCGTCTGAAGTTTGCCAGTGACCATCTGGATGATCCAGAGGAGGAATGGGAGAAGGTCATGTGGTCTGATGAGACAAACATAGAGCTTTTTGGTCTAAACTCCAGTCGCTGTGTTTGGAGGAAGAAGGATAAGTACAACCCCAAGAACACCATCCCAACCATAAAGCATGGAGGTGGAAACATCATTCTTTGCGGATGCTTTTCAGGACGACTGCATAGCATTGAGGGGAGGATGGATGGGGCCATGTATCGCGGGATCTTGGCCAACAACCTCCTTCCCTCAGTAAGAGCAGATGGGTCGTGGCTGGGTCTTCCAGCATGACAACAACCCGAAACACACAGCCAGGGCAACTAAGGAGTGGCTCCGTAAGAAGCATCTCAAGGTCCTGGAGTGTCCTATCCAGCCTCCAGACCTGAACCCAATAGAAAATCTTTGGAGGGATCTGAAAGTCCGCATTGCCCAGCGACAGCCCTGAAACCTGAAGGATCTGGATAAGGTCTGTATGGAAGAGTGGGCCAAAATCCCTGCTGCAGTGTGCGCAAACCTGGTCAAGAACTACAGGAAACGTATGATCTCTGTAATTGCAAACAAAGGTTTCTATACCAAATATTAAGTTCTGCTTTTCAAATACTTATGTCATGCTATAAAATGCAAATGAATTTCTTAAAAATCATAGAATGTGATTTTCTGGATTTTTTTATTTCTTTGGGGACAGCTGAAGTTTACCTATGATAAAAATTACAAACCTCTACATGCTTTGTAAGTAGGAAAAACTGCAAAATCGGCAGTGTATCAATTACTTGTTCTCCCCACTGTATGTGTGGGGTTGCTTCTCAGACAAGGAAGTGGCTCACTCACAATTTTTAACACAGACATGAATAAAGAATTGTACCAAAACCGAATTACGTATTACACTAATAAAGTACAATGCAAATCAATGTATAACTTATTAGATCAAATTAATAAGTAAGTGATTAGGCTGTTTCAAGTTTCAAGTTCAGTTTTATAGATACTTCGTATTCATGAAAGTGGGTTTTTAGTCCCGATTTTTTTTTATAGTCTCGCTCAAGGCGCTGTCCAAGGGCTTTTGATTGACGGAGCTCAGATGTGTGCCAGGGGGCAGTGTGAGTGAAGGAAACAGGTTTTGAGGGAAGCAAGGGTGACCAGGCAAGAGGAAAGGCAGTAACACTTAATAATGTGATTTTTTTTGGTTGATACATTTGACAAATGTTTTAGTGTAGATTAAGAAAAAAAATTAAATGTAACCAATTTTTTAATATTATGGTAAAGTAACAAAATGTGAAAGTGTGTTGTGTTTGTCAATTCCATTTTAATGTCTAGAATTATTTTTTAATTTTGACAAATTAAGAAAACAATTGTAAACAAAAAACAGTTTGGCAGTAAAATAATTTATTTTACATTACAGAAATGTTCTCACTTCATTGTGTTTGTTCTCTTGAGTGTGTGAATCTCTATGTGTAAAGCTTCCACATGTTTAGGCTGTGAAAACTGATCTGGGCATGTTCCAGGTGTTTGAAAACAGTTTGCTATCTGAGAAAATAACAGGTTGAACACTGTGGTTGACCAGCTGAACCACAAACCTCCTCAGATCCATTGTAGAATACCTTCCCTAATAGAGGAATGCAAAACAGATGTTTCCTACATCGATTGTCCTAAGTTGTCTGTTAACTGGTAACTGGTCCACTTGGTCGAAATATCTTATAAAACATTTTAATAGAAAACACCATAATATTGGTTACTTTTGGTTCACCAGTCACTGAGAAGTATATTAAATATGTATCAGCCATTACAAAGTTTTACCAGTTACACTAAGAAACCCACATAACAAATTAATATATAATCAAGTTTATTCTTTAAAAAATAAATGTATTCCTAAAGAATAAATGCATTCCCAGGACCAAGTAACTTGGGAAATATTGCCCACATTTTCCTACATTCCACTTTGGTAGACTATGCAATGTTTTTGCAGACATTTGCAGACATGCAAAAAAAGACCTTGGTGGAAGATCTTGCAACTTATTAGGTTAATTGGCAACAGGCCAATAACATGGTTAGGTAGAAAAAGAGTCTCCCAAAGAGGATGAGTTAATGTTAATAATAATGTTTCTCAAACAAAAATAGTGAAGACTTTAGAACTCTCATCTACAATATTATTAAGAAGATTCAGATAATCCAGAAAAACAAGCAATGGACTTGGCTGAAAAACAATATTGGACAGTGGTGATCTTCTGGTCCTCAGGTGTCACTGCATTAAAAACTGACAATTCTGTAGTGGAAATCACTGCATGGGCTCAGAAATAATTCAGAAACCATTGTCTGTGAACAGGCAATCATTTGTAATACCATTAAAATGTTTTGGTCTTGTTTGGTCCTAGTCCATTCAGCTAAGGTAAAGGCTATATCTGCTATCAACGTTAGCTAGTTAGCTTTGAGGAAACAGAATTAGCAAACTTGTTTGTTTGTTATACTATGCTATTGCAGTGATCCTTTTACAGTCCATTCCCAAAGTCAAAGTATTTTAATGCCAAATGAACAAAAAGTGTCATTCTGCGCTATGGAAGTTTTATGACATGGCATGAATCATCGAAGGTAGTGGTATAAGTAAAAAGTAGAAGTAAAAAATAGAGTAAATAAATGAAAATTTAAAAAAAAATTTACTAACAGAATATATACATAACAATATAAACTAGCAGCAATTTTAAAGTGTGTGGAAATGAGGTTATGACAATATGAAATAAGTATTTATATAAATAAATATAAACAATTAATGTGCATAGAAGGTCATATAATATCATCAGAGCATTCAAATGTTCATCCGATCATATGACATAGATCAATGTTGTTGGTTGAGTAGAATTATGGCCTGGGGGGAAAAAGTCAATGGTGCACTTTTCTTGGTGAGAATGGTCAGAATTCTTGCAGACAGGATGTACAGGTGTTTTTGTGCCATTTTTACTGCAGAGTCTGCTTGCCTGGACCAGGTGAGGTCTGTGTATAGAAGGTGTTGAGCTCCTCTGCAAGAGAGTTGGCAGAGAGTTGGCAGACTGGGCATCATTGCTGTTTCTCACTTCATAGGCTATGATGTTTCGCAGTTCACACCACAGGCATCTTGTGTCGGCATTGTGGTAGTCAGACTACAATTTATCCCTGTAATCTGTTTTTGTCTCTCAAATGGCCTTACCATTTTATGGTAAGTAGTGCCAGGTCTGGTGAACATTGTGTTGAACGTATAGCACCATCTGAGCCCAAATGGGAGTTAATACAGACCCTTGAACAAACTTCCAAAAGTTATAGTAAACAGTAATAACAAAAACTATGCATAGTGAATGCAAAGCCATAGTCAGTGCAACCTTCTACATCGCACCAAAACACAACGACACGAGTCAGAGTTTAGCAAATTTCCAGCCAATTTTCTTACAGAAATGCCCAAATATTGTCCAAAGCTATAACATTCAAACAGAGCAGGACCTAAGGTTTCGCTCTTCTATTTGTGTAAGAGTAAATTTTATACTAAACTGTTAAAATGTTGCCTGTTTACGTCAAACACATACTTTGTTATGCCTATTGTGTATTTATTTACAAAAACAGGGAAATTGAGGGACTGCAGTTAATGAAGTTGATGAGCTCCTGACAGTGAGAAGTGTACCCATACTTTCTTTACCACAAGAAATAATTAATTAAATACAACTATTAAATAGCATTGACTGCAACAAAACATCTTACTCTGCCACATATTGCCTAGTTTAGAAAGGAACCATGAAATGGCACCACACTTTACATTTATGTAAGCACTATGCCACCAAGTCATTTAAGTACAACTATTGTTTAGTACAAATGTTGTTTAGCACAAATACTGTTTAACAACAATTGTTTTCATTATAACATTATATTTTGACTCTTGGAAAAGAACGCTAAGCTTCTCTCTTTAACCAGTCCGGAGATATGAATAAAAATGTAACGGGTGCACTTTTTAGGTTTTTGGATGAAATCTTGAAATAGTGTTTTGTGGTGGAGATTTGGAAGGCTCTACTATACACATCAATCTTTGCAGCAGACTGTCCCCTATAAGGTGGAAAAGAACGTAGGCTTCTATCTTGAACCAGTATGGAGATATAAATTAAAATGTAACGAATGAGCTTTGACGCAGATTTGCTTCAAACTTATCAAGTGGTCTGCAAACGGAAACAAATAAACATAGTCTCGGGACAACGATGCGATTCCTATTTTTTTCATTAAGATATTTCTTAATTCTGCTGCTAGCAAATATTTCTTAATTATTCAACTGACTATCTGTAATTCAGGGACGGGACATAACAATTTGTGGAATCCTGATTGGCTGAAACTAACGTAATTATGCGTTAGTTACACTTACTTTACAAAGTAAGTCCCATGGTTGAAGTCAGTGCTATTTCATTGTCACTCTGTCCTGTAGCTAGCTTGTCCTGTAGCTAGCTAGCATTACTTGCAAACCCCAGATCCGGCAGCCATTTGGATGGTCTTATTCTGGTTCAGAGTGGCTAACTACCCTTCGGCCAGTGCAGCTAACTACCGTTTGGCCAGTCCGGCTATATTTTTGCCACAAAAGCGTACATTTTTCCTAAACTTTGCAACGAAACCTTCCACAAAATAGCAACGTAATCGGCAAACGGAAACGAGACACACATTTTGATACCTGTCATGTCTCCGTAGTGCAAGAACTGTAGGAGTTAGGGTGGCTATAATAATAAAGAAAGCCATATATATATGAGATTACATGAAGTGGGGGGCTCCCCCACTTAATAAACAGCCTCATAGCTTCATATCAAACAATGTTGCACAGCTGGTCCAAAACTGGGTCAGTGAACATAAACAAATTTGAGTTTTTTTATAATGTAGATACATTTCTTAAGGTATGTGTTATGTTAATGGAAATTGACGTTCACACAATAGTAATAGTGGCAAATGTGGTCTCCTGAAACCAGATAAAGCACCAGACATGTAAATTGAAAAAATGTCTTAAACCACAAAGAGCAGAGAAATCATTAAAGTCCTTTCTGTTCGGAATTTGTGACAAGTCAGAAACTGCATCTCCAGCTCATAATTAGAAAGGAGAGCTCTTGGACCAGCTTCATACAAATTCTGTGATTACTATCTTAAACTTAAACACAGGCTACTCAAGTATGCATATGTGGTGCATGCAAGAACACACAAACACACTGTAGCACATCCCTAGGTAATATTTATTTCCCCCCTGCCACCAATTTTACAGACTGGTATTGATGTTATTTAAATATTTTGAACAGCCAGATCTGTACACTTAATACATTTTGAAATACAATGTGTGTGGCACCTGGTCTGGAAGACCTATATCTCAGTTGGCATTGCGCAAAAATGTATGAATAACAAATTCCTCGTACATCATTAGCAGTGCACTTAGAGTATTAGATCTCCATAATGGTATTGAGAACAATTGAGGAATGTATAATTTAAGACAACAATGTTATTTTGTAAGCTTTTTTCCAGGTTGGGGGCAAACTAATGTCATGCTTTAGATTGAATAAACTACACTGATGATAATGATGTTAGTGGAAAGCAGTGAAATACATTGATTCAAGTTGATTTGAAGCTTTACCTCCAATAATTTAAAAAGCGCTTAAGTCATTTCACAATACTCTGCGCGCACACACTCCACATGTAAGAAGCATATAACCAAGCATACAACCTTAAATTACAACATTTATTCAGTGCTATTACACAAGGGGGCATTCATCAAACATTATGTATGACTAAACAAGCATGAGCTTAAATAACCGCGCACAAAAAAGCTCCAATTGTCTTGTCTGTTTTTATATCTGCTAATTTGACACGGGACAAAATGCCATGCTTTTATTGAAGACACCCAGGCGATACCATACAGTATCTAAATTCGCTTTTGCAGTCATTAGGGATTGCTAACAAATGCAGGCAAAATGCAGGCGATATTGCAAGTGTGTGTTTAGACACATAATGCGCCTACTTCACTTTAAATAGTAATCCAGACATGCACATACAAAAACATTGACGTAGAGTGAAATTAAGAGCTGAAGCTAAAACTTGATTTTACCTTAAGGCTGTCTTTGTCAAGTAGATAACGTGTCGCATACGGACGCATACGAACTTCAACTGTTGAAATACTCGATTTCCCTCAAATAAAAAGAATTATGTAAATGTGGTTTAACACATGACACAAATACTGCACATGCTTTTCCTAATAACAGTTGCCACATTAATTCAACAGTTTTTGAAATAGAATGTTGTATATGTTTTTTGTACTGAACAAATAGAAAGCTATTGCAACGCTTAGTGTCGCAGTTATCCAGTGTACAATGCGCACCGCAATATATTGCTTCAAGGTAATAGAATATAGTGAAATCCTACCTTGCAGCCCGGTAATAAGAAAAATGTCCTTCGATAAATGAATGCACAGGTAAAATACACGGACGTGTATTTACAAGTTACCCGGAGAGGACAGGTTCCCCGAAGTATACTCACTTCCGCAACGCATTCACCTTGTTATGGGGATGGAAAAGGGACAAGTCTGGTGTCCTGCCCTTTACAGGGAAAATATGACCGGTTGGGTGAAATGTAGCAAAACTTAAAGGGCGCTCATTGATACCCTGATCCACTCACGATGTTGATTATAAAGTACTGTCTAATTGTTATAAAAACTACATAATATGATAGGCTACTGGTGAATAATGTTACAAGCACATCAACTGTGAACGTTTTGAAAATTTCGAGCACATGGTAAAAATGTTAGTCTCCAAATCTTTTCTATCTGGCCGTTATTATAAGTAATTGTGCTTCTTTTCTATCATTGTAATAATTGCATGGCTTGGGATAGGATAATGCATAATTTTCCCCAAATAATTAAATAAACAAGGCATGCAGATGATCATATCACAAATTACTCAAATATTGTATTTATTTACAGTGAAGTAATGGATTTGGATGACCTAGGTAAGACCAACAACCACAAATAGAAGGAAAAATACTACATATTTACTTTTTTCCTTAAACAATTTTATCAATTAAATAATTTGATTTCTCTAATTTTGAGTGGCTGACCAACGTCATATATACCTTTTGACTATCTACAAAACTATAGTTTGTTGTGCAATTCCCTCTATTTAATGAATAAATGACTAAAACATCTGTACGTTAGTTAACGGCTTTCCTTTGGGTCTCTCCCTTTCTCCTTTAACTTTTGTGTGGGTTCGAGCCTTAGCACCAAAAAGGAGCTCAAGGTTTCTAAAAGATCGGCTAGTTTGGTGAAGCCACAATAACAAGTCTGAGCAACGTCCAGTCCTTGACTCAGGGTCCCAAATATTTAACACGAGGGACAGCTCTGTTGTTAACACTAACTCGGTCTCGATGCTCATTGTAGCAGCTCCCTGCGCTGCAATGCACATGAAAGCTCATTATGTACCTATTTAATAACCCCATAATTTCAGACTAGATGTGGAGTGAATTTGTAGTAAGTACTTAAACTCTGATGAACTCCTCCCCTTTCAAACTTTCAACAGCTGTTGAGTTTAGCCAAATTTACAATCCAGGTCACTGCACTAGTTAAAACAGATGTTGACATGCTACAGTTGTCTCCTGAAATGGCACTTGCCTGTCCAGTCTCTGAGTAAAGTTGAGAATTCGGTTGTACAACACAAACAGGGCCCCAACCATTTCAGTTATACAAAAGATAAGAATTGAATAATCCCATTGGCAAAACTTCAAGCAAGATAGGGAGTTTAGAGTATGTTCTTAACACCATTAAATATGCACGCAAGTTGGATCAACAATCTTTTAATGAAAATTACATAAAGATAAAAGAAACACATCATATTTATTACTTTTGTACAAAGTAGCTACCTAACAGTGCTAACATTTTCTAACAACTAACCAAATTAGACAGTGTACAACGCTGCATTGATGAATTCCTACAATAAATGTAATCAAAACAAACATCCATCCAATTGAACAAAATTCTCGTTGTAGTTCTCAGGTCAAAAGATAAAGAAAATATAGATTACTAATTATAAAGAAATTGAAAAGTAGTTCACTACATTTACAATGATGGTACATTAAGCAGAAATGCCATCGAACAAAATCACTTTTCTTTAACGTTAATAGAATGTTTAATTAACACAACCGACTGAGACTAAGGCACATATGACACAAAAAAACAATGGAATTGTAACTGCAAAGTAAGATTACTTCAAAAAATTTTTTTAACACCAACATTTATTCAGTAATATTCCTTTAACACAGACGTGGGTGCTCATATCTTATGGCAGTCACTTTGACCATCCATCCATTTGCTTCCTCCAATTTGCTTCATGAGGACCTGAATGCACTCTTCCAGTTTATCAATCTGTGAAAGAGAGGGAGGTTAAAATGTTTCTTCTTCACAAAAGTTAATTCTGAAAATCATACCTTGTGGCATACCAATTCTACTTCAGTCTTATAAAGCTATTCATCCAGTATTTGCACAATCATCAAAAAAATCTGGGACTTATTTTGTGTACCAGCTCTAATATCGCAATGGATCAACAACCAGGCGCCAAACCTAGGCATGAAAACAGACACCGGTTTTAAAACTACAAACAGTAAAGATCAATTATTTCTTGAAGTAAATGTTTGTGCTCTGGTGTGAAACAATAAAAAAATTTGTGAGGTGAATGGACTATGAAAAAGAGTAGTCAGAGCCAAATTCTCACTCTACAAAAACAAATACAAAACACTGAAGGCTACATAAAAGCTGCTTTACTGTAAAAAATAAATAAAATACAGCAAATATGGCCAATATTTGGAAATACGTGGGCCTTTTCGCATTTAGTCGTAAATACTGATGAGTATATTTAGTGTACTTAATATATGGTGACTAATTGGAAATACTGTCATGCTACACATTTCTATCCAATGGAACCTGAGGAAATAACGAATATCATATACAATGAAGATTAAACAGTTGAACTTTTGTTGAAGTTCTTTTTGTCCACAAAAATTACATCAATTTGATTATTACATTAAAGCCATTGTTAATGTTGTAAATGACTAATGTAGCTAGAAATGGCAGATTTTTTATAGAATATTTACACTGCACCAAAATATTAGAAAATCAAAATATAATAAATATCAACATCTTTTGAACATTTGAAATCACAGGCTCTTCCAACTTGCATGAATTTCATCCCAGCAAATCAAAATGTGACTCAGTAGTGTGTATGGCCCCCACGCGCCTGTATGCACTCCCAACAACATCTGGGCATGCTCCTGATGAGATGGTGGATGGTGTTGTGGGAATCTCAAAACCTGGATCAGGGCATCAGTAAGCTCCTGAACAGACTACTTGGCGGTGACAGATGCACCGATACATATTGTCCCAGAGGTACTCAATTGGATTTGTCTGGGTCCAGTCAATGGCATCAATGCGGTAGTCATCTAGGAACTGCCTGCACACTCTGGCCAGATTAGGCCAGGCGTTGTTCAGCAGAAGGTGGAACCTAGGGCCCACTGCACCAGCGTACGGTCTGATGAGCCTGAGGATTCCCTATCTGTACCTAACAGCAGGATACTGTCAGCGGTACTGTCAGCTAGCACATGGAGGTCTGAGCAACCCAGCAAGGGTATGCCCATATGTGCCTCCTCAGATCATCACAGACTTGCCGCCAAACCAGTCATGCGCTCAGAGTCCTGCTCTTAAAGAAGATAACAGGGCGCCCATGGCAGAACAGCCAATTGAGCTGCACAGTGCTGAGCTGTGAGCACAGGTCCTACTAGTGAGCACAGGCCTCTCTGTCTGACAGTAAAATTACAAACATGCCCACCAGTAGAAAACACTAGGGGTCATTTTGTAGGGCTCTGGCAACGCTCCACCTGTGCCTCCTTGCACAAAGGAGCAGATACTAGTCCTGCTGCTGGTTGATGCATTTATACAGCCCTGTCCAGCTCACCTCGTGTAACGGCCGTCTCCTAGCATCTCCAACATGGTCTAGTGACTGTCCTGGGAGACACAGCAAAAAAATCAAACAAAAAGAATGAAAGGAAAACTAACAAGACTGCAAAGGGAAAATAAAATATTGAAAGAATGCGTCAAAACTGAAAAACGAAATACAACACGAATCAGAAGACAAATGCATCGCCTTGTACAAATGAAGGCAAAAAGGTGTGAGCGAGAAATTTGGAGTGCCAAAAGAGAAAAAAACTGCCACTGAGAAGAGACTAGAAGTTGTGACCTTCTTGTCAAGACATGAGAACAGTACACTTCTGGCTGGTAAAAAAGACACTGTTGGCAGGGTGATCAAGAGGCAGCGACGAGTTCGTACAAAATCTCTAAGAGACCTCTACAGTGTCTACTGTACAGACTCCAGTAGGGTATATTCAATGTCTTACAGACAGTTTGTGCGATATAGGCCATTTTATATCACAGAGGCTAAAGCAACTGACCGCAACACGTGTGCTTGTTATCAGCTCCTCATTGATAGCATGGCACACAGGGGTCTGATTCAAACACGAAGCTTGTCCTTGCTGTTTAAAAGCATTACATGCAAAAAATGCATGTACAGGGAATGCCCAAATTGCTGTTTTGTTGAAATTCAGCTATCCCAACACAACCCTCTTGATGCTGCAAGATGGGAAAACTGGGAGAGTATGTAAAAGTTGGGGATAAAGTCTACAAGAATTGGATCAAGAAAACAAAATATGGCACTGTTGACCAACTGGTTGAGGAGTTCAGGCATGAAATTGAATCAATTAGAAGCTACCAGTACAACTGGCTACACCAGTCCGGTAAATTTAGGGAAATTAAAGAAAAATACTTCTGAAAATGAAACGGTCCTACACAGACCTTTCAGAGAACTATGGATGAAGCTTCATTCAAAAAATCCAAGCCTTTCATTTTGGAGGAAATAGACAGAAAATTACTATCCATACTGCAGTTGCATACACATCACAAGGATCCATGAGCTATGCAACTCTGTCACCATTATTAAGACATGACGAGAGAGCTGCCTGGGCACACATCAAACCTGTTTTGGAAGATTGGAACATGTCCAAAACATTGACACACTGCATGTCATCAGCAATGGACCAGTAACCGAATACCGAAATAAAACCAACTGTTACCTGATGAGCACAGTTCCTTACACAATGGGATTCAAACATGTAACCTGGAATTACTCTGAAAAGTCACATGGCAAAGGAGCCCCGGATGGTGTTGGAGGTGCAGTCAAGCGAATGTCCGACATGCACGTAAAGTGGCAATGCTCTGCAATCCCCCAGAAATGTGTTCGTGTTTCTGTCTTCCAAAACCCAGACAAGAATGAAATTAAAATGGATTGAAGAGTCAGACATTGAAACTTTTGACAAAATGCTTCCCCCATCTGTTCAACCGGTCACAGGAATCCTTAATGTACACCAAGTGCTGTCATCATCTCAAGGTGTGATCCTGTACAGAGATGTGAGTTGTTTCTGTACGTATCCAAAAGTATGCTCTTGCCACAAACCCCAAAACATTTATTTTGGAAACGCTCCACAGATGGGAGATAGTGCTACCACTCTGCACCAACTTGAATTGAATATCACTTTTGAGGTAAAAAAAAAAGTGCACAGAAGGGAAATGTGTTATTGTGCAATATGAATGCAAGCCATATGTTGGCCAGATCGTGGTGATTCGTGGAGATGACATAAAAATCAATTGTATGATCCAGAAAGGTGTATATAAAATTTATTTGTGTGGCCAAAAAAACCTGATTGCATTTACTATTCACGGCAGACGATAATTAGTGTAATTTCTGAACCAGAGCCAATGCACCCTGCTGCACGACTAACACCAATTGATTGGCTAATGTTCAATCAGTATAGGCATTGGTACCAGCTCCAAGATGGACTCATGAAATGGTGGCAATCTTTTGTAAAACAGTCCTAAAAATTCTGTTTTAAAATGAAATTAAAGAAATAAACGTTATATTATATTTATTTTATAAAAGATTGAATATGTATGAATAATATTAAGATTATTTTGGACGTTCAAGTCTTGAAAGTATGTGCCGTCAAAGTTTATTTTGTTAATGTGAAAGGATATGTATATATTGTAAAAAAAAATTGATACTGTTGTTAATGTATTGTTAACTAAAATTAAATGTTCTTTCTTATGCAAAGATAAAATAAAAATACTTTATTGAAATACCTCTCACTTACTCTTTAATGTGATCACTACAATTTCTGTCCTTTAGTGCGACAATGTTCAATGTTGTGACACACAAAAGAAGCAAAAACTTGTTTTTATCAAAACATATCTTAACAAAAACAGTTGAGTGTTTCATAAGAGTAGATATAATCATCATTCATCTTGATTTGGTATAATTTTCAACAGTTTTGAAAGAATAACAGTAAAGTTTGACTTGAAAAAGCCCAACAAGTTTAAGAAGTCATGGGGAAAAAGTAGTGTTATTCATAATTTCATATTAAATAAATAACAGTATATGGCAATAAGTGTCCAACAATTAAAATAAATCTCTGTCATTACACTTGTATGTTATTTAAGACTTTGATTCTTATTTTTCTTTTGTCACACCACAAGACACATTTATGCTGCAGTTCAGTGAAAATTTAAAAACATACTGTGAAAGTATTGACAAAGTTAGTGACCAATTATATTTTCAAAAAATCCTAACTTCAGACTACATCAATATAAAAATGTTTTCTTAGAAAAATGGGTTTAACAAAAATTCCTACAAGTGTCCCAACCTATGTTGATTACTTACAAACCCTCTGGCTATATAAAAGCAATGGTGGAACAGACTGTAACAACACCGTCTAAATCATAAATTGAACAGTATTGTACTGCAGGAGTATTCAGCCATTAAAATAGCAATAAAAAAATTAACAAAGGAAGACCAATCATTATAACCCTTAAAAGTGTAGGTCTTTTCTATAGAGAAATTGCAAAGAATGCTAAGGTGTCACTGAGTAGTTTCCTACACCATTCAAGTTAACTATAGGGCGCACTTAAAAGCCTTTAATTTTCTCGATTTTTTGTGGTACAAGGCGCTCACATCGCTAAATCAAAATGTTTTAGTACGACTTTGATAAAGTACAAAGCCGCACTGCCTGCAGCATTACGGCTACCGTAGCCAGGAGCGTCGCGGAGTAATACATACTGTGCTTCACCCTAATATTACAGTGTGTGTGTCGCTTAATGTGCCTTATAGTCCGGTGCGCTTTATATATGAAAAAAGATTGAAAATAGACCATTCATTGACAGTGCGCCTTATAATCTAGTGCGCCCTATAGTGCAAAAAATACGGTACTTACAAACCAGAGGAAACTGACAGGAATTTTACAGCAACATGCAATACTCTCTGGGAATGGCCAGCTAAGTCACAAACTTCAACTCCATCAATTTGTTTTAGGATGAACTGGGTTGAAGGGTGAACATAAAGCAACCTACAAGTGCAACACATTTGAGGAAACTTCTGCAAGTAAGCGACCAGACCCCCCAACCACTGAATTGGCATTTGCACCAAAATAAGAGAAAAGAATACCTGGTGTAGAAAACCAAAAGGAGACAGATCAGGCAAGGCAGAAATAATTAAGTACAATTTATTTTAGAAAAAAATAAATTAAGAGACCACTGCAAATCTGTATTAAATCAGCATCTCTACATAGATAGCAGTAATTCCATTCCAGTTTCTGATAAATTCACAGGCACACTACATTGTGTTGAATTCTAATGAATGAGGTAATGGATTAGGTAATGGATTAGGTAATCACCTGAACCAAATCTCATTTAACAAACAAAAGCAGTGTTAGTAGTACCTTAGATGTAATTTGAATTTAAAAAAAACTATTGACCATGCCAAAAGACATTAAGTTTTTAGTGAGAATAAAAATGGTTCAATTCTGGCTTTACTGGCAGGGGGAAACCGTGAGTGTCGGGTTGCTTCTATCCTTAAAACTTCAAAGATGGTGGTTCATAAGAATAAGCAGATATTGGGGACAACAAAGCTACAGAACGGCAAAGAGCGAAAACGATCTTCACGGACCAGGATGACTGCCAACTCATTTGAATGTCACTCCACAACCAATCGAGAGACCAACAAAAAAAACTGCAGCTGGGGTAAAGTGCATGACAAGGACTGTTCAAAACAAGCTCCTAGGGGAAGGGCTGAAGTCCTGCAAAGCTAGAAAAAAGCCCTACATAAAGATTGGACCAAAGAGGACTGAAGAAAGGTCATCTTCCCTAATTAGTTAAATTTTCAGCTTTGAACAAACACCTGGTCGTTTAACTGTTAGGGTGGCAAGGCTGGAATTGTGCAAATTTGTCTTGGTGAAGATACCTAAAATGGCGCCGCAGATGGCAGCCTCAGTGTTTTGGTGTACGTTGATTTTTCTTGTTTTGTTTATAAACTCAAGTTTTCTGTTGCAATACCCGAAGCTCTTTCAGATTATTTATTTCCTATGTTCTTGCTAACATCAGTGGAATTATTGGACATTCTAGTCAAATTCTGGGTAGCCGCCAGCAAAAATACATGTTAAACTCACAGCGTTATTTATGGAAAGATGAAAGTAGGCTGTCTGGTCAGCGGACAATATTGTTATGAGATTTGACTTGAGACCAAATCTATTGATTCGCGATGCAGTCTTGAGGTGGGGGATGGGTGCATTCTTTACTAGCTCAAACGAAGAAACCCTGAGCACAATGCAATGGCCAAGACTAACCTATTAGCGCAGGGGTGGGCAAACTACGGCTCGACGGCCAAATGCGGCCCGCGAGGCTGTCCCATCAGGCCCACGGAATGTAATAACATTATTTTGGGGGGAATAAAAAAAAACAACTCACCAGCCCATTCTTAAACATCTGAGTCAGAATTTTAACTATTTACACCTTATATGGGATCTACTGTACATATGTAATGTATGTTTTAACTTTTGCCCTTTTCTGGCCTCCAAATCAATTATGATGAACAAATTATAAAAACAAATGTGGCCCTCCATTTCATTTCAAAATCCTGATGTGGCCCCCGAGCCAAAATATTTGCCCACCCCTGTATTAGAGGATCCACTAATCACACCCATTAGAGTGCTCATTTTCATATCAGGTGATTTTACATGAATGTTTCGGACTTTACATCAACCCTTAAAAGAACATTTAAGACTATTGTGATGAAATGTGAAAAACATTGATTAATAACCAAAATCAATCATGAGTATTCACCAATGTATGCCTATAACGGAACTACTCTATCTTTATTATAAAGGTGAATATGCTTTGACAGTGTGGTTAGTGTGATGTAACCACAAGGCCAAAGCACTGAAAGCCAAGTCCTAGTTAATTTGTTAGAGACTACCACAACAACTGTAGAAAATAATATAGTTAAATACATTTAATACAATTTCCAACTCTAACACCTCTGTATACAGGGCAAAGGTTTCAGAGAGGGATCAGTTTGTGGCATTTTGCAACCCATATGCCATGTCCTAAAGTCACAGCTGTTAATTTCACTGCAATCTAGCTATGTGACCACCACCTAATAAGGTACATTTCCCTCCAATTAAACCTTGTCAGGGGACTGATAAAGGCACCATAAAACGGCAGAATGCAGGAAATATGTAATCGTTTTATAACAATTTCAATGTTTAAAACTGGTTGAGAAATGTGTAATCTGACTTTGACAATTCACTGTAAAGCCCACTGCCAGAAGTAGGAACAATGATGACAATAAGTCACATGAATTAGACTTGTGTATGACCCAGGTCACATATTTTGCAACGTGAAATTTTACTTGGCCCACTCTCAGACTAGTGTTCCATGTTCACAACACACATCCATTGGGTTGGGGGAACACAACAATATTCAACTCTAATTAGACCAAGTTAAATTCAACAAGAAAATTATTTGATTACCATGGTATAACAATTTTTCTTAATCACTGACTTGAACACACTTGTGACCTGACTCAATTTGAACTTGAACTAACCCTAACCCTTGACTGGTATTAAGCATACTTTGAAATTATAGGGAGCTTTTAATTTAGAACAATCTGAGACTCAAACTTCAAATGCTGCATGAGGCTACTAGCGCGTTTAACTATAATCCTCGCTGTGTTGCGCAATCATTCCATGTCTTTTGCGGATTCGGTTTGAAAAGGGCAGTCATGCGCCTGTTGTTAAACTCCCTTGTAAGCAGAAACCAATAACTGAAAATGTTAGTGATACAAATGCCACTATGACAAAGGGTTAATCTACATTCCTGAACAACGGTACTCACCTTTTGCACCAGGGCCTGGCAGCAGCATGGAGAAAAAGAATCTGGAGAACAAATACATTATAATTGTCAGTCTCATTGAACAGGTAGCAGTATCTGATCACACATTTAGTAGAGCAGACATACCATTCAGACTCAGTGAACAATTTAGGCTTCCAAGTTCCTTGGGTTCACTCTTTTTTGCAGTAGCAAGTTCTGAAACAAGATAACAGGTAACAAGATTTAATGGAGGACAATTAAATTAGAATATGCTACAAAAACATTGACCAATAAGCAAACAATGTGGTTATATTGCTTAAGACACATCACCATGCAGTGGTGAAGCTAAAGACCATTGTTGCATAGAAATACATGCATATGCCTAGACAAACCTGAAGGTTTGTCACAACCTGAAGGTTTGTCACAACCTGAAGGTTTGTCACAACCTGAAGGTTTGTCACAACCTGAAGGTTTGTCACAACCTGAAGGTTTGTCACAACCTGAAGGTTTGTCACAACCTGAAGGTTTGTCACAACCTGGGAGGCAGATTGGGAGGCAGATTGGGACTTAAAACAGGTAGGCAGTTGGCCAAGTAGACTTGGCCAACTGCACATCAAGGTAACCATGATTTATCTGGGTATTGCTGCTAATTTAGGGGCCACAAGCTATTGAATGAAGGGATTTATGTTTTTGTTAAATGAATCACTTTTGTTAATTAAACAATGGACATACATCATCAATTTTCTAAGAATATCTTTATCCTGAATTGAGGGTTTAAGTTTCAAATGATTTGTATATTAAAAATAAACATAAAGATCATACCTGTGGGATTCCCATACTTTTAAGCAGCACTGTAAACTTGTCTAACAATTACAAAATATTTCTTGAAATAACTTACTGTCGTTCACCAGACAGTTTTGTGAAACATTGCCCTCCACTGGAGACAATGGGCACAGAACTGCACACCATTTGAAATACATTTTTAAACAAGCATTCAAATATATACATAATGTTTTTCGAATGTAATATTAAAATGTACACAAATTCAATTATAGTTTCAGGAGCATTGTGAAAACCCTAAAGAACATTGACGGACATACCAATCACTGAAGCAGTAGTCGTTTTGGCCTCGCCTTGTTCAGCCACCTGGCTGTTGTCTGATGTCTTCTCTGGTACTGTGGCGATAACGGGGGCCTTGGCTGGCTCCTGTCTTGGGATCAATGTCTGGGCATTGCAGGCTTGTGTGCTTTGAAGTGCCTCCTGAATCATAGAATTGAGGTTGCCCCCACCACGCTCCAAATGCAGAGAGACTGACAGCAGGTTGGAGTGGCCATCAAAGGCCTCTACAGAGGCCAGCACCCCATCACTTAGCATGGCCCTAAAGACTTCAATAACCTCTACAGGCCACACTGATGGGAAATACTCTGTACCTATAGCAGGGCAAGAGCAAAAAACTATAAAAAAATAAGAGTCAACAGACTTGTTCGCAGGAAGACAAATGTCAATGATCACAACATAAAGGTAGGTCATAATATATCATTTCTCTTCAGATACAGAAAATAAAGGTCACAAAGACAGTATAAGTCAGTCTCACACAGATACAAAAAAACAGACAGTGCTGAAAGCTACAGAGTTAGAAGTGAAGCTCAGCCAGCGCGTACTTGTGTCATCTCTTACCTTTTAGGGCACAGCGTGTAATCAGAAACGGAAGCTGCAGAAGTTCTGTGGGAATGGGCAGGATGCTGGCGAAGGGGCGCTTCTCTGAGTTGCCATAGTCCACGTAGAGTACACTGGCCTCTGTCTCGGTGGTCTCCAGGACCACGGCTCTGTACCAGTTCTTATCACCTGCAAAGTGAAACAACTATAGGTTGGTCTGGTTTACAGAGAGATGTGGAATATAAAATGCCACACAGAATTGAGCTTTTCAAATGTTAGATAATGAAGATGATTGTTAAGTGTTGAGCTCCATGAGCTGAAATAAAGGACCAGGAACTTCTCCATAAGCAAAACATCTCTCAAATGTTTACACAAATTTGTTTTACATCTGTTAGAGAGCATTTCTCTACTGCCAAGATAATCTATCCAACTGATAAATATAGTATTTAAAGAAGTTTCCAACATAGGAAGCGTATGCTGTTGGCATACTGACAGCAGGAATGTTTTTTGGTTTCAATTGCAATTTCAATGCAAAGATACTTTGACGAAATCCTGAGGCCCATCATTGTGACATTTACCACCCACTATCACCACCAATATTCAACTTGATAACAAATGAGCTCGAAGATTTGTACACAGTTTCTGGAAACCAAAACAAGTTTTAACATGAAACGTAAGACATTCCAAGACAAAACACAAGGCGAGAACATTAATAATAATTGTTTTGTACATCGCAATGTTTCGTGTAAGGTTTTTTCTGATTTTATTCATAAATGGAAATGGCTAACTGTCCAATTTGCCTAATGTGGCTGCCTGTTTACTTTTAAGTATTCAGCAAACCAGTTAAAAGTTTGTTTGCTGTAGCTACCCAACTATCAGGTGTCTGTCAAGCTCATGAGCTCATTGACCTCACGTTCCCCAAATCTGAATCTAATTGAGAACCACAGGGACGTTATGTATTGTGTATCCAACGCAGCAAAGTAGAACCATATACTGTTCAGGGGCTCACTGATGCCCTGATTTAGGTCTGGGAGGAGATCGTTGTTGGGAGTGCATACAGGACACATGGGGGTCATACACACTACTAAGTCACATCATTAGTTGCCATGATGAAATTCACACAAGTTGGAAAATGCACGTGATTATAGTTGTTTACTTCGAGTTTAAAACCAGACCTCAATCAGTTGGTGATTTTGATTTACACTGTTGACCATTGTTACGTCATTTTGCTTTCAACGAAAAACAGTAATCTCTACATTTCATTCATCAAGAGCCACATTATTTTGAGCAGTGTATATTATTCAAAGAAACATGAATCTGTTAGTAAAGTAAAGAACAGCAAATGCTCTTAAAAATAATTCATAATTTGTTCTTGGTTTTTGAGCCATGTCTGTTTGAAGCGCAAGAAAATTAATTAATGTTTGCAGTAACACACAAAGCATTTTAGAATGATATCGTGGTATAAGCATTTTACACTTTTCGATCAGTTTGGTTGACTTTGTTCAAGGAATGCAGTGTCAATGTTTAATTTCAGTTTTTGTACACATGCTAACCTTACCTATTGCAGGAAGAAAATTCAGGGTGTTCTTTTCAACAAGGAGTTTTTGCACAATGTGTATGGGAAACTGAAATTCCAACCCTGTAGTTACCTTCTCAATGGAATGCACTTAGTACACACTGCATGCTTAACACTAGACGCGCCAGAGCGGGCAAATTTTACCCAGTTAAGAGGGAAATAAATATATCTTCGCTCTCGATCAAATTCCAGGACCCTGCTTCTTTCACTTTTCCTAAATATGTGTGTTTTATCACCCAGTATTTTAAGATTTTCAAAATCACACGAGAAAAGCTGATTTAATAATATTTTATTCCTGTTCAATGTTAAATTGCACGTTTGGACATTTTTATTCCTGCCTTTCATCAGCAGATGTCGCAAGGGCTCCCGTATAAGAGTCTTCTGTTATTTCGAAAAATAATTATTTATAGTGCATAAATATATACATCAGGGGTATTAAATTAAAATGTAGAAAGCGAGACCAAATTACTTCAAGCAAAAGTCTGGAACGTCTAATTTGTGTTACAACTCAGTGCCATACATATTGAAGTAGTAGTAGTCTAGTAGTTGTATGTATGTATGTATGCATGTAGAAAACAATGACTCTCAAATAAAATAAAGTGTACAATTTAATAATACATACAGTTGTGTTCAGAATTATTCAACCCCCACTGCAGTAAAGTGTTTTTAAGAGTTTGAAATACATTTTTTATCTTGTTCACAATCAGATCAAAGAAGCACTTGTAAAATAGACAAATGCAACATGAATTTCAACAATATGTTTGTAATACACCAACACATGTTTTTTTTCCTCACTGACAATATTATTCAACTCCTTAAAGATTACCACTTTTTAAAAGAGGTTGCAATCTTGTATATACAATCATATATTGAAAACACCTGTAGATGGGAACTGAACCATAACGAACACCAATTAAGCAGATTAAAAAGGACTGCAATACTCATTTGCTCTTCCCAGATCATTGGTGTATTTGCAACATGGTGAAGTCCAGGAAATGGTCAAAGAAGTCAAGCGAGGAGGTAATTTCTCTTCATAAGCAAGGATATAGATATAAAAATATAGCAAAGACATTAAACATGTCAAGAGACACCATTGGAATCATAATTCGCAAGTTTAAAGCTAAAGGCACAGTGGAAACGCTACCTGGTTGCGGCAGAAAGAGGATGCTGTCCGTGACTGCAGTACCTGAGGCAAAAGGTGGAGAACAATCCACAGGTGACAGCTGAGGAACTGCGACATGTTTGTTGTTCTTATTTTGTTCTTTTAAATGTCACTTGTTTTATTTAGTGATATTTGGGTTTTGTCAGCAGGTCGATTTATTGTGAAATGTGAAACGTAACACGGACATTGGCTATAGATCGACAGTAAGCTGAAGGCGCAAGACAATCTCCTTGACATCACCAGTTCAGTTGCCAAAGTCATTTTGACTTTATATTTTCTTCCATGCGATTTGTATTATTCCCCCAATATTTTCAAACTGCAATGTTGAGCACGATATTATATCGTATAAAACCAAGCCAAGCCAGTCTTTACACATTGTAGTTACTGCAATCGTTAAACCCTTACCTCAAAAACAGAGCAACACTGAATCAAAACACTTTGACACAAGATAACAGACACCCAAAAGTTTCGGCCTTGACTTTGGACGTGTACAAGATGCACCATCTAGCGACCATTACGTGTCAGTAAATACGTCCCTGTCTGTAGACTCATTGCCCAAACGGCGCTTTAGTAACAATGGCTCGGCACTTCTCGTGTTAACAACTGAATCTCTTCACTGTTTACACTTTACACCGCCTTGTAGGGGAAATGTTGTTAATTTACAGTTATGTTCTCACTGCACTGGAAACAAACCTAAAAACAGGGAACAAAAGTCGCTGAGAATACCAAGCATAATATTACATATTTGGCAACTGAACTGGCAATGTTAAGGAGCTTGTCTCGCAAATCAATAGATTTGGTCTTAAGTCAAGTCGCTAACACGTCTGGCAGAGCTCACTAGTTTTGTTCCCTGAACATTGAATGCTGACTTTACATCTCCTTTTCGCAGTTGCATAACAATATTGTCCGCTACTTTAATTTCTCCATAATTTGCGTTGTGCATAATTGCGTTGTGCGGCTATTCAGAATTGAATGCCAAAAATGTATTGGCCATGTATTGTGTAAAGCGACACCGCGCCTTGTTCATCTACTACAGTTATGTTCTCACTGCACTGTTTTTCACAAATGTATCGAATACCTCCGATATCATCGCAAATGTATCACTCACAAGACGGGCAGTCCTTGTGGTCCTGTCATCGAAGCGAAGATATCTCAGAATTTTCATTTCGGTCTACCAATAATCATTGCGTTTCATGCTTTTACCGCCAGTAACACCTCTCAAATAAATAAGACTCACGAATGCTTTTAGATCGGCATCTGTCAATTTTAACTTTCCTGCAAAATTTCGCTCAGCTCCCGCTTCCGTGTATTTTCAAACTTTGTCCAGATGTCTGTGTCAAACACTTTAAACTACTCAGTGGACTTTTAATATTTTCATATGTAATATTATTAGGGTTATTCCATCAGGAGTAAACCTATTGTAATTGTAGGTTTTATTTTTAGGGTCACCTCATGTACATTTCCGAAATAGTCAAATAATTAACTTTGCTGGCGCAGTGGTTAGAGTGTCCCGATTGTAAAGTGGGGAGAACAAGTATTTGATCCAATGCCAATTTTGCAGGTTTTCCTACTTACAAAGCATGTAGAGGTCTGTAACTTTTTATCCTAGGTACACTTCATCTGTGAGAGACGGAATCTAAAACCAAAATCGTATGATATGATTTGTAAGTAATTAATGTGCATTTTATTGCAATTGTTTGCAATTACAGAGATCATACGTTTCCTGTAGTTCTTGACCAGGTTTGCACACACACTGCCGCAGGGATTTTGGCCCACTCCTCCATACAGACCTTCTCCAGATCCTACAGGTTTCGGGGCTGTCGCTGGGCAATACGGACTTTCAGCTCCCACCAAAGATTTTCTATTGGGTTCAGGGTTAGAGACTGGCTAGGCCACTCCAGGACCTTATGATGCTTCTTACAAAGCCACTCCTTAGTTGCCCTGGCTGTATGTTTCGGGTCGTGGTCATGCTGGAAGACCCAGCCTCAACCCATCTTCAATGCTCTTACTGAAAGAAGGCGGTTGTTGGCAAAGATCTCGCAATACATGGCCCCATCCGTCCTGTCCCCTTTGCAGAAAAGCATCCCCAAAAAATGATGTTTCCCCCTCCATGCTTCACGGTTGGGATGGTGTTCTTGGGGTTGTACTCATCCTTCTTCCAAACACGGCGAGTGGAGTTTAGACCAAAAAGCTCTATTTTTGTCTCATCAGACCACATGACCTTCTCCCATTCCTCCTCTGGATCATCCAGATGGTCATTGGCAAACTTCAGACGGGCCTGGACATGCGCTGGCTTGACAGGGGGACCTTGCGTGCGCTGCATGATTTGATTCCATGACGGCGTAGTGTGTTACTAATGGTTTTATTTGAGACTGTGGTCCCAGCTCTCTTCAGGTCATTGACCAGGTCCTGCCGTGTAGGTCTGGGCTGATCCCTCACCTTCCTCATGATCATTGATGCCCCACGAGGTGAGATCTTGCATGGAGCCCCAGACCGAGGGTGATTGGCCGTCATCTTTAACTTCTATTTTCTAATAATTGCGCCAAAAGTTGTTGCCTTCTCACCAAGCTGCTTGCCTATTGTCTTGTAGCCCAGAAGTAATGAGTGGAGAACAAGAGGGCTTCCTAAAGACAAACTAACAGGTCTGTGAGAGCCGGAATTCTTACTGGTTGGTAGGTGATCAAATACTTAAGTCATGCAATAAAATGCAAATTAATTACTTAAAAATCATACAATGTGATTTTTGTTTTAGATTCTGTGTCTAACAGTTGAAGTGTACCTATGATACGAATTACAGACCTCTGCATACTTGTTCTCCCCACTGTATATACAACTACTAGACTACTTCAATATGTATGGCACTGAATCATACCACAAATAAGATGTTCCAGACCTTTGCTTGAAGTAATTTGGTCTAGCTGGACCTTTCTACGTTTTAATTGAATACCCCTGATCTATGTATTTATACACTATAAAGATTGTGTTTTCTAAATAACAGAATGCTCTTATACGGGAGCCCTTGCGACATCTGCTGATAGAAAAGAGAATTGCAACCAACCATTGAATGCAGGAATAAAAATGTCCAAACGCGTAATTTAACGTTGAACAGGAATTAAATAGCCTTAAATCAGCTTTTCTCTTTGTGATTTTGAAAATGTAAAAATACTGGGTGATAAAACACACATTGTCATTGGTTTTCATGTTCAGGCCATCTGGGGCTTTGCAAATGTTTTTCAAAAACAAACGTATTTGGCTGAATTCTTTAACGTACAGTTGTCCTATATTTATTTTGGCAGGGTTGCCATGTCTGCTTATTATAAACGACTTTGGGCTTTTTCACCCCAAAGTCTAAATTAAAGCTTTAACGTCCACATCTACAAGCGGGTCCTACCTACTGTACATCTGGAATTCTAACAGCTACTACTAGCTGTTAATGTTTCCTCTTCCCAATTAGTTTAGTGACTAGTTAAATTTTGCAACAATAGCAAATGCATTTGAGTCAGCTTTGTATTTACCACCAATGTGTTTAGCGGGAGAAAGAATAGTTGACTGTAAAATGTAATTCTGCCTACAAAACATTCCGCAGCTACAAGATGCTTGTCTTGGGACTCATTTGACCGTCCCTGTTGCTTGTTTCTCTTGCAATATCCGCAACACTGGTTTTTGCAATATTTGTCTTGCGATTGGTCATACGCCCAATTAACTTGCCAGAATGTTAAATAATCATGACATAAAACAGAAAGTTGTCAACCACCCGTTCGATAAAATTACAAGATCCCACCCCCCCCAAAAAAGGAACTTTATACAGATGCATCACCAAAAATTGGAGTATTGTGGAAAAGTAAATTCTTTCAAATCAATAAAGTGACACCAGGTGGACAATTCTGTATTATCAATATTTTGAGATACTGGATTTTTTTATTTGCGCAGCCAGCCATAATCGTCATGTCTAATTCATTTAGAAGATATGATGGTGTCACTTTTGTATTTGAATTACTGGAAAGAATTCACATTTCCACAATATTCAAATGTTTTGAGACACCTGTATGTATACTTTCATATCAATCAAATATTTTTCTATAATCTGAATAGACTCACCATTGTGAGGCCTTCATATTGCTAACTTGTGAACTATACAAGAAAATAAAGTGTTTGAGCAGCAGAATGTAAATGTGTCTGTGTGTATTTGTCTGCGTTTGCCCACCTGAAAACTGGGCACAGCAGGCAGCTCCTGGCATGGGTTTGCAATGACTAGAAGAGTAGTTCATGGTGCAGTATGCACCCAAGTCCGTCATTACATTCTGCAGACTCTCCACATTCACTAGGCCACACAAAAACAGAAAGGTAATACTTTAACACAGATTATTAAGCGTAATTGTACACCTGTAAAACATTGGTTTAAGACAAAGACCGATTGAGAAACATCACCTTGGAGTGGGTTTAATACGTAGAATAAACCGGGGCTGACCACAGCTGCAATGGAAGGCTGGAAGGTCTCATTGCGAGGTAGCTCCATTGTCTTCCATTTCAAAGGAAATGTGCCTACTGAAGTAGCCAGTACACAAATAAATATCATTGTATTTTTAGGTGTAATAGGCTTTTACTGTATAATATACATATATAATGTGGAACCCTTCATTATCAGCATATCCAACAGCAGTTAACAAAATATACCATTTCATTAAGTTCTCAAAGTTGTTTTATTATTATTGGCGACATTAAAATGTTAGCTGTTGTGTTATTGACAACACAACAGTTAGGGCACATTCAGCAACAATTAAATGTTCATGCATTCTAACACAAAATGCTTTCAGTAACATACATTGCTGTGAAACAAATAAACGTAATCATTTATTAAGTTGTGTTATGTTGCGCACAATGCAAACTGCCAGGCAGATCTACTGTGAGCAAAACAACATCATCAATAAGCACTATTTTGTAATGTAGAAACCAGACCCAAAATGTAGAAAAATTAATAACTTCCATTTAACTGTTGCTTTATGATTGCCCTTAACTTGAACATTAGTTATTTTGTCACAAAATACTTTATAATAAAACATCTAACAGGCAAAACATAGGAAAAGGACATTTATGCAACTTTCCTATCAAATATGTTGAGCAATTTTTATTCAAAAGGCAATTTACCTCCCTACAAAGGTTGGATGGCAAAACAGTTTGCCAGAGTAGTATGCAAACAAATGTGTATGAACCAAACCATAATAGGATGGAAACGCAGAAAATTAAGGGAAAACCTTAATAACACATCAGGTGTTGATGACAAAAATTGATTAAATATAAAATTTTTATGATGGTTCTGAGGAGTTCATCTTGGTACTTAACAGCATTCTGGGTACCGTTGGCTAGCAGGTGGGGGACTGTGCAACCCTCCAAAGATATGCCTCCAAAGACCATCACGGACTCACAGCAAAACCAGTCATGCTGGATGATGCAGCAGGCAGCATAACGTTAACCACGGCATCTCCAGACTCTTTTCCGATGTTCACGTGCTCAGAGTGAAGCTACTCTCTTCTGTGAAAAAAAATGGGGCGCCAGTGGCAAACCTCCAATTCTGATGCTCTGGCGAATGCCAATTGAACGGCACAGTAATGGGCTGTGAGCACAGGTTCCACTAGAGGACGTCAGGCCCTCAGTTTGGTCAGAACCATGCACACAAGTAGCCCGCTGGAGGTAATTTTCTACGGCTCTGGCGGTGCTCCTCCTATTCCTCCATGCACAAAGATGATTATACCGGTCCTACTGCAGAGTGAATCATCTCCTGGTATTTTCTCCATGCTCTTCAGACAGTACTGGGAGACACAGCAAACTTTGCGAAGGCATGTATGGATGTGCCATCCTGGAGTAGTTGGACTGCCTGTGCAACCGGAATGGGCTGCAGATACCTCATCATGCTACAAGTGGTGACAAAGACACTAGCAAAGTACAACACTATAAAGGAGTCAGTCAGGAAAAATAGATACATTGTCTGTGGCCACCACCTGCAGAACCATTCCCCTTTTGAGGGTTGTCTTGCTCTGTTGCCACTACTTTGCACCTGTTGTCACTTGACAAAGTTATAGTCACCTACATTAAAAGCTTTTGTATCAATGCCATTTAATTATGTCTTCAGTTTGTTTACCTAACATGGGCTCAATTTTCACCAAGTATTTTGTCCCAACCGGTCTCAATACTGGCTTATTAGCTTACAATACACAGCTTACTAAAACATAAAATTGTGATTTGAACATGTGCGATTTTAAAAGCACAGAAAGCTGCAATTCTGTCTTTCTATTTGATTTTTACACTCAAATTAAATTAATTCATATTTCTATGCAATTAATTTTAAAGTGTGTTTGCCTCCTTAAAAATCAAAAATTCAGATAATTAGTATAAAACATGGCAAACATACAGCAAGATTGTGTCAGTTAAAACATATCTACAACCACTCTTACAACACGTCTCCTATGTTTTGCTATTTTAAGTCTGAGTAAGTAAGACTCAACGTTTACAATTCAAATGTCCAGCTCTATGTCTGGAATCGGTTAATCAAACAACACAATACATTTTTCTGATCCCACCTCTCACTCAACAGTGAGTATTCTTAAAATATCCTTTCGGTGATGGCCCAATGGTCAGAAACATTTTACGTACTGGGAAGGAATAGTGCAGACTAAGGCGTGCTGTTAGGGAAAGAGTGTTGGGAAAACTAGAGAGAAAAAAAAAAAAATATTATGATTATTATTTAATTGTTTGGGAATTTTGGGGGTTCCAGAAAGATCACAAACAAATGTAAAACCTGCAAGATGGTGGTTGGAGCAAAACACGGCAACACAAACTTATTTCAACACATAACACAGCGCCATAGATACTTGCATGGAAGTGCCTGAAGTGGCAAAGAAGTCTCTTAACAACCAAAAATGCATCAAACTCATCCCAGAAGAGCCAAACAATCATTAACATTCAAGGGCAGTGAAAATGTTTTATTACGGGGGTGGCAGATTTCCTATTTTATTGGGCATATTAGTAAAGACATAAATTTACTATAAAATATGCACAATTATACCAATACCAAGTAAGATTTAAAGCTCTAGACCTAAAGCTAGAGTGCAAAAATAGCCCATAGAACATCAATTATGCTTAGATAAACATTGCTTACAGGCTATAAACAATCACAAAAAGAATCATCCTTCGTGAAAAAACAGTGGGGCGACAGTCAAAGTGCAATAATAAAAATGTTCAGGCTGAAAAACTGTTAGAATAGCCTATACACATCTAATAAAATGTATAGGCCTAAAACATAGGGTAAATGTCCCTATTAAGACCACCAAATATGCTTTTCAGATATGCTGTCCCAATTTACGGGAGAAAATGTTTGTTAAAATAAGTCAAATCTCTCATTTGAAGTGTCAATCATTAATGTACCCCATTTGCTCATGGGTGTTCCAAATAAGCCCACTTCAGATTTGTTCATAAATAATTATGCAGTGCATCCGGAAAGTATTCATAGCGCTTCACTTTTTCCACATTTTATATGTTACAGCCTTATTTCAAAATAGATTCAATAAATCTTTTCCTCAAAATTCTACACACAATAAAGACAAAATGAAAAAAAGTTTAATATTTTAAATATATTTGCAAAAATCTAAAACTAAACTATAAACATACATTACATACAAACGTACATAAGTATTCACATCCTTTGCGCAATACTCTGTTACAGCACCTTTGGCAGCAATTACAACCTCAAGTCTTTTTGAGTAAGATGCTTCACCTCGTCAGACCCATTTCGGGCAGTTTCTCCAATTCTTCTTTGCAGGACCTCTCAAGCTTTATCAGCTTGGATGGGGAGTGTTGATGCACAGCCATTTTTAAATCTCTCCAGAGATGTTCAATAGGGTTCAAGTCTGGCCTCTGGCTGGGCCAGTAAAGGACATTCAAAGTTGTCCCAAAGCCACTCCTTTGTTATCTTGGCTGTGTGAATAGGGTTGTTGTCCTGTTGGAGGATGAACCTTCGCCCCAGTCGGAGGTCCATAGCACTCTGGAGCAGGTTTCCATCAAGGATGTAGAGGTGTGAATATTCACCTGCCTCACGATTCTATTATAATCCAGGGGGTAACGATTTGATTATAAACCGATTCTCAGCCTATTTTACAAGTTATTCAGGATTCTTTTTTGCGTAACATAAAATAAAGTTTTGACATTGTAAACATTTCTGTAGCAGCTTTATTACAAGAAAATGCATGGTCTAAAACACGAACTATAATATTACTTAAAGGCTGCCTTTTATGCAAATTAAATTATTTGTAAAACGAGGTAGTATAACATATTGTATTGTGGAGAATCTAAATCTGTTTATTCACTCTGAAATAACATTTAGGAAAACCCATGTTGCTTTTGTAAAAACCCCCTGTGAAACGTTACACATGAATCTGTGGCGATGGATGTCTAGGAATCACAGATGATGAACACTCGGCCAGTTTACGCACAGATTATGTTACTCTGGATTTTGTGTCACTGTACAGCACAGGCATAGCGGTGTTTGTGAACTCCACCAGAGTATGGAGGAAGCAAAAGCCTGTGTTTTCCATGACCGAGTAAGAGATCCTTTGCAATAAATGTGGCAATGGACTGTGTGATCTTCTTTGTCCTTTCTGACATCTGAGGTAAAGTTGATAGCCTCAATTGTTGTATAATAGTACTGTTGTGCGGGGTTGATGCTCTCCCTAGCTCTGAGTGAAAACGGGACATGTGATTCCTTATATTTGTAGTGTTGCCGAAGTATTTCATCCACTCTCAACAGGTCTCGCACATTGCATAATCTTTATCAAGCTTGTTTTCCATAAAAGAACAAAATGTACCCAAATGTTTGCTTTCAAGCAGCTAGGTGTATTTTTAAGCACAGGCTGCTGCTCTCCTTGCGCCATGTCTTCTATCTACATTAGACCTACACCAGACAGGCGTACATGCGTTACTTCCGACAAACATAAAATCTATATATTTACTTTATTCTTTTCATGCATCGAATCGTTCACGTCAGAATCGCAAAGCATCTTAAAACCGATTATATTCCCCAGCTATACAAGGATGTCTCTGTAAATTGCTGCATTCACCTTTCCCCGATCCGGACTACTCTCTCAGTTCCTGCTGTTGAAAAACATCCTTACAGCATGATGCTGCCACCACCATGCTTTACTGTAGGGATGGTATTGGCCAGGTGATGAGCAGTGGCTGGTTTCCTACAGACATGATGCTTGGCATTCAGGCCAAAGAGGTCAATCTTTGTTTCATCAGACTAGAGAATTGTTTCCTAACGGTCTTCAAGTCCTTCAGGTGTATTTTCTCAAACTCCGGATGGGCTTACATGTGCCTTTTACTGAAGAGTGCCTTCCGCCTGGCCACTTTTACAGGCCTGATTGGTGGAGTGCTGCAGAAATAGTTGTCCTTTGGGAAGGTTCTCCTCTCTTCACAGAGCAACGCTGGAGCTTGGTCAGCGTGAACATCAGGTTCTTGTTCTTGGTCACCTCCCTGACTAAGGCCCTTCTCCCCTGTTAAAAAAACTGTACAAAATTGGTTGGTTCACATCTGTAATCTTGAAATATTCGTGACCCGCCTTTTTTCTTTGTTGTCAACACAGAAAGAGCTAAACTTGCATGTCTTCTTTGGAATTTGTCCCAAAAACTATTTACAGACAAAATCAAAACCAGTGGAAATTAATCTTCAATACATTTTGTAATTTTGCTGTAAGCCTATCCTCCGGTGTGCTGTTTGCATTTGAAATTGGCGAAAATTCCTTGTCCAGTCAACTAGTTGAATATGCAGATGTATTTATTAATATTTTTGAAGACTGACTGGCTAAAAGAAAAACAGTTTGGAGGTTCAATACCAATGTTCTAAAGATAGGAAGAGTCAATTTCAGGATATACACTTAAGTAATAACTTGACGCTCTGAAATCTCCACCTCTACCGCCGGACTCACATGTTCGTGTTGTACATCATTGCTCAGCTGCTCATTCACTCTCTGCCTCAACTTCCTGTCCACTCCATAACGTTTCGATGAAAATTTAAGATCTTGCAATGTTCCCTCCCCGTAGAGACGGCATGCTTCGATCATGCATGAATAAAACACTTTTTTAAAAAGGCTGTTTATCCTCATCTCAAAGTGAACCTCATCTGAAAAGTAGGCCTAAAGGTAAAACATGTTTTTACCATTAATATAGAATATAGGACTATTCAGAATAAATTGGTATTATGGGAATTAACTATCATAATAATAGAGCCAATTCATCATGTGCAGTCAAAATTAAGGAGGAAAGTGTTTAAAGGTCAAAAGGAATAAAATCCCCATTGGAACACACTCAAGTGAGCTTAATGGGAGCAGGTGGGGCTACAGGGGAAATCTGTGAATTTCTGGGTAAAATTATATTTTATTCTATGATATAAAACTATATGAAATATATCCACTTATTGTGCACTAGCATTAAAAGTATAGGGGTGAATGACATAAAAAATGTCATATTTTCAATTTAAAATTAAGTGTTTTTGAATTGCCTGTGTCCCTAAACAATGTGGTGCGGCCATGATTCATCTGAAAATTAATTATCAGTTCTCAGTAATATAAAGTGTTTAGAATCAAATTATCTGCATTTGTTGTAACTTTGTAAGAATAGTTATCTACATTTTTCGTTAAACAATGTCAGTCGCTTTTGATTAAATGTAGTTAGACATTTGTCCTCTAAATCAAATAAAACGGATAAAAAAAACGAAAAATGATTCACTTAAGCATACTGTATACTGTGATTAATAATTTAGCTACAGAAAATAGATACTCTATTTTGAATTGAAAACAGTGCTCCAAATGACAAAGATGTCATGTCGTAAAAATAGATTTTGAGATCAAACAAGTGAAAGTGGTGTACAACTTAGTAGCCTGAGTTTGCTGGCTTAGGTTCTGAAATGACAGCATGAACATCTTACAAGAGAAAATGACATCTGGAGTTCATCTGGTGGCCACATTAATAAGTTATTTTCACCCAACTGCCGCATGGAGCTAACCTGGACTTCCTCTGACAACCTCCAAGATCAGGCCTACATATAGAAGCTCATCATAGATTACAATCACAAACTTGCCACTCAAGTCTTGAACACTTGTTCTCTTGGTGGCTCAGGAGTGCTTGAGTGATCCTCAGGTTTACTTGCTGCAGGGTCAGAATTAACAAGCTGCCTATGGCAAGTGGTTTTTACTTTGCTTGACAGTGGCATCTGGTAAAATAAATTAAGAGTTATAAAAAAAATTATGAATGCATAATAACTGCATAATTACCTAAGTGAAAAGACATGCTCTAAATATGTTAACAAATTTTTCTCATGATATTGTTCCAAGATTAAACATAAAACATTGTGCCTTAAATATTTAAAACAATGACTACAACTGCATGAAAATCTATTCCAAAAAATACTAAAATAAAGTACTTTATAAATCATCAATTGAATATAAAAGCACAAAAAACGCCAATCTAGAACATATATCGATCATGGAAAACACTCAATGGTCACACCACATGATATTTGGTTAAAATAGTTCAGTTAAAATATACAGGCACAGAATTGGCCACCTAAACAAAACAAGCTTCCCACAAAAAATCTAAATAATTTTCTTATAGAAAAAGTACTATTCATCATACCATTATATACGTGATAAATGTGGCAACGACATACCAGTATTTAAAAAGGTATATTTTTTTCCAAATTTGAAAGAGTTACAAACCTGCTTGCTGCTTGCTGCATCCATGGGGCAATGGCAAACTGGTAAATGATGCTACGTCCTGTCTTTAAATGGATTTCAACCAAAATTCCCAAAGTGGTAATTTCTTGATGGTAGCACCACATGATATTTCATAAAATGAACATTAACGGACAAAGTTTGTTTGTATATTATGATGTAAACATAAATACACATGCTTTGAACCTGGAAATCATGCCAAATAGGGCAGAACATAAATATTTACAGATTTAGAGAAATTTCAAATACATTTTCAAAATAGCAGAAATTGCCGGACGGTCGCACAACATGATATTTTGACACTTTAAATAACAGAGAAATCAGAAAGTGAATACATATATTGGAGAGGTACTACATATACAGTGGGGAGAACAAGTATTTGACACACTGCCGATTTTGCAGGTTTTCCTACTTACAAAGCATGTAGAGGTCTGTAATTGTTATCATAGGTACACTCCAACTGTAAGGGACAGAATCTAAAACAAAAATCCAGAAAATCAAATTGTAAGATTTTTAAGTAAATAATTTGCATTTTATTGCAGTATTTGATACATCAGAAAAGCAGAACTTAATATTTGATACTAAAACCTTTGTTTGCAATTACAGAGATCACACGTTTCCTGTAGTTCTTGACCAGGTTTGCACACACTGCAGCAGGGATTTTAGCCCACTCCTCCATACAGACCTTTTCCAGATCCTTCATGTTTTGTGGCTGTCGCTGGGCAATAAAGACTTTCATTACGGACTTTCAGCTCCCTCCAAAGATTTTCTATTGGGTCCAGGTCTGGAGACTGGCTAGGCCACTCCAGGACCTTGAGATGCTTCTTACGGAGCCACTCCTTAGTTGCCCTGGCTGTGTGTTTCGGGTCGTTGTCATGCTGAAAGACCCAGCCACGAACCATCCTCAATACTTTTACTGAGGGATGGAGGTTGTTGGCCAAGATGGCTCGCAATACATGGCCCCATCCATTCTCCCCTCAATGCGGTGCAGTCGTCCTGTCCCTTTTGCAGAAAAGCATCCCCAAAGAATGATGTTTCCACCTCCATGCTTCACGGTTGGGATGGTGTTCTTGGGGTTGAACTCATCCTTCTTCCTCCAAACACGGCGAGTGGAGTTTAGACCAAAAAGCTCTATTTTTGGCTCATCAGACCACATGACCTTCTCCCATTCCTCCTCTGGATCATCCCTGGCAAAGTTCAGACGGGCCTGAACATACGCTAGCTTGAGCAGGAAGACCTTGCATGTGCTGCAGGATTTTAATCCATGATGGCGTAGTGTGTTTTCTTTGAGACTGTGGTCCCAGCTCTCTTCAGTTCATTGACCAGGTCCTGCCATGTAGTTCTGGGCTGATCCCTCACCTTCCTCATGATCACTGATGCCCCACGAGGTGTGATCTTGCATGGAACCCCAGACCAAGGGTGATTGACCGTCATCTTGAACTTCTTCCATTTTCTAATAATTGTGCCAAAAGTTGTTGCCTTCTCACCAAGCTGCTTACCTATTGTCCTGTAGCCCATCCCAGCCTTGTGCAGGTCTACAATTTTATCCCTAATGTCCTTAAACAGCTCTCTGGTCTTGGCCATTGTGGAGAGGTTGGAGTCGGTTCGATTGAGTGTGTGGACAGGTGTCTTCTACAGGTAACAAGTTCAAACGGGTGCCGTTAATACAGGTAATGAGTGGAGAACAGGAGGGCTTCTTAAAGAAAAGCTAACAGGTCTGTGAGAGCCTGAATTCTTACTGTGATTCTTACGGTGATCATATACTTATGTCATGCAATAAAATGCAAATGAATTACTTAAAAATCATAATATGATTTTCTGGATTTTTTTTTAGATTCCGTAGTTGAATCCTCACAGTTGAAGTGTACCTATGATAGGAATTACAGATCTCTACATGCTTTGTAAGTAGGAAAACCTGCAAAATCGGCAGTGTATCAAATACTTGTTCTCCCCACTGTATATGGTGTCTTTTTATGCATTTAAACCTTTTTTGAAGAAAATGCAGTTGGAAAGAAAATGTAGGCTTCACGTCATTGACCCATAGTTGTGAAGAAAACTATTAGCCATACTCATTTACATCCATCCGAGACCGTGTGATATGTTTGCTTGCGTCACCTTAAAGCCCACCAGGGTAAAAATGTATAAAGGAAACAAACATATTTCTCTCTTTTTTGGGGGTTGCACACCAAGACAGAATAACAGAGCCAGTCACATGTTATTAAGCCAAATACGTGTTCTAAACCACAACAAAGGGATTGGTAATTGTTTATCATATTGCAAGTTACATTTCTATGCCAGATTTTTTTTACCATAACATGCAGCCCTACTATATACAAAACAGTACATACTTTCCCATCACCCACAAAGCGTGTACTTGGTGTACATAGTATGGAATGTAAGATGAGATTAATCATTAGTCTTAGCTTGGTAATGTAAATACATTAAATCAAACTTACCAGATGATGGAATACCATTTGACCCATAAGGCATGGTCAATATTGCTGGCTGTCCAGCACTAGCCTCCTTAACGTCTGTTTTATCTTCATTCTCCGAGGGTGGCCCATTTTGACCGGTGGCTTTGGCAAATGGTTCTTCGTATCTTTGAGTGGAATTCTGAACAGGCTGTTGCTGGAGTGTTTCAGGGACAGTGGGAGCAGTCTTAGCCTGGACTTGGCTCTGCCCGGTAGCTTTTGCTAGCTTTTCTGAAAGCAGAGTGACTGCCACATTCTGATTACCACTTTCCAATTCAAGTCCGTAGCCTCGTTCTGTGATGAAAAGGACACGGCCGAGGAGCTGCTGGCCAACACACAGGGCCTGGAAGCGGCATACAGACTCAGCACCCCACTGGGTGCCCAGAGGCTCAACACCTAAAATGGTTTCAACAGTTTTACATTCAATTGAGCAGGTTTTAAAAATACTTTGATTTGGTAAATTTGGAATATCATCAACATTAATAGTGCACTATGCTGGCAATAATCCCCAAGCCAAAAACATTATTTGTATTTCCCAAGTGAGTACCATGTCCACACTGTCCAATCATACAAACACACATACCTGACAGCCAGCAACGAACAGCCAGGAACTTGTGTTTGAGGAGCCTGGGTGTGATCTTTCTGAGATTAGCTTGTTCTACCTCATTGGTGTTGCCATAGTCCACAAAATACACCTGGGCATTACCATCAGGATGCACACTCTGCACCACACCTCGGTACCATGCCCCATCGCCTGTTGAAAGGTACAACACACAAAGGTTTAATTAACCGTTAGTAAAGTGTAAACAAACAAACTCTGTAGTACAATAGCAGTATTTAAAGTATAATAAATCTAGTAAAACATAATATTAGTATTGAGAAGAACTTATAGAAGAAACAGAAGTAGGTGTAGCAACAGCAGAGGTAGTATCTCACCAGAGAACAGTGCGCAGCAGGGCTCTCCCACACTGGGACTACAAGGGGTCGTGTCTGTCTCACAGTGCTGTCTCAGTTCAGCCCCTAGGTCCCCCAGAACTTGCAGATCTAATAAGATAAACATATTGATGATGCAGTGCAAATTACAGCAAACATGGGTACACACTAGAGGTGTGTTACGATTCGATTCGTATTCAACCTCCAATTATTTTATTACAAAAACAAACAAACATACTGGCGATGATCCTTTCAATAAATGTGGCAATGGACTGTGTGATCATTGTCCTTTTGGACAACTGAGGTACAGTAAATAGCTGCGTATTGTGGGGTTGATGCTAACCCCAGCTCAGAGTGAAAACGGGACATGTGATTCCATATATTTGTAGAATTTACGAACGATGTAATCTGGGCTTGACAGGTCTAGCACATTGCATAATCTTTATTAAGCTTGTTTTTCTTTAAAAAAAATAGACGTGCCCAAATGTCTGCTTTCAAGCAGCTAGGCACATTTTTAAGCACAGGCTGCTGCTCTCCCTGCCACATTTCTCCTATCTACGTTAGACCTACATCAGACAGTTACTTCCGAAGGACATAACTTTACAAAATATATATATATATATATATATATTTACTAAGAGTATTTCTTTACAAAAAACAGTACTACGTCACAATGCTGACGTAATAAATTCTGACGTGAATTATTCATACACATACACATAAATATAAATATAAAATATAATATACTTAATAATTAGAACAAAAAATCTATTCTCTCTTTTAATTAATCGATTCAGGATCGTTCACGTCAGGCGATCCATCTAAAAATCAATTACAGTCCCCAGCTCTAGTACACACTGAGTATTGTGTGTGTGTGTGTTATCTTAACAGTTTATGTTGCATTTATTGTATTATAAAGCAAAATAATACCGGAATATCTTATTACATAAACAAAACGTAATTAAAAAAAAATCTGAGGCGATGAGTCACATTACCACCTTTCATTGAAAAACACTTAAACATCTTTAGCATATCTGGTCCTTGTGGTAGATCAAGTTTATACTAAAAGCTTAATATTTTTATACTGGTGAAGTTAAGAATGTATTGAAGATGTATTTACCCTCCTGGTTACATTTGTAGCAGTAGAACTCTCCAGGATGCACAATCACACTGACCACCAGCGACACAGTCTGGCCATTTGGGGGAAGCTCAGCACATGTCCACTGCTGCTCTGTTGCCACAGAAGGCTTGACCACTAGGGATCAAAAACACATAATAGAATGGATAAGTCCAAATACTCTCATACAAACAGAAAAATACTAAACAAATCCAAAATTAAGGACTAAATGGCTAATATGTGGTAGGGTTGGGCAATGTCCATATTTTCAAATAGTCATAGCGTCCAGAAAATTTTAACAATGTGCAGGGTAATACAAAATTTGAAAAACACATTGCAGGGGGCACAAGAGAGCCATCTTGGCTACACTGCAATACACATTTGCAAATGCTCCTGCAAGTGATGTCATTACTGTCTCCAACTGAGTGAAATAAAGGTGCGATTCCCATATCTGATGGACTGGCATCATAATTCCCTTCACAAAAACTAATTACAGAAACAAATCTCACTTGATTAAAATAGAAACTATGCAATGGCTACATTTTAATGGTTGATGAACAGGCAAATTATATTTAGGACCCAATGTTCTTGTAGATCGATTGAAAGATACATATAAAAAAAAAATACAACCTTGTTTCCCTTGCATAAAGAGATTTCTCTGGATTCGCTGAATCATTTAATGACATTATGTAGCGTAAATGAGATCCACAAACTTCAGAATTTGATATTGAGAAATGTTACTTAAATTGTTTAACTATTTGGCCATGCAGTCTTTCACAGAGTCCACAAAATACACACCTCATCCTGACTTCTGGCAGACTTATCCTCTCTGGTATGATCTTTTAATACCCAATCATGTTACTGACCTGTTGCCAATTGACCTAATTAGTTGTCTGATGACAGATCACAGCAGACAACCAACACAGCCTCCATGTCACACTACATAATAAACCCCCCTTTGGCTAAAACGGTCTTACTGAAGAGCCTTTGTTGCACCTTCATAAACATCAAAGGAGCTGCACTTTTTCAATGAATTGTCACCAAAAAAAACAGGAGGTTATATTACTAATTTCTAAATGCTTCTAAAGGTCATGATCCAGCTGCCCACTAAAGCATTACCCATTAGTTAGTATCCATCTGGCCAATCCATATGATGTAGCAATTTGCCTGGGCCACATAACTCACACATACCTGATGTCATACCACGATATAAACAACAAAAATCTGTTTAAAAACATTCCTCCTTAAAGTCACCTGATTCATAACAGATAACATTCTGGCATAGATTACAGTTAGACTACATCTACATTAACGTAAAACTACATTAATGAAATGTTGACAAGAGAATGTTCACAGGCAATGTCCCAAATGCACACATGAGCAGAATATTTTAAATAGGTGGACTAGCTGCCTCATCTTCTCTGTGCTGTATATACACCTTCTCATTGATACCCACCATGCCCCTCCCCTTCAACTGACTATTGTACCAACCGTGAGAACATTCTGTTGAGGCTCCTTCTGCCTGCCCCTTGGTTGCATCATCCTTGCCTGGATAGTTGGCAGACAAGGCATAACCGGCAGCAACCAGAAGTTCAGCCACGTTGCCCTGGGGGTCACTAGACTCATCGATCAAAGCCACCAAAGCCATGCCTTCCCTCTGGCCTAGAATCTCCACTCGAAGGAATCGGTTACACACCATACGCTCGAGCATCATCACTGTATCCTCTGACCAGTCCTCAGCTGTGGGACGGACTCCTACAGGTGGTGGGTTAAGAAAGAGTGTGTGAGAAAGAGAGCACAGGTGATACTTACCCCTTAGAGTAGGGGAACTAGAAAATACCATGTGTGGGTATTTGATGTTGTGTGGATTAACCAGTCTTTGCAATAAAGGCCTGAAGCTCCTTGGTAGCCTCTCTTATCAGTTTCCCCCTTGCTTGGTCATCCTGTTTTGAGGGAAGGCCTGATTTAAGAAAGGTGGTGCCGTATGAATTCCACTCCATTTTAATGGTCTTAACCTTGCAGCAAGGTATGAAAGCCTTTAGAATAATTTTATATCCATCCCGACTTGTGCCTGTCCATAACTTGCTGGTAGATCTTTTGAAGGTGCCTTCCATCCAAAGTGGATTCACTGATTTGAATTGCACAACTGTGCAGTGGAGTCCTATGAACAACTGTTTATATTTTGAACTAATCAATGTCACTACAATCGATCACAAGCAAGTCAAGCAAAGATTTCACAGCTTTTTTAATTTTTCCAGGACATGACTACTGACTACTCTTGCAGACAGCAACAACTTTCTCTATAAAACAAAACAATTCACTATATTAAAACTATATACAAGTCAGGTTTCTTTCTTATTTTCAAATGAAAGAATAGAAACACAAACCAACAAGTAAACTACAACAAACATCTGCTCTTCAGCTCCCAGGCATCGTTCATAAAAAGCACAATGTGGCATATTTAAGACTCAAATGTTCCGCTTGCCCATATTTCCATGGTGCTGGCCAAATTAAAGTATTTCCGGCTAGATAGAACATAACTTATCCCAAGATTTTAAATCCTTTCTCCTGCACTGTCTGGACAGGCGATGTGTGCACATTCGAATACGTAATGTTCTGCCATATTTCGCTTTTCTCAAAATAGTGTGTGCATTGGTGCAAACTTCATGTTTTAGGCCTGGCACTGGTGGATGTTGGCCGCTTTGTCATACTTTTGCATTATTCAACCACATGGTAGCCATTTGTGTGGCTATAGAGGTTTTTTTGAATATTATCTTCCACAACTATTACTTGCATCTTCCATCATGTTTCTTTCCAGCACTGACGGACAGGTATTTGTTTCACACTTAGCCTTGCTTCTTTTTTAAAGTTGGTAGGGTCATATTTCATTCCAAAATTATATTTTTATTTGTTGCAGCTGGCAGAATGACAGTAATTTGTACATTACTA
>JACXGK010000025.1:62429-159970 GCA_016801125.1 Novumbra hubbsi
TTTTTTTTGTAAACATATAGGTTAATCCATAATCCATTTATATATCAATTACATGTCCTTACATCCTCAATCTTTTATCGTGTACGTGGCTTTAAGAGAGATGCTTGAGAGGGTCAGTTCTGTACGCTTACACAAATACTACCTCTAATTGGTCAAGACGGGTCAAGGGCGAGCACTGTGCCAAATAACTTTGCGTGTGACTCAGAATCTGTGTCTTTTCTTGGGAGAACTTCCTTCCGGCTGGTTCTTCTTTGTAAACCACCATGTGATCACATTAAAAGTAGTTTGAAAGAAAAGTTTCCTACAGTTGCTTTGAGTAAATTAGAATGAAGCGAACCTAGAAAAGCGTATGTTTTGAATTAACCACTTTACAAGTCAAAATACTTCCAGGAAAACAATGTTTTTTTAAAGGTGGTGAATGACTGCTTTTCTACAAGAAATTACATTTGTTGTTAAAATACAAACAAATAAATGCACATCCTAATGATATGCAACCAGGGAAAACAGAAATTCGTGATTACCACTAGAAGCGCCAGAGCAGGCAAATTTTACCCAGTGGAGAAGAGGGGGAAAATTATATCTTCGCTCTCAATCAAATTCCCGGACCCAGCTTTTTTCACTTTCACTATCAAACCGGGAAAATATAATTTAAGGCTATTTCATTCCTGTTCATTGTTACATTTTTGCCCGTTGCGCATTCAGCCATTTTTTTTCCTGCATTCAAGGCTGCAATTCTCTTTTCAATCAACAGATGTCACAAGGGGTCCCGTATACAAGTCTTCTGTTATTTAGAATGTTTTTATTTATAGTGTATGAATATATGTAGATCAGGGGTATTCAATTAAAATGTAGAAAGGTCCAGCTAGACCAAATCACTTCAAGCAAAGTCCCGGAACATCATGTATTATTTGTGTTATGATTCAGTGCCTTATTTATTTCGTGTTTATTTTATTTGACTCAAGTAAAATATAGTGTACAATTCAAAAATAATACATATCGCTGCAAGCAGCAATTTGGGTTACTCTAAAAAATTTGGGACAATTGGAAAATTGACAGACGTGTACCGCTCGCATACACAAAATGCAAAAGCGTAAAAGTTCATTTTAAGCAGACTGGAGGAGTTGAACCATGTACCCTGGGTTTACAAGGGGTACACTAACCACTACGCCACCGGAAACAGTTAGTAATGAGGCCATTTCAGGTTTGTTTTCCTAATTGAAAATATGCATAGAATAGGATTACTATTATCTCCTGATGAAATAAAGCATATAGTTGTGTCGTAGGGAGATAATTGAAAATGAAGATTAGGCTATTATGTGTAACGCATTCTATAGGTTATATTATGCCTTATTTTCTCCGCCACTTTTGTTCTTTAGGTTTGTTTTTCTATTGGTGGAAGATGTTTGATTTTCTTACTTTGTTCTTTTAATTGCCACTTGTTTTATTTAGTGATATTTGGGTTTTGTGAGCAGGTCAAATTATTGTGAAATTGAAAACGTAACACGGACATTGGCCATAAATCGACGGTCAAGTGAATGCTCAAGACAATCTCCTTGACATCGCCAGTTCAGTTGCCATTTGCAATTAAAGTCATTTGGACTTTGAACTATTTTCTTGCTATTGCCATGCTATTGGTATTATTCCACCAATATTTCCCACATAAAACCTTGCCAGACCGGCGTCAAAACACTTTCACCAAAAGCTTTTTGACTTTGGATCCGTACAAGAAGCTCCATCTAGCGACCATTACATGTCAGTAAATACATCGCTGTCTGTTGACTCATGGGCAGATTTTGCCCCAGACTGTGCTTTAGGGGGGTAACAATGGCTCAGCGCTACTAGTGTTAATCAATACATAGACTTGAAAGAGTCATTAGACATACCTGCGAGAGCACATGGAATGGCCTGTGTCGGCAGGGCTAGGAGCTCTGTGTTGATGGGCCTCAGACGGCTCAACTCCAACTCCTCAGAGTTGCCAAAGTCAACGTAGCCCACACAAACCTTCTCCTCAGAGGAGTATCCCAGCACTTTGGCTCTGTACCACTGGTTGTCCTCTGGGTAGGAAAAAACAGAGATCACTACCAGCAGATATGAATGACTTAATACAACTTGGACTGAAGTAAAGTCTGTTGAGGTAAAGCACATAGTTAAAAAACCTCTGCAGGGCAAAACTGAGTGAATCATCCCGTAAAACACCCCGTGAGTAGAACATTTCAGCAACTACAGCACCAAAAACCTGACTTCAGCGAAGGCCCTGGACATCATATCGTCAAACACAGTAGCCATTAAAAAGTAAGCTATGTTTATGATAATCCACAAAGTTTTACCTATGGCATTTTGCAGCAGTGTAGACAGTTACAATGTAAAAACAAACAAAAAAACATTTAATTACACATTAACCATATTTAGTTACTATAGCTGATGTCATTTATTATGAAAGAAATTAGCTACTTAAGTGTACTTACAGGAGACCTCAAGAAAATATATGCAGTTATTTTAAGTCTACCCTGTTAAATGTTCAATCCCAGAACTTATTTTTAATAAAACTGACTGAGAAGACAAATTGTAAATAAATTGGTAGATGTTCATAAAAATGTTTTTGCTTTGTCATTATGGGGTAGTGTGTTAATAGAAAACTACTGCTCAAAAGGAATGCGTAACCATAACAGTATAACATCAAGTCAACTACAACATCTACAATTCCAAGGTATTGTAAAGTAGGGTTGCAATCGGTCCAGCTGTGTACTGGCAGTAAATTAACACAGAAAATCCCCAGGTACTTAGCTGGCCAACTTCCAGATACAAAACAAAGATATGTCCCACTAGCTACTTAGCCATCTCCCACATAAAAAAAGACGGAATAGCAGGCAAGAAGGTAGCAACATAACTTCCGCATTACCTTTGACAAAATAATTCCCATGTTCGAAGTCAGTGCCATTTCATTGTCACTGCATAAACAGTACTGTAGCTAGCTAGTATTACCAGCAACCTTTCAAAACCGGCAGCCATTTGCATGGCCTCATTCTGGAAAGTTTGCTTACGTAAGTTGCTAGGCAACCAGCGTTTAGTGAGGCTAGCTAGCCTTCGGCCTGTGTGGCTATGTTTTTTGCCCTCCAAAAATATATATTTTTAAGCCTTGAAACGAAACCTTCCACAAAACAATAGCAACGTAATTAGAAAAGAGACACATTTTGATACCGGTCATGTCTTCGTAGTGCAAGAACTATGGGAAGAGTTAGGGTGGCAATAATAATAAATAAATACATATGTGAAATTACATGTTGGGGGGGCTCCCCCAATTAATTAAACTTGAGGTATATCAATCTGTCCTGTTAGGAAGCATAAGCAATTGTGAAACACTTGCTTTGGTGTAAACGAAAGTGACAACATTTGCAATGCAAAGGCAACCGCACAAGACAACCCCCAAAAAGAAAATGGTTTTGCAGGTGGTGGCATCAGACAAATGTGCTCTCCTTATCCTTTTACGTTTTGCTAGTGTCCTTGTCAGTACATGTACCTTTCAGGTTGCACAGGTAGTACATCTCCAGGATGACACATCCATACATGCCATCGCAAGGTTTTCTGTGTCTCCCATTACAGTCTTAAGAGCATGAAGGAGATACCGTTACAAGAGGAGAGCTGGAAAGGGTCATAGTGAATCAACTCAGCAGCAGAACCAGTTTCTGCTCCTTTGTGCAAGGAGGAACAGGAGGAGCACTGCCAGAGTCCTATAGGAGCGTTAGTGGTGTGCATGTTTCTGAAGTGTAAGAAATAGACTCCATGAGGGGGGCATGAGGGCCCTACGTCCTCTAGTGGGACCTGTGCTCACAGCCTAGCAGCATGCAGCTTGAATGGCATTTGCTAGAGAACACGAATTGGCAGGACCGCCACTGGCACGCCGTTCTTCACACTGAGCATGTCACAGACATGAAAGTATCTGGAGACGGCGTGGGGAACATTTTGCTTCTTACAACTTCATCCAGCATGACCGGTTTGGCAGTGGGTCAGTGATGGTCTAGGGATGCATATCCTTGAAGGGACAGACAGACCCTGACTGCTGTTAGGTCCGGTGATGAAATCCTTGGACCCCGGATTCTTCCTAGTGCAAAACAATGCCCAGTCTCATGTTTCCAGAGTATGTAGGCAATTCTTCGATGACAAAGGAATGTATGCCATTAACTGGCCCTCACATTTCCCAGACCAATTGAGAACCTCTGGGACCTTATATACCAAGTATCACCACACACTGATGCACTGATCCAGGTTTGGGAGGAGATACCGCAGGAAACCATCCGTCATCTAATCAGGAGCATGCCCAGCTGTTGTCGGGTGTGCGTACAGGCATGTGGGGGCCATACACATTACTGAGTCACATGAGGAGTTGCCGCGTTGAAATTCAATTTATTTAAAATACTTTCTCTAAGCAACTGTTAAGTTATAAAACTTGATGTTACTGTGTTTACATCCTTACCAGAAAATTTAGCGCAACACACTGTATCAGGAGCAGGTCGAAAACACTCGCTTGCTGGGGTCTGAGAGGCGTGCTCCCTCAGTTTCAGCTGCAGCTCCTGAATTAAACCTGCAGAGGCACACAACACTCAACAATAGACACTGTCACCAATTTTTTTTTAAAGCAAAATTTTCTAATCAAAATGAATGAGAAAACGGAATGAATAAATGAATGAAAAAATAAACAATTAAACTACCAGTGTGCTGTTGATCAAGGCACCAAATACAATAACATTTATTAGCATTCTGTTTAAAACCCATCAGCCCCTCTCTTGTGAATGCTGCACGCATGTTATCAAACACTGAATCACACTCATGACCTTCGAAAGACAATGTTGAGAGCATTGAGAATTTCTACTGATTATATTATACTATACATCAAATGTATTACCCTAAACAATTATTAGCAGAAATAAAATATAAACGATATTCTTTACTTTTCACCAAATTATTGAAACATAATACAAATAAAAGCTTAAACATTTTAAAACGTATTACAAATTTTTCATAAAGATAAACTAAATATCAAACATCCCATTATCTAACTCTACTGAAGATTCAGCTTCTTATGTAGGCCAAATTTATCAAACCTCTGAAGCGTTGTGCAGACTGTGGGCCAGAAGGATAATTAATACTTTTCTATATTTTCATGTAGGCTGCTGTAAATAATTCTATGAAACTATTTACCATAATAGCAATGAAGCAATTGGAAGAATGGGCGATATGGCAGGCAAAAAAATCCATTGTATATAATCTGAACTCTGTGAGCAAGTAAGACACAATTTACAGCGTTTAGTTCACAATGTAAAACTGAACTCAAAACATGCCTATCAAAAATTCCAAATGGCATTAACATTTTTCAAATCAAAACTTGAAAAAATAATGTATAACTATTTTAAAAAGATTACAATAATCTCTCCAGCACAGAGAAGCAAATGGAACATAATTTTCAGCTACGAAGAAAGAAGTTAGCCAATTGTCTTTCAAATACTTAATTCCCAGGAACTGGGACGATCTAGCGGAACTAGCTAGTAGTGATTGGTATTCCTTGCTTCCTATTTTTTACTACTGTTCACCTAAAATAACGATCCCATTCTGAACATTCTCTAGTAACTAGTAAAATAATTTGCAGATCATTTCTTTAATTACGGATTTAATGAAATGGCATGTTTGTTGTCAATACCACCAACAGTTGCATAGCATGCAATATCTACAGGCTAATCCTAGATAGTCGAAAGTTGCCTGTAGCGCTAACACTTACAAATAAAAGCTTAATACAAAAAGGCAATACATTGTATATACATATTCATAATTGTACATAATTTCATTCAAATCATTAGAAATCTATATCATACACTACTGCTTTGATTCACAGGAGCAGATTGAGTATCGCCACACCACTGGCAACTCCCTCACTTGACCACTCAACACGTAGGCACCTCTTATCCAAAAGAAAAACGCTAGTAGCGCTAGCACAATGACAAAAAGTATTAAGAAATGTTGTCTTTTCCTGTAAAATTCCAGTCCTGGCGCCAACAAAACTGTGGCAATGTGATTGAAGGCAGATAATGTAAAAGATTATACCCACACAATCATCTGACTAGTGGAAAGGAATCGGCATCAACAAAAACCTAAAGTATCCCTTAAGCAAAAGTCTATTGATGGGTGGCGACTAGGTTGTACTTACTGGCATTTTCCAGTTTCTGACAGATGATGTCATAAGGTGACTGCAGGTGCGTCACCATGGCAGCAAAGGTGTCTCCCAATCCCTGGGTCAGAGGGTCAGGGGGCAGGGCTTCGATGTTCTCGTTCTTACCCCTAGATTGACGACGAAAGTTTTCCAGGGACGCACTCACCAGGTAGTCTGTGGCACAGGGGACCAGGTAAACAGGTGGTTAAAGCCTTGGATCATTACACAAAACATCTGGTTCAGATTTACAAACTGAGGCTCTGCTGAAAGATTAAATTGTTAAAAATTAAACAATAAGTAAACAAACTATGAATATAAGCACAGCAGAATAAGCAGAATTTTAAACACTCAGGGGAGGTTGAATTCAGGGGAGGTTACCTAAACTTTACAGTGCTTACCAATTTCCTCTTCTGTGTGCTTTGTATTGACTACCTCCCTCACACCATACCCATGGTCCACGAGAAAGGTGCTCAGCGGTTTGCCTGCCAACATTGTGTTGTTTACAAAGCAGAAAACAACATTGCGGTTTACGCATTCGTTATGGAAAGGTAATGGGTTTCATTTTGCACTAGAAGCTCAAAGCCATTGTTACCCCCCTAAAGCGCCGTTTGGGCAAAATTTGCCCATGAGTCTACAGACAGTGACGTATTTACTGACACGTAATGGTCGCTAGATGGCACTTCTTGTACGAATCCAAAGTCAAGGCTGAATCTTTTGGGTGTCTGTTATCTTGTGTCAAAGTGTTTTGATTCAGTGTTGCTCCGTTTTCGAGATAAGGGTGTAACGATTGCAGTAACTACAATGTGTAAAGACGCCGGTCTGGCTTGGATTTATACAATATAATATCGCGCTCAACATCGCAGTTTGAAAATATTGGGGGAATAATACAAATCGCAAGGAAGAAAAGAAAGTCAAAATGACTTTGGCAACTGAACTGGTGATGTCAAGGAGATTGTCTTGCGCCTTCACCTTACTGTCGATCTTGCCAATGTCTGTGTTACGTTTTAAATTTCACAATAAATCGATCTGCTCATAAAACCCAAATATCACTAAATAAAACAAGAGACATTTAAAAGAACAAATTAAGAACATCAAATATTTTCCACTAATTTAAAAACAAACTTAAAAAACAGGGAATAAAAGTTGTGGAGACAATAACCTTTAGACCTTCATTTTCAATCAGCTCCCTACTACACACTAGGCTGGATATGGAGGAGCTATTAAAAGTGCGCTAGAACCATTCATGTAAAATCACCTGATATGAAAATGAGCAATCTAATGGGTGTGTGTAATTAGCGAATCCTCTAATAGGTTAGTCTTGGCCATTGCATTTTGCTCAGGGTTTCTTTGTTTGAGCTAGTAAAGAATGCACCAACCCCCCACCTAAAGGCCGCATCGCGAATCAATAGATTTGATCTCAAGTCAAATCGCTAACATGTCTGGCAGAGCTCACAAGTATTGTTCCCTGAACAAGTGTCCGGTTTATTGGACATGTATTGTTTAAAGCGACACCACAGTTGTTCATCTAATACAGTTATGTTCTCACTTCACTGTTTTTCACAAACTCCAATATCATCACAAATTCATCAGTCACAATGCGGACAGTTTCATTGGTTTGGTTAATAACTTTGCCGGTGGCGCGGTGGTTAGAGTGTACCGATTGTAAACCCAGGGTTTATGGTTCGATCCTTCCTGTCTGCTAAAACTTAAAGATGGCTTTTGCAATTTTACAATTGTCCCCAATTTTTGGAGTAAACCCAAATTGCTGCTTGCAGCTATACGTGTTATTATGTTGTATATTAAAAAGTGGTGAAGAAAATAACACAAAATCTATAGAATGCGTTTTACATAACGCTTAGTAAAGAATCCCCCACCTAAAGACCGCATCGCGAATTAATAGATTTGGTCTCAAGTCAAATCGCTAACATGTCTGGCAGTGCTCAAAAGTTTGGTTCCCTGAACATTGAATGCTTACTTTTCATCTCATTTTCCCAAATGCATAACAATGTTGTCCGCTAAACGCTGACCAGCCGGCCTACATTCATCTTTCCATAAATAGGGTTGTGCGTTCAACATATATTTGGTTGGAGGCTACCCAGAATTGAATGCCAAATGTGTCCGGTTTATTTGCCATTTATTGTGTAACGCAACGCCTTGATGGGGAAAAGTTATTAATTTACATTTATGTTCTCACTGCACTGGAAACAAACCTAAAAACAGGGAACACAAGTCGCAGAGAATACCAAGCATAATATAACATATTTGGCAACTGAATTGGCAATGTCAAGGAGCTTGCCTCGCGAATCAATAGATTTGGTCTTAAGTCAAATCGCTCACGTTTGGCAGAGCTCACAAGTTTTGTTCCCTGAACATTGAAAGCTGACTTTACATCATCTCCTTTTCGCAGTTGCATAACAATATTGTTTTCTTTTCTTTATAAATTGCGTTGGGCATTCAGGAACATTTTTAACATTTAAAAATACTGGGTGATAAAACACATATTTAGGAAAAGTCAAAAAAGCAGGGTCCTGGAATTTGATCGAGAGCGAAGATAAACTATTTTCCTCTTCACTGGGTACAATCTGCCCGCTCTGGCGCTTCTAGTGTTAAGGTCTTGCACTGGCTCCTGTTGCCTTCGGTAAATTTTGTTCCATATGGTAGTATCCCCAGCAAAGGAGGTGGCTGAAAATTGCATCATCTAAGAACATTACACTTCACCAAAGTGCTAAACTTAAAACACATTGGGTCTGGATGAACTAAATATATTAACCAAAATGACATACGCCATTAAGGCTGGATTCACACTCGCACACTATTGAGTTACATTGAGTAATCCCTAGGGAACAAATAATCTAATTTCAATGTACTGCAATCTATATTTTTGTCGATTCAGATGGAGGACAAATTCGTAACGAATCCAACGTATTCCATTCGTGTGTTGTTCGGATCACAATTTACAAATAAAGTTATCCTTTTAAACGATACAGCAGGCTTCGCGATCCACATCCTTTATGCCCAGGCCTTCCTTGTGCTGAACGTGCTGTCAGTAAGGAAAATTGTAGAAATTGAGGATGCCCCACATTTGCTGCGTTTAACAGTATGGAAGCATTTCGGCTTTCCGGTTAAGTATGAGAATGATAAGCGAGTAGTAGACAGGACGAGCACTATTTGTAAGCTATGTAAGACGGTAAAGCCACAAATATGATATACTCAATCTCCAACGCCATCACAAAGAGATTGAAGCAAACGCCGCTCCTAAAAAACTTCCACCAGGACAAACAACATTGCAAAAGTCTTTTGCTACCACTCTGCCCCCGGGCAGCCAACGAGCAAAAGAAATAACATCAATGGGCAAATGTATAGCCCACGACATGCAGTCGTTTTCTGTTGTGGAGAACGAAGGTTTTAAACAAATGCGCACAATATGGACATTGCATCGGTGAAAGTGGTCTTGGACTGCATATAAAGTGCGTAGCGCACACCAACAATCTTGCTACACAACGGGGACTTGAGGTTCCCCGTGTCAGCCGACTGCGAAGAGTGGCCGCCTACTTTCCCAGGAGCTGCACGGCCATGTCTGTTTTAACATTCAAACAAGTTCTGTTAGATCTGCCGTCTCAAACTCATAATGGATGTACAAACTAGATCAGACCTGGGCATTGTACGACCCCCGGGCCACATACGGCCCTTTGGTTGACTCTGACCGGCCCGTGCAAGGCTAATTGGAAATTACGAGTGCATGGACACGCTGGGACTAAAATGGGACAGACTGGCAGGTGTCACAACGGACGGTTGTCCAAATCTTACAGGAAAAAAAATATTTTGAAACGTAAGATAAAGTAACTGAAATCGACGCGGATCAGAAACTGGTATTTTTGCATTGTATTATACACCAACATGTGTTGTGCAAGTCAGTGCAAAAAATTTACCATGTTATTGATGTTGTTACTAAAATAGTAAACTTCATCAGGGCAAGAGCATTAAATCACAGACAGTTTGTCGCACTTTTGGAAGAGCATGAGGCTGAGCATCATGACATCGGCTACCACACAGCTATCAGATCGGAAAAGTGCTAAAAAGAGTTTGGGACCTGAAAGCAGAGATTCAAGAGTTTTGTGAGAAGAAAGGCAAAGACTTCCCAGAGCTCTCAGATGAGGACTGGATGGCAGATTTGGCATTTGCTGTTGATGTGACTGCACTGATGAATGAACACCAAACTGCACGGCAAGGGCCTTTTTGTTCATGAAATGCACAGCCTGGTGAAGGCTTTCATGACAAATATGCAGTTTCTTTCAAGCCAACTGGAGAGCAACACTCTCACTCACACCCTGAAAGAAGTCACACCATCAGCTGATTACCTCCGCAGGTACTCATCCATGTTGGGAGCATTGCATGGTGAGTTTAAGGTGATTTGAAGATCTCAGAAAAGTCGAGGATGAAATGCACCTGATTACCTCTCCCTTTACCTGCAGAGTGGATAATGCACCCAGTGATGTTCAGCTGGAACTCATCGACCTGCAGTCTGATGCAGTACTGGCAAAGCACTTTAAGTCAGGATCTCTGCTGGATTTTTACTCTTCTCTCAAGGAGAACTTTCCAAACAGGAAGAAACATGCTCAGAATATGTTGGTTCTCTTTGGGTCTACCTACATATGTGAACAAACATTTTCAATGATGAAGTTTACAAAATCCAGGTAGAGATCCTCTCTCACTGATGATCATCCGTCAGCTGTGCTTCGCATCTTCACCTCAGACATTCAACCTGACTTCGATGCACTCGTTAAAGCCCAGCAGAGACTAGATTTCTCTCACTGAACAAGAAAAGAGAACTTAAAAACACCAAATGAGGTTGTTAGACTACAAATGTTGGCATGTAAAGACACCAACTAGCAGTGAACTGGTACACTTTCTTTGGAAACCTTTTTCTCAAAATCACAGTTCAGTGATGTAAAATGAGAGTTCAATATGATGACTCTTGCTTAATATTTGGAGGACAAAGACAATATTGTGATGTCTTTAGAATGCCAAGAACCTCTTTCCAATGTGTTTAGGTGAATGTGACTGAAAATGTTCACTAATATGAGTCACAAATGGTGAAAAACATTCATTTTGTTTAACACTGTTTTAATAAATGACATGTTTTTGTAAGGCAACCTCACTTTTTCATTGCTTAACTATAACATATACTTTTACCAGCTTGTCAAAACAATGCTATTTACTGCTTTTTATAAAGAAATACAATTAATACTATGCAGAATTGAGTTCAGTTTTTTGTCCCGGCCCTCAACAATATTTTCAGTTTCTCACGTGGCCCCACAGAAAAAATAATTGCCCACCCCTAAACTAGATGGATCAGCTCATACAATATTTTGGAGCGCTACTAAGAACAACAAGCAGCCATCACGGCGACCATGAGTCCCGAGATACGAAGAAACGCCAGAGACGTGGATACGTTGGATCAGCCACAGAGGATATTGTTATGGTTCTCAAGCAGTTGAAGACAGCGACAACTGTTGTGTGTGACAAGAAGCAGCCCACAATCTCACTGATCGTGCCGCTAGTATGCATGATTGAGAAAAGCATGTCACCAAATGAAAGAAAAGATTGTGTCCCTCTGAGGGCTTGTGTTTTATTACATCAGCCATTTCTTTGATTTGGTAGGCTTGGCCCTAGAGAGTGAACTTTGTTACAAAAAGTGTTCAGTTTTCATAATTAGTTACATTTTATTTTAAAATAAAAAAAGAATTGCCAAAGTGTATTTATTTTACATTTTTTTATTGAATTGAAAATAATCGAACCGTGTATTGAATATTGTATTGAATCGTGAGAAAACCATATCGTCGCAACCCTAGTAATCACAGATGGAACAATCTGTGATTACAACTGTTTAATTTGATTTATGATCTTCTCCCACACCGGACCCAGGGCATCAGTGAGCTCCTGGACAGTCTGTGGAACTACTTGGTGGCGTTGGATACAGCAATATATAGTGTTCCAGAGGTTCTCAATTGGATTCAGGTATGCGAAAGGTGAGGGCCAGTAGATGGCATCAATGCCTCCTCATCCAGGAATTGACTACACAACCTGGCCACATGAGGCTGGGCATAGTCCTGCACAATGAGGAACCCAGAGCGCACTGCACCCACGTAAGATCTGATGATGGGTCTAAGGATTTTACCTAACAGCAGTCAGGGTAACGTTGGCCAAATGGCGGTCTGTGTGACGCTCCAAGGATATGCCTCACCAGACTCACTGACCTACCAACAAAACTGGCCATGCTAGATGATGTTGCAAGCAGCAGAACGTTCACAACGGCATCTCCAGACTATTATGTCTGTCACATGCTCTGGGTGAACCTGTTCTCATCTGTGGAAAAAAACTAGGTGCCAATAGCAGACCTGTCAATTCTTGTGTTCTCTGGCAAAGGCCAATCGAGCTGCAGAGTGTTGGGTCCCACCAGAGTACTTGGGCAGTTTGGTTAGAAGCATGCACACCAGTAACCCGCTCATTTCATTCTGGCCATGCTCCCCCTATTCCTCCTCGTACAAAGGATCAGATACCAGTCCTACTGCTGGGAAGATGCCCTTCTTTGGCCCAGTACAGCTGTCTTCTTGTAACGGCCCGTCTCCTGATATCTTCTTCATGCTCTTGAGACTGTACTAGGTGACACAGCAAAACCGTTTGTAATGGCACATATGAACATGCCATCCTGGAGCAGCTAGACAACCCGTGCATGCAGGTACCACCTTATGCTTCCAGAAGTGACAAGGACACAAGCAAAATGCAAAACTGCAGAAGATCCAGGCAGGAAGGAAGCAATTGTCTGTGGCTACCACCTGCAAAATCATTCACTTTTAGGGGTTGTCTTGCTTTTGCCTCTCCAATGCACCTGTAGTCACTTTCATTTGCACCAAAACAGGTGACATTGATTTACAATTGCTTATGCTTCCTTACTGGACAGATTGACATCCTTGAAGTTTCATTGACTTGGTGTTATACTGTGCTCAATGTATAATAATTAACCAGAATTTGGTTCATGTAATTTTCTAAGGGTGCCAATAACAATATACGTTTGTAAATGTTTACTTTTCCAATTAAAGGCTAGAATTCTACTGCCAATTAAGAAAAATGTAATGTGGGGATTCATTCTTTTAACGGATATACTCTGTAGATAGTAAATGACTTTCCGTGATTCCTTACCAATAGAAGTCAGCAAAATATCCACCTCATACATGCGTCCATTCTCCTTTGTGTCCACCACATTGAGTTTCAGGCTCTTCCCTGCCACCAGTTGTCTCACAGCAATGCAGCACTCCCCCATCCAGCGATCAGTCACTGGTGTTATCCCCGCGACAGTACACTCCAAAGCCTACAAGATGATTGGGGGAAATCAACAAATAAGCTGCTGTTGCGGTGTCAAGCACTATTCAGATGGTAGTGTCTAAAAAGTATTTAGACCCCTTCACTTACACACAACATACATTTGTTAAATTGTCACACATAATTTGTATTATGTTTTGTGGATTTGTCAAGGATAATGTATGCATTGCCTTTAGCTAATAATTATGTAGGGTAATGCAGTAGATAAATTACATAAGAAGCGGAACCATCTTTAAAATAATAGAAAATGTCAGGTGATGGGCTATGTTTGATATTTCTGAAACCATACAACATAACAATATCCTTAACTCTTTAAATTAATTAGACATGACTATTTTTCATTCAGAGGAACAACAAAACATCAAACAATCTATTAATTCTGGCTGATTATTTTCCCTTAGACATCAACTCAGGAAGTAATCAAATTAAATGTATTACACTGAATAATAATTAATGAAATGGCGCAAGGAGAGATATTGCAATTTCCAATTGTTATCTAAATAACTACAGTACTATTTTAAGGATTCCATGGCTGGTGAATATGTTGAATCCTTAGTCAACAAAGTAGTGCAATCTGTCTACCTACATGTGGCCAATTCAGAGTTCCTTGAGTTACACAAAAAGATGCGTTAAAGCAGCACTAGGTAATGTTCTAAAAATAATTGAAATGTGAAAATTGGGGCACAATTCTTCTCTAACACAGTAAAGAGAAGTTTGATTGACAACTGGTTTTCACTTTCCTAATCACATGAACATGCCTGTAGGCCCCTGCTGAAGGCGATCTGATGCACTTTAGACACACAGTGAACTGAAAATTTATCAACATAGAACTAGCTAAATGCATTGGGGCTACAACACAGGTTAAAAACACCAGCCATCTAGTTATACCGTATTTTCCGCACTATAAGGCGCACTTAAAAGCCTTTAATTTTCAAAAAAAACGACAGTGCGCCTTATAATCCGGAGCGCCTTATATATGGATCCATATATGGATAAATCAGTCTCAACTGTGATCCGAGCTTTCACGAAGGCAGGAATAATCTCTAAACTGCCAGGCAACAGCAGCGACAATGACTCGGATAATGACGAGAGGAAGCGGGGTAGGTTGGATGCCGTAGTCGCCTAACTGTTCAATTCGGACACTGAAGAAGAAGAATTTGAGGGATTCGTGGACGGGGAATGAACTGAAAAAATTTAGCTTTACGTTTTATATGTAACTGAACAATGTTGAGTATGCACTAACGTTTGATTTAGTGGTATCAGACTGTTTCTTTTACTATGTGTATACTGAATTAGGGAAAAGTTCCTCTCCACGTTTGGGAGAAGAATGAGCAAGGCCGGTGAGATAATGTTCATATGCACATTAACGTTTGAACAACGTTACCATGGGAGTGAACGTAGTTGTCAGAACGCTTAATAAAGTTTGACTTTATCTGACTGTTTTGTTGACATTCCCTTTAGCACATCTAGTGGATGCTAAACGCAAACCCAGTCAAACGTTTGACTGCAATATCTTATGCGCCTTATAATCCGGTGCGCCCTATATATGAATTTTTTTCTAAAATTGGTCATTCATTGAAGGTGCGCCTTATAATCCGATGCGCTTTATAGTGCGGAAAATACGGTATACGCTTCTTTAGGCAAAAGTATATTTTATGTGATTGGGTTTAGTTAGTCTAGCCTAGGGGTCCCCAAACTAGAGACCATTGATTTGGCCCACCACTACATAATACAGTTATATAATACAGGTATAATGCAACGTTACTTTGGGCCCACAGCCCTCAATCAAGTTTGATTTATGGCCCTTCATGGGAAAAGGTTTAGGGACCCCTGGTCTAGCCAGTCACACAACTGAACGTAGCCTAGACAAGGTTAGCTTAATGGTTTTGGGTTAGGACACTGTAGTTGACCAAACATTTACTTTATTTAGAAAATGGTCTACCTAACACCACATTCTGAAATCCATTCATGATATTGCCCTTGTAAGCATATAGAGGGCCATGCTGTGCTCAAGGAATTTCCCCTAACCCTAAAACTTGTTCTTTGGATCTAGGTAGAAAACACAAAAGCTTTAATTTAATGCCAAAACAGTGAAAGTTGCCAACGAGTTTCAAGTTCACATCCCTGGTACAGAGGAGTTAAATAATTTAGAGTACTTTTTGTTCTATGTCAATATCGGTGTTTTGTGCCAACACTACACTTAACACAACACTAGACTATTACATTTTTTACAATTAACTCACACATGGTGGAATGGGTTCAATGCTGGCAGCAAGGGGTTTTATCCGATCCAGTGTCACATCTTCTTCATTTCCAAAATCAATGTAGAGAATATTAGCACTTCTCTCATTTGCAGCCACAGACTGGACAACACCCCTGTACCAGTTCTAGAGACAAAGAACTCCGGGTTAATAAACATGTCCAGAATTTTTAAAGATTTTGACAGATATTTTTAAGACCAACAATTGGTGTTGTCATGTTAAGAATCCTGCACTTGCCAGTTTTGAGTAGCTGTACGTGACCCAACATTGTGAAAAATGCTGCACTTACTTAAATTGGGACAGCATATATAAACTAAAATAAATACAATTCCAAGGAAATTGTAAACTGTGGTTGCAGTTGCACAAGCAGTTGCACAAGCTATGTCCAGCCCCGTACTGGCAGTAAATTAACACAGATAATCTCCCAGTACATTAATATATTGGGTTGGGAGTTGATAAAAAAAAGATTTACTAATTACATCGCGCAATTTGCTGTGATTAATGGCGATTAATCAACATCTTTCAAAACCTTAAGGACCTTAGGGATTGAAGGCTTAGAAAATACAACTAAGAAGAACACTAAAATTGGTTTCCTCTTCTGGGTTTTGCTCACCTGATCAAGGGAGTATTTGATAGCACAGACCTCTCCGGTGTCAGGCTTGTACTCTGTTCTTTGCAAGCTGCTGTTTGTCTTCTGCAGTTCCACAGTAATGGTTTTAAGCGCTTCCATCAGCTCTGGGATTTCAACATGAACGAAGAACCTACCAGGGCTATGCATTTCCACCACAGATACCTAGAGGCACAACAGCAAGAAGAGATGCAAAATACTACAATATGCAAAATGTCAACATTCTACATCGGTTTAATTTACACCAGTAGACCGTTCAAACAAAATATATCCCATATGTTTTTACATCATGGAGACACTGAAAACATACAAGGACAACAACAACAAACAAACCTGAACTTCCATTCCTTTGGTGATGAGACTCTTACGAAGGTCCCTCAGGTACAGTCGTAGGGGGCAAATGTCATTGTTGTGGTTCACCTGTAACACCTGGTTACCATTACAAATGTCAAGGGTTTTTCCTTAACTCAAAATTGCAAGGTTCACAAGTGCCGAACTTTACCAGCCTTCTAAAAAACGACATAGTTCCGGTAAAGAAGGCAGCTGGGGTAGACTCATGATCAGCAGTACCGTGTACCCCGGGTGCAAGGCAAATCAACATTGAGATTGTGGGCTGGTTGCATTCAGCCAGGCTTTTTTGGCAAAACGTGTAAGCGGAGCGGGCAAAAAACAGAGGATGTCGCTTAGTGACTTAGTGAGTGACTGACTACTATTGTTAAATAGTGTAGTGGTTAGAGACGCACATACAATCCTCGCCACAGAGAAAACAAATTAGGCATTAGGATGTGTTCTGGATAGTCAAATACTTTGCTGGTTAAAAGCTTCAGCAGCTAGGTTTTAATAAGCATAAAGTAAAACGGTTTGTTTATATATATATATATATATATATATATATATATATATATTGTACGAAATACACAGAAAATACACATATTGCTCTTTATTTACACAGGGTAGTAGTTAGCTATTCAATGGTCATTGTTTTATTTTTTATTTATTTTTTTAAATCAGCCATGAAATGGGACATAATGATGGTTATTTTGATAACCATCTAAAGAAATCATTCAAATGTAATGGGAAGAATGTCGTGTTGCCAACCTGGTATACCAGTTGTTAGTTTGGATGTTAGCTAATATAGGGAACTAGTTTCGATAACCATGGAGTTAATATTAGCTTGACAATGCAAAAGTAAACAGACACCACGTCTTTACACACTGACATGCAACAACACAAGCTGATTAAATAGCGTAGTGGTTGAAGACTGCCACATAGTTAACCGCAAATCGAATCCAACCTTGATGGTATTAGAATTGGATGTGCAACAAGGTCATATAGAGGAGATGGTCAGGTGTCTACATACTACAGGCCATATAGGGTGCATTTAAAATGTACATTATTCCAAATAAATTGATTTGAGGTTGGTGATTGGTTGGTGATTGTGGACACCAGGTCACCTGATGCAGTACCATCACTCCGAATTGGTCAAATAGTCCTTATTACACAGCCTAAAGCTGTGTTTTGGGTCATTGTTCTGTTAAAAAGCACAAACCAGATGGGATGGCGTGTGTTGCAAAATGCTGTGGTAATCATGCTGGTTTGGTGTGGTGGAAGTTAGGTGTGGGCGATATTCCCAAAAAATCCTATCACAATCTTATAACACATTCAAAAACATCTAGACTGGAACAAACCTGGATGTATCAATTTAAATGAAAGATTCAGTTGTCAAAATGGTAATTAAATGGCCTGAGTTTAACTTTGTTTAAATAATAAAAGTTGTAACCAGCAGTCAATAGATACACATTACATAACACTCAACCTTAAAGTACTCAGAAACTGCAGTAATAAAATATCAAACAACAAGTGTTGTCTTTTAAAATACAGAAACATTTAAATGTGGTTTCTCTTTGAAATCCTGTTTGCCACATGGCACCACAGTCTTAGCTAAGAATATGACCGCCTCCGTCAACTTTTCTATTGTTTGCTGCTTTAGTCTTATTTTTTCAACTGCTCTTATGTGTCGGTTAGTGTATAAGTTTCCAGACCTCAATGAGATACAGATGAGTGGGGATCTGCGGACCTGAGTGAAACCCTCTCAGCATGTTCCTTCAAAAGATTCCTTTTCAGGAGGTTTTGTATTACCTCCGGAAGAGCCAAGTGTTACCCAACAAAGTTTAAAGATTACTTATCAGCTACACGTCTGACTGTGCATAACCAAACCACTGACGTTTAATCTTTTTTCGGCACCAGCTCCTCATGCTGCTAGTTTACGTGGATTTCTTTTACATAATACGTCTACATGCATGAAAGACGTATCAGCACAGCCATCTAGTAGGCAGTCATAGTTTTCGTTTTAACAATATTATGAGGAAATGACACGGATTCCTGGCGGTTCAAACTTCTTCCATTTACGGAAGATGGAGACCACTGTGCTCATAGGAACCTTCAACGCTGCAAGAATTTTGCTGTACCCTTCCCCAGATCTGTGCCTCAATATAATCATGTCTCGAAGGTCTAAAGATAATTCCTTGAACTTCACGGCTTGGTTTGTGCTCTGACATGCACTGTCAACTGTGGGACCTTATGCAGACAGGTGTGTGCCTTTCCAAATCATGTCCAATCATTTCAAGTTGAAGAAACATCAAGAATAATCAGTGAAAACAGGATGCACCTGAGGTAAATATTGACTGTCATGGCAAAGGCTGTGAATACTTATGTACATGTGATTTTATGGAAAAAACTGAAGCTGCTTCCGGATGCACTGTATGATAATCCTAAAAGTTTATAGACTAACTGATTAATCCATTATGTTAAAAAATACATGTTTCTATTTGATCTGTTGTTGAAATAATAGAAACAACTACAGAATAGGTATATACAGAATATTTCAACCATACATTGTCACAAAAACAGATGTACAAAAACTCAGGTACAAACGCATTAAGAAATACCACAAATACCCTTTTATCAAAGCACACCTGATAAGTGAAATGCATTCCAGGTGAAGCTGGTTAAGAGAATGAAGTGTGCAATTCTATTCAACAACTTTTTATTTTATTTAACATTTATCTTTGCTGGGGAGTACATGCTGAGACCAAAGGTATATTTTGTGGAGGAGCCCTGTATCCACAAATGTTGGGGAAAAAAGTATGGGAAGCACCGTAAAAAAGGTGGGGCTAGAAATTGTTATTCCTCTGTTAGCTATGATCACCTGCAGGAAAACATGCAGTCATCATTGCTTTGCACAAAAAGTGCAGAGCTTGCTCAGGAATGGCAGCAGGCAGGTGTGAGTGCGTCTGCATGCACAGTAAGGCGAAGACTTACAGATGATGGCCTAGTGTCAAAGGGCAACAAAGAAGCCACTTTATCCAAGAAAAACATCAAGGACAGTCTGATATTCTGCAAAAGGTACAAGAATTGGACTTCTGGGGACTGGGTTACATACATTGTCTCCAATGAATCCCCTTTTTGATTGTTTGGGGCATCTGGAAAAAGGCTTGCCCGGAGAACAAAAGGTAAGCACTACCATCAGTCCTGTGTCATATCAACAGTAAAGCATCCTGAGACCATACGTGTGGAGTGGCTTCTCAGCCAAGGGGGTTGGCTCACTAACAATTTTGCCTAAGAACACAGACATGAATAAAAAAAAAATACCAAAACCTCCGCAGAGAGCAACTGCTCCCAACTATCCAAGAATAGTTTGGTGACGAACAATGCCTAGGATAGAGCACCTTGTCATAAAGCAAAAGTGATACCTAAATGACTCAGGAAACAAAACATTGAATTTTTGGGGTATGGCCAAGAAACTCCCCAAACCTTAATCCCATTGAGAACTTGGACTCAATCCTCAAGACGTGGGTGGACAAACAAAAACAAATTCTGACAAACTCAAAGCATTGACTATGCAAGAACAGGCTGCAATCAGTCAGAATATGGACCAGATGTTGACACAATTCCAGGGCAAATTGCAGGTCTTTAAGAAGAAGGGTCAACACTGCAACTATTTTGCATACACTTAATGTAGCCTTTTACACTTGTGAAATGCTGGTAATTATACTTCAGTATACCAATATAAAAACACTGCAGACCAGCAAACTTTGTGCAATCCGATACTTGTGTCATTCTCAAAACGTTTAGCCATGGCTGTAGACAGAATACAAGCTGAACTGCTTCCCAGTTCTTGTTTTGTTCTGCTTTCTGAACCGAACACTGTCTGCCCATAATACTTCTTTCTAATCTTCCCCTATCCAGTACCTGTGTCCTTTGCCAATATTAATATATTATTTCTATAGGCCAGTCTGAGATATGGCTTTTTTTACTGGTGTTTTGCAGGTACTATTTAACAAAGCTGCCAGTTTGAGGATCTGTGAGCTGTCTATTTCTCAAATTATTTACTGGTAAAATCTGTTAAGATCTCATGGGGAACACAAACAAAAACATATAATTGCACAAGTTGTTTGCATGCTCTCATCCAGGGCTGTGGATCTCATACTAGTCACTCCAAAGTCATGTCTATTCCTCATCACAGTTGTCTTTAAACAAGTGGAATGAAATGCAAAAGACCTAGACATTCAAAAACCTCTGCCACAAAACTTGAAATGGTGGCCATGCCTCATCACACTAGCAAGTCCTCTGTTGGCTGAAGGAGATTTAAGGATGAATCAGCCATAATAAATTCAAATATAATAAGTCAGTTAAAAACCACCCTGTCACTAAAAAACAAGATATGAAGAATTTGCCCAACTAAAACAGCTGCATATTTTCTGAAAAGTATTTCAACAACACTAGAAAAACCATACCTCGCAGTCCAATAGGTTCTGTCCATTTCCCAGCAGCAAAGCTGGGGTTTCCTTTGTTGTATCACTAAGACGAGGGGTGTAAAGTTTTATATTGGATTCTGGTGTAGTACAAAACATTAAGTACAAAACATTAAGACACCCATTTGAGAATACAGAAATGTAGCAATCAAACTTCTTAAATAGGTATACAGTATATTCACCTTGTGGGAAAATCTAGTGTACAGGGTTTGCACATGTGCCGGTGTGCATTCCAGTCCTCTGACTGGCAAACCACAGAGCAGTAGCAGGTCTTCTTGCAGTCGATGCAGCGAAGGTAACCTAGAAAAGCTTTAAAAGTTTGGTCAAACCTTATTTAGAATATAGACATGTGTTAACATTTTCACGTGGTTCCCATATTTTCCCAGTAGCCTAATATAGCCACCTCTAAATATTAAATAGTTTTTTTTAATAAAGAAATAATAGCAATATATAAGACTTTTAATCAAAAACAATTTGTGTGTATAGCAACTAATGCCAGATATTTTTGTTGCATTACAAATATTTTGAAAGCCTGAGGCTTATATTTTATTGAATGAAAACTGAATACTGCTAGCTTACTCAATAATACACATGCACAATGTGTTGTCATGATTTGAAGGATTAAGTTTTTTAAAGTGATCTTACATTATGATGAGCTTGTGAAGCATGTTGATAAAAAGCTTGTGAAAAGTTTAAAGAAACTGGCGGTATTTTACAAACGTATCGAATACCTCCGATATCATCGCAAATGTATCATTCACAAGACAGGCAGTCCTTGTGGTCCCGTCATCAAAGTGCAGATATCTGAGAATTTTAGATTTTCATTTTGGTTGACCAATTATCATCGAGATTCATGCTTTTACCGCCAGTAGCACCTCTCAAATAAATAAGATCCATGAATGCTTTTAGTTCGGCATCTGTTAATTTGAACTTTCCTGCATAATTTTGCTCAGCTCCCGTGTATTTTCTAACGTTTGTCCAGATGTCTGAGTCAATCAAACCCTTTAGAGTACTCAGTGGACTTGTAATATTTTCATATGTAATATTATTAGGGTTATTCCGTCAGGAGTAATCCTATTGTAATTGTAGGTTTTATTATTAGGTCACTCCGTCATGTATATTTTCAACAACAAAGAAAATACTAAACATTCCGAAATAGTCGTATTACCAACTTCACTGGTGGGGCAGTGGTTAGAGTGAACCGATTGTGAACTTAGGGTTCATGGTTCAACTCCCTCTGTCTGCAGCAGCTTAAAATTTGCTTTTACGCTTCCGCATTTTGCATATGCGTGCGGTACACGTCTGTCCATTTTCGAATTGTCCCCAATGTTTTGGAGTAACCCAAATTGCTGCTTGCAGCTATATGTATTATTATTATTGAATTGTACACTTTATTTTACTTGAGAGTCAAATAAAATAAACCGTTGCTTTCTACATACATACAGCTAATAGACTACTTCAATATGTATGGCACTGAATCATAACACAAATAAGATGGTCCGGACCTTTGCTTGAAGTAATTTGGTCTAACTGGACCTTTCTACATTTTAATTGAATACCACTGATCTATATATTCATATATTTTTTTCCTAAATAACAGAAGACTCGTATACGGGAGGCCTTGCGACATCTGCTGATAGAAAAGAGAATTGCAACCATGGAATGCAGGAATAAAAATTGCCGAACGCGCAAATTAACATTGAACAGGAATTAAAGAGCCTAAAATCAGCTTTTCTCTGTGTGATTTTGACAATTTAAAAATACTGGGTGATAAAACACACATATTTAGGAAAAGTCAAAAAAGCAGGATCCTAGAATTTGATCGAGAGCGAAGATATAATTTTTTCCTCTTCACTGGGTAAAATCTGCCCGCTCTGGCGCTTCTAGTGTTAAATTAAGTAGTCTATTTACCTAGAATTGTATACCAAGGGAAAACTTCGGTCACACAGTTTCAATTAACCTAAAATATTAAAGATCAAAATCTTTACTATACCCTGTGTAATTCGTTGAGAATAAAATGACTTAACAATGGTCAATGGAAACCAAAATCACCAACCGAATAAGGGGTGGATTGAAACTCAAAATAGACAATTGAAATCACAGGCTGTTCCAACTTGCTTAACTTTCATCACGGTAACTCAATGTGACTCAGTAGTGTGTATCACTACTAGCTATCAGCGAACACTTGCAAACAATACCTTTTCATTAGGCTGAACCAACTATGATATGATATTCGAGGGCAGAAATTTTACAACAATTATGCTGTTACTACTACTTTCAACATCAAACTAAATGATTGGGCCATCAGTTAAAGTTAAATGTAACATAACAAAGCTAGATATTTGCTAGATATTTCAATTTAAAGTGTGATATGACAAACACCATTAACAGGTCAGTTTGATTTGGTTTAGAGCACATATTTGGCTAAACAATGTGATTTTCTCTGTTATTTCCTTATGTCTCAGTGAGCTCTTCTCATATGGCGATATACTTGCAAAAGAAGCGGTGTGTGGTGTGACAGTACCCTGGTCTCAGCTCCTCAAAAACACAAAGAGTAAAATATTTAAAGTAATGTATTGCTGGAAATATTTTGTATGAACCTGTAAACTGAATACAGATGATCCACTTTTGGTAATGTTTTAATTTTAAATTCAGTTAGAAATGTGTATCCATCCAGGGCTAAGAGCACCTTTAACAAATAAATGCAAAAAACATTTAAAAAATTTGACCAACCTTGCTGACTACAGTAGTTGCACAAACGAACAGTTACTGGTGGTATGGATGCAGTTACCTATAAGGGAAAAGTCACATGTCAGTCTCTTATAGGTAGGTGTTAAATTTGAAACAAGGACATCTAAAAGGCTTACCAAAGAGTTGTTTAAAATTACAGCGGATTCCTTTTGGCTGGCCTCAGCTTAGATAAAGAAAATAATTATTATTTACATGAGAAGGTATGTAGCATATTCAAAACTGAATATTCATATGCTGCATGGTCATTGACAACTCCTCTAGAATATTACTGGAATACATACCATCCACGTTGGAGCTCGCTGGAGGACGCATTGGTGTTGAGTATGGGGTAGTTGGAGCAGTGGCACCAGCAGGGCTGGTTGATGGCCTCCTTAATGGCATGTTTGGTAGTACCACATTCCTAAAGGCCCCGCGGTTCATGGTCATGCTGTTAAACCTAAATTACAGAGCAAAATATCATGTGTTTTGCTAACAAAGTTATTTAATGTTAAAACCGACCACTTCGACTTACTGACAATGACGTAGCAATGGATTGTATTGCACAGTATATAGTGCTTCTCTAGCTATGGAAAACAAACCCACCCTCAGTAGAACAGATCATTAGCAATTTCTTTATATCAAACATGTATCAAACATGTATTGTTACAAAAAGGAATAACAACCTTGACTCCGGCATTTCAATCTGCAACTTTTAAAAACGTGTTCGAACCATGAGTTATATAATTTCATGAAGAATAACGCCATATCATGAAGCATATAATGTGTACTCAAATATACCTCTAGCAACTCCAGCTTGCTAACCTTATTGTACACTAAAAGTAAAGTTCTTAAATTTAGAACTATCACACGTAGGCATAGCTAGCCAATATGTTGCAGCCTCCAATGTCAATGACGTCGACTTTGTTAGCTTTACTAATAACTACTAGTTGACAGGCAAATGCCAGCTGCTTATTTAGATGCCATCTATGAATTTTTACTTCCCTTCTAACTCTTTTTTTCAACTAAAAACAAATAATTCATGAGATTCGACGTTACCTGTTCAGCTGTTTCACACGTGGTTTTGAACCGTATGAAGAGAGGTTTTAAAACCACGCACGCGTGTAGTCTTTCGCGCCAGGCGGTTCAAATTTTGCGCGTGCGACGTCACGATTTTTTGTTTTGTATGTTTCACTACTATACTCTTATACTAACGTTTATATTATAGTAATTTCTCAGAATTTAGCTCAGGATAACTTGGTGGGAGTTAAAAAAGAAGGGTAATGTACATTATTATGAGGCCACTGAAAAAGGTTTCTCTGGTTTTACTACCTATAGGTATGGGTTTGGGTAAAATTATAATTTAGTTTTATTCTATTAACAAATTATAAAATTTCTCCCAAATAAAAATGTAATTTAGAGCATTAATTTGCAGAAAATGACTGCTGGTCAAAATAAATAAAAAGATGCAGTGTTGTCAGACCTCACAAAATGCAAAGAAAAGGTACATATGAATTTTTAAACAACACAATACTATACAATACTTTCAGTTCAGAGATTGAGCTGGCCATGACAGGGTCTTCACCTTGATGGTACAGCAGGAAAATCCAAACCTCAGAGTCGGAACATTGTCAGAGCAGAAGAAAGCATGTTTTATTCCAGGACAGCCGTGTATATGGCTTGATTCATGCAAACTTCACAAAGGCTGGAATCTGGTAGATTGGTCCTTCTGAAGCACCTACAGATCATCACCAATCCTCTACCAATTTTACACTGGTTGCGAGACACTGTGCCTTGTAGGCTTCTCCAGGTCTCTGTCTAACCATTAGACAACCAGGTGTTGGGCAAAGCAAAAAATTTGACTCATCAGAGAAGATGACCATCCTCCAGCCCTATATGGTCCAATCCTTATGATTTTGCAAACCTCAGCCTGGCTCTTTGCTTCTCATTGATGAAGACATTTCTTTTTAGCTTTGCATGACTTCAGCCCTGCTCCCCAAAAAATGTTCTAACCATCCTCGCCTTGCACTTCACCCAAACTGCTGTTTTTGTAGGTCACTTGATGCCTCTTATGGTTGTTGAGTGACATTCCAAAGAGTTGGCGATTGTTCTGGTCAGTGGAGTGTTGTTTTCACCCTCTGCCGGTCTGTAGCTTTGTTGTCCCCAATGTCTGCTGCTTGACCTTGCTCTTATGAACTGGGCTCATTGAAACGAAGTATGGAAGCAACCCGACACTCACTGTATCCCTCTGCCAGTAAATCCAGGATTGAACCCTTATTTCACCTTTCCTGTTCAACTTGTTTGGAATCGTCAATAGTTATTTTCTATTACAATTACATTTCAGGTACTACTAGCACTGTTTTTGCCATCCAGCTGGCCCTACTGCAAGAGGATATTCCTGACCACAGCCCTGCTTTTCCTTGTTAAATAAGATTTGTTCCAGGTGATCACCTAGTTAGTACATCATTCAGTAGAATGAGGTGTGCCTGTGTTGGAATTCAACTGACCCTGGAATGGAATGGCTCCCATACATAGAGTTGTTGATTTAAAAAAGAAGTAGCAGTGGTCTCTTAATTTAGTTTTTAGATAGATACTACGTTAGCGATGGGTTGTTCTCTAGTGAACAGCTCTTTTTGGTGAATGTTTGAAACTGAATTGCATTGGCAAATAGAGCCGTTCATTTAGCTCCTTAATTTTTAAGATCAAACAGCAAGTCTGTGCAGATGAGGTGACAATTTAGTAAAGATTGTGTATCTGCACTACAGATAGTTGAGGGAATGGCTTTTTGTTTCACGGTAATTGTTCCAGTTAGGTAATTCAAAAGAATAAATAAATAATTGTATTGAAAAACATGCATGCCACAATCATTGGGACCCCTAGAAAATGTTATGAATGTGACGCCGAATTAGGCTGCAGTACCAGGCGTTCACCGATTGGTGTCGTCTTCGTATTGAACTTCGGGTTTTGCGACTTCCGAAGTGGACACAGATTGGGCACTCATGCACCTGTTTCACATTTGGGTTAATGGGGGGTGGTATTTAAGCACAGGCACAATAAGGGGTGGTGTTGGTTATTGTTTGTATGTTACTCATAGTTGAAGGTGACCTCTAGAGAAGGTCTGTGTACTATGTTTGTGTTTTTGTTCCAGGGTATGTGTTCAGTTGAGTAACCAGTACCTGCGGTGTCTTTTTATTGAAAAGGAATACAAAACGTTCTTCACTAAACCTGTGGTCCTTGCTATTGCTTCCACTATCTCACCACAATCGTTACAATGAACATAATTCTAATTGATGCATATTAGTAGCTTCACTATTGTGGGATGATCTGCCGATATAGGTGAAAGATGCAGACAAGGTTTTAACCTTTAGGTTTCTACTAAAGACTTATCTTCTCAGCAAGGTCTGATTAAGTGTAGTCTGGCCTAGGGTTGTGAAGGCGAACGGCAAGGCACAGAATATACAAGCCAAACTTGCAAGGCAGGCTCTCATCTCAATTGTGATCTCCTCACTACAATGCCATTCATTGGTAGAGTCACTGGCCTGTTTGGTTTGCCCAGTCCGGCTGTTCCTTTGAATCGGGGCACAGTGTCTCTGGATCTGCCGTCTCAGTCCATAGTTTAACTTGATAGCATTGTGCCGGGGGCTAGGGTCAGTCTGTCATTCCTAGGTCCCAATTGTTTATGTTGACATCGGTCAGCCTGAAACACATACTCAGAAGAATGCACTTTCTAACTTCCCTGGTGTTTGACCTTAGGAGGAGATGAGCCCTTGGACCACGCCTCAGTGCTACCTGGCACAAATAACTCATAGCTTTCCCTGTTTAAATTGTTCCTCATTGTGTTGCAGATCAAATTGCTCCTTGATTATTCGTGCTGCCACTGCCTATACCCACCTGGCCATCCCTGTCCTAATCCACAGCATGGACCAATGCACCAATTTGTATTCTGTTCAAAGTAGAGGTTGACCGGTTGTAGATATAATAACAATAGTAACATGGCCAAAAGAGCAAGATTATAACAAACTGCCTACAGGAAACCCATTCTGGGAGAAGGAATGGAAAGGTAGTATATATTAAAGTCATGGCCAAAAGAACTCAAGAGGGGTTATGATACTAGTTAATCACTATGTAAACCTGAATGTAAAAACTGCCATTAAAGACTCATTTGATAGATGGATAATTCTTAACTTAGAACTGAATGATTAACAGATATGGCTAGTTAACACACAATTATTTACTGAAATTCACACATAATTCTGAAATTAAAACAAGAAAATTATCAATTTATTATAGTAGGTGACTAACACAATGTTGAATATCTCAAAAGACCGTAAAGGACATAATACTTCCAACTGTCACCCACTGGCTTTCAAAGAAATAAATAAAATCATGGACGCAGAAGATTTAGTAGACATTTGGAGATTAAAAAATCCAGACCAAGTAAAATACACCTGGAGGAGGCTTTCTCAAGCCAGGCGTCTGGACTATTTCCTTGTTCCTTTTTCAACTGTGCCAAAAGTAAAAAAAAGTATTGATAGAAGATAGAATGTGCTCTGATCATCATGTAATTGGCATGTATATCACAATAACAGAATATCAAAGAGGACAAGGTTACTGGAAGTTCGATCAAACCCTACTGAAGGACCAGTCTTTTCTTTATAAAACAAAATTATGTATTACCAACTTTTTCGAGGATAATTCTGGCTCTGCAGATCCCCATGTGGTATGGGATGCATTTAAATGCACTTTCAGAAGCCACACTATGCTACACTAAACAAACAAAAAAAAAAGAGTACATGGCAAAAGAAAATGAAATAAAAACTAACAGCAGTGATGGATAGTACGGAATACCATTAAAAAAGAATTACAATACAAGTTAGATGAGAAGCAAAAGGAAATGGAGCTGCTCTTTAACAAAAACAAGGCCAAAAACTGAAAAGTCACCAGGGCATGACAGTATTCCAACAGAGATCTATCTCACCTTCTTTGAGGAGCTCAAGGTCCCACTGTTGGCTTGTTTTAAATACTCATTTCAAAAAGGTTCAATAACTCAAACTCAGCAGAAGGGCATAATATCCTTGTCACTCAAACAGGACCTGGATGGAAAGTATAAAGACCCTATACATAAAAAATAAATAAACGGGAGGCCTCTTACAATGCTGTGATGCCAAGATCTTAGCCCTCAGAATAAAAAAGGTAATAAACAAAATCATACATCCGGATCAAACAGGCTTTATCCATGGCCGTTATATTGGTGACAACCAAAGTCATATACTGGAATTAATAGAACAATATGAAGATTCAAATATACCTGGCCTGTTATTTATTGCTGATTTTGAAAAGGCTTTTGATAAAGTGCGACTAGATTTCATATATAAATGTCTAAGCCATTTTAACTTTGGTGAATCTATTATACAGTGGGTGAGTGTTGTATAGTAACCCAAAATGTAAAATTATAAACAATTTATTGCCAATAGTTTTAAACTGTTTAGAGGTGTGAAGCATGTCCATGTCTATTATCCCCTTATTTATTCATTATAGCCATTGAATTACTAGCTAAATCAGAACAAATAATAAGATTAAGGGATTAGAAATCCAGGGGTTAAAAACAAAGGTCTCATCTCCAAGATGTCTTATCAATGATCTGGATCACTTTTCTAATCTATCTGGATAGAAACCCCAAAATGTACACAATATTACACATTGGATGTTTAAAGGGTTCAAACAACTACCATGTAAACTTCCTATAGCCTGGGCTGATGGAGAAGTGGATGTCCTGGGGATACACATACCGAGAAAGTTTACTTACATCTAATAATTTTCATAGAAATGTAATAGACTTGATCGAATAATGAGGCCTTGGAAAGGAATGCATCTCTCCATCGACGGCAAAGTCGCTCTAGTTAACTCATTGATCATATCACAATTCAAATATCTATTCATGGCACTACTAACACCAGACAAATCCTTTAACTGTATCTGGAATGGTAAGACAGATAAAAACGGGCATATCTATATAATGACTACGAGGTAGGTGGTGTCAAACTATTAAAAATCAGGGTTTTTAATCAATCTCTTATAGCCTCTATTATACCAAAATTGTACTTAAATCCAAACTGTTTTTCTAGCAAATTATTAAGAGAGGCTTGTCCCATGTTTAAGAATGGACTATTTGCGATGTTACAGATTAAAGATTGCCATTTTAAATGGACTAACAATAGTACCTTGTCAACAACATAAACATTCCTAAACAAATCCATGCAAAGTTGGTTACAATTCCAATTGACTTAAATATATTAATAGAAGGTAAACCAAAATTTATAAGAAAAATGTTTGCCCAAGGTATCATATTTGTTAAAGACAGAACTACTAAAGACAGGAAAATAATCTCTGACACTCAACTATTACAAATACACGGAAAGATATGTTCACTTCAGGAATACAATCAAGTGGTTGCAGCCATGCCACAAAAATGAAAAACAAAACAAATGAGTCTAAACAAATTACAAACAGCATTTTTCAAATAAACCTGCAATTTTGACCACTTTGCAAAAACGAGAATAAAAGTTAAAGCGTTTTACATCTCTGTCTATTTCTCAGCTTTTCAAATCAGACATGATTACAAAAATCAACAAACTCGAGATATTGCAACACTTATTTTCATCACTATTGCCTAAACAGGTTCCATTTAACCCACTTTCCTAGCAAGATGGACACACATTTAGTTTTTCCTATATTCCACTACTCATCAGCTATTCAAATCAACAACAATAAAAAAATCAAAAACAGTTTTACTGATATTTAATATAGATCTCTGCTTCTCAGCCATTTAAATCAGAATGAATAACAAACATTTCTCTTTCCAGAATTGAGACATTGCAACCGGAGTAACTGGTGTTTTTTCTAAAAACAGCTCCAATTTTATAGTACTTTTTGAACCAGATAACCCAACATTAATTAACTTAAATGAACCAATAATGCTCACCTATTTTAATCTCACATCTTTTACAAAAATACATATTTTACAAAACTCATCATACTGGAACCGGTTGTCAGCCTTGATGTAAATTAATCAGTTCTAACGTTTACCACAGGACCGCAAGTGTCAGCCCACATTTTCTGAGCCTATTGCCAGAATAAAGCATTGAAGATTGTTTCATGGAGTGGAGAATTGCTTTCTGAGAAAAATCTCAGAGCATTTCCAATGCTCCATATAAAATTAAGGAAGGAAGTGCCATTCAATGGGGTGTTCAGATTATTATCACAGTAAATCACACACACAGATTTTCAGCAAAAATGGCCCTCAAATGTTCAGGTATGGCCATTTGCCCATTGCTGTGCTAAGCTTGCAATTACAGCTAGCCACATCCTAACAGCCATGTTTTCTAGCCAGAGACAGCATGCTTTTGGCTAAGCAGCAGTTATCTTCAGTCAAATGCATTAGTAAAATCATAGTAAAACCAACAAAGTTATCATGCTCATAATTAACAAATACATTTTTATTTAAACTCTGAATGACATTATCTTGCCTCCGGCTCATCGCAAGTTAATGTATGTCGCACGTGACTGGGAATCTGCACAGCAATCAGTCAATATCAGTGCCAAGTTCTGCCAATTACAATAATTTGTAAAACGTTCTATCGCCACAGATGAATTGGCCAAATAATTAATTGGTCCAATAATTAATTGGTCAACCTCTAGTTTAAAGTCTCTGTCACGGCGCCTCCTGATGTTGTGCCCTCTCCTGGTCGCGTAGCACCCCGGCGTTCGACGTCGCCGGCCTTTTAGTTGCCATCGTACTCGTATGTCCTGTTTTCCCATGTCTCGTGAACGCACCCTTCCTGATTACCCGCCAGCTGCATCTAATGTAGTTGGCTACTTAATCCCCTGTGTGTCTTGTCTCTGTGTCCGTGATTGTTCCTGTTATGTGTATACGGTCGTACTCAGTACGCTACTGCAATAGTATACGGAAGGAGAAAAAAGAGCATCTGTAGCCGACCGCCTGCGTTTTGGTCCACGTCCTTACACACCTCTGACAGTCTCTAGACAATATCAGATGACCTGCTTGCCATCTGAATGCCAAAAAACTTTGATATTGCCCAAAAGGCCATGTACTCAATCTTCATCATCCTGTGCAACCAGTAGAAGACTGACCACCCCTCAGTCAAGTTTACATCCTTCTAGGGAGTTATTCCTAGGCATGTGCATCAACTCTTGTTGTTGCTTGTTCTTTGGTGTTTCAGGCTTGGTCAATGTTTAGTGTGATGAGAAATTCAGTTAAGTAGAAGAGTGTTCAACGAAGAGGAGCGTCTGGCCCCACCAAGTCTCCAACACACCCTTGATGATGCTAATCAGGGGTCCTGTGTAACATTTGCTCCTCTAAAGATCTTGAACACCATGTGTGGGCCATCAGCCCCACCCTCCTGAGCTCACCTGGAGAGAAACTGAGTAAACTGGAATGTAACTAAATGCATGATATTGTGAGCGTGTATCTGTAGTGTTAGCATTTTCCCATTAAGGGCTGAATTGTCTGATATGCTTTATTGTAATGTACAGGTTATGGATCAAACTTTACAAGAACAATGTAGATTTTTTTTTTTTTTTTTTTTGCATTGATTAAGTTTGAATTGTGTTTGTAAAGGTAAAGTAGTGCTAATGAATATTTGGTTAAGTGTTTTAGATGTCTGTCTGAGTTAAGGATAAATAGCCATATCTCCAAGAAGTTCTTTGAGTTTGCCATTGTTAAAGAGAATTCTGAACATATTGTAATCATATCTAGGAGTTTATCATTGTTAAAAAGACCTCCCAACACCATGCGTCGTAGCTGTAGTTTTATTGTACCTACACCTTATAGGTTCGGTCCCAGGGACACATTTCTTTGTGGGTATCCCTAATTTCTGGGTATTGTGGAACCGGGAACACATACCATTGTGGCCATCCCTGAGATCTGGGTTGCTGATCAGTCTTGATCAAAATACAGAGGAGAAAAATATTATTTGATCGCCTGCTGATTTTTTATGTTTGCCCACTGACAAAGAAATGATCAGTCTATAATTTTAATGGTTGGTTTATTTGTACAGTGAGAGAACAACAAAAAAGTCCAGAAAAACACATTTCAAATAAGTTTAATTGATTTGCATTTCACTCAGTGAAATAAGTATTTGACCCCTTTGCAAAACATGACTTAGTACTTGGTGGCAAAACCCTTGTTGGCAATCACAGAGGTCAGACGTTTCTTGTAGTTAGCCACCAGGTTTGCACACATCTCAGGAAGGATTTTCTCCCACTCCTCTATGCCGATCCTCTCCAAGTCATTAAGGTTTCAAGGCGGACGCTTGGCAACTCGAACTTCCAGCTCCCTCCACAGATTTTTTATGGGATTAAGGTCTGGAGACTGGCTAGACTTCTTCTTGAGCCACTCCTTTGTCGCCTTGGCCGTGTGTTTTGGGTCATTGTCATGCTGGAATACCCATCCACAACCCATTTTCAATGCCCTGGCTGAGAGGAGGTTCTGACCTAAGATTTGATGATACATGGCCCCATCCATAGTCCCTTTGATGCAGTGAAGTTGTCCTGTTCACTTAGCAGAAAAACACCCTCAAAGCATAATGTTTCCACCTACATGTTTGATGGTGGGATGGTGTTCTTGGAGTCATAGGCAGCATTCCTCCTCCTCCTCCTAACGCGGCGAGTTGAGTTGATGCCAAAGAGCTTGATTTTAGTCTCATCTGACCACAACCCAGTTCTCCCCTGAATTATTCAGATGTTCATTGGCAAACTTCAGATGGGCCTGTACATGTGCTTTCTTGAGCAGGGGGACCTTGCGGGCACTGCAGGATTTCAGTCATTCACGGCGTAGTGTGTTACCAATTGTTTTCTTGGTGACTATGGTCCCAGCTGCCATGAGATCATTGACAATATCCTCCTGTGTAGTTCTGGGCTGATTTCTCACTGTTCATGATCATTGAAACTCACAAGGTGAAATCTTGCATGGAGCCCCAGGCCTGGGGAGATAGTTATTTTGTGTTTCTTCCAATTGCGAATAATCACACTAACAGTTGTAAACTTCTCACCAAGCTGCTTGGGGATGGTCTTGTAGCCCATTCCAGCCTTGTGTAGGTCTACAACCTTGTCCCTGACATTCTCGGACAGCTCTTTGGTCTTGGCCATGGTGGACAGTTTGGAATCTGATTGATTGATTGCTTCTGTGGACAGGTGTCTTCTATACAGGTAACAAGCTGAGATTAGGAGCACTCACTTTAAGACAACTGGGAGCCAGAAATCTTGCTCATTGATAGGGGAACAAATGCTTATTTCACAGAGTAAAACGCAAATCAATGTGATCAACTAATCAACTAATTTGAGATGCATTTTTCTGGATTTTTTGGTTGTTATTGTTAGTCTCTCACTGTTCAAATAAAAATAAAGATGGATCAAAATCAGCACGGATAAAATATTATTTTGTATAAATTTTTTTATGTCACTGTAAAAAAAAAGTAATTAGACACTTATCTCCAATAAGTGCAGAATTTGGGAGCCACAATGTTTTAGGATCAAGCCCCCAACCACCAAGAAGAAAGCATTAACCAGTCATAATTGATTACTCAATTGGAGTCATGGATCAACAAACTAAAGTTGGAAGTTGACTACTTTAAGATGCTGTATGCAATTCTCTGGAAGTGAGACTTTTCTCATGTGCAAACATTACCCAATTGTTAACTAATATGTTCAAAGTTAATAGATTAAGCACCTATAAGGAGAACCAGCCACCGTGGTTAAGCTTGTAAGCATCTGATCTGTCACAAGGAGCCACTAGAGCAAGAAAAGGAAATCTTTGTCGAAAAACTTTAATTTAAACCAGGGCAATCAAGCCGACACTGAGGTCTGGCAGGAACAGGGCACTCTATATTGTACATTTCAAAGTTAGTCTCTACAAGCAGAGCTATTGGGTAGTGGCCAGACAAAAGACATTTCTTACAAAAAAAGGACATTCAATGTGTATGCATTTTGCCTGAGAACACATTCAATCTCTTCTCATATTTTGGTAATTTAATTCCCAAAACCATGGGGAAAAGAGTCATGTTATGGGTTGCTTCTTAGTTGGGACAGTGGCTCAGGTCAGGATAGAGCGGACAATGAACTGGTCCAAACATCAATATAATTTAGCTCTCTTTCAAAAAGCTGAGGCTACAACTATTCTAAGCGCGCAACAAAATCCACCAAGGAAAGATTTGCAAAGAGGAAGATTCATGTCCTGGAAATACCTAGAGCACAGACCTCAATCCTACAGAACATATTTTGACTGTCCTAGAGGGCAGTACACACAAGATCCCCTTGCACTTTTATAGAGCCCTATCAAAACAGAACTACAGCTCTAATCCAATCAAACCGTGCTTCCATTCATTATTGTTTGAGGAATAGTTTGTGGAAGGCACTGACAGTTTTAGATTTTAATTGTTCAGTTAAATGGGATCGGCCAGTTAGGTTAAAAGTCTCACCCACTTTAGGTCTCCTTCCTTCACCACTTTTGCTCGTTTACGTCACGGGCTTCGGTTAATAGAACTCCTTCACTGTCACCTCAGCCGCGTCTTGTTGGGCTAGTTAACCAGCTGAGCTGAATCAGCTGTCAAGGAAAGTGGGCATTTTCCGGTTGCTAACATCTGAACTTTTAAGAATGGACTCATCAGTTCTGGTAGGTATTAGACATACAATATCGTGTACCTTGTTGAATTTGGTTTCTATTATTAAAGCGATCTAGTCATCTTCAAAAACCTTCGTGGTAGCTATCTAGTTAGCTAACGTTAGCTACTGAGCTAACATTGGATAGCCAAATACAATACAATAACTAGTTACTTATGCCAGATAACAAGCACAATGTCCTTTGTTAGTAAAGTCAGGCAAATTATATAACATCAAACCCTATGTATGTTGAATGGGTTATTTTCTTTTGGGCAAGCTATAACGCGCCGGAGATGGTGACTGTCGCTAGCTAAGTTGGCTACCTAACAGTCAAACCTGCTACATACCCTTTTCTTGTTACTCGCGGTTCTTAATGCCAGAAAAGCTTCTATAGAACACTAGTATTGATCAGGATAGAATAGCCTATGCAAATACGTTCATGTAAGATAGCTAGCTGAGTGACATTGTCACACTTAATCTTTGTGGTGTCACAGTTAATCTTTGTGGTGACAGTAGCTAGCTAATGTTTATGGAACTGTTGCCATTTTGAATTACCACTGCTGAACACTAGTTACTGTAACTAACTAGGAAACCTCGAATGTGGCTTCCAGGTTTTTACTAGGTTGTCGATGCTGTAAAGCATAGTAAGATAATTGAACTAACCTGTAATTGGCGACAGGTCCGTTCGGTCAAATATGTATCTGCTATAGTAAATATCGTGATCTAGTTTCAGGTTGTATTTAATTAGAAAATGCTCTCATTAAAATAAATGTATGGTCTTTGAACTATTCCAACATTGAATGCCATTACCTTCTCTTCCAAACTGGCTCTCGTTGATTTAGGACAGGCCAGCGTCCAACTAGATGTGCTGTATATCATGATGACACACAGCTGTTTCAATCAATGACTGGTCTTGAAGGAGACAAGTCTTGAAAAGTGTTACATACATACAAGTACAAGTGTTGAAATAACATTCAAGTGTTGAAATAATTAGCAAAATAATGATATTTTAACAACAGAACATTTTCCTAAATTTTGTAGTCAGACAGAAAATATTTGTTAAAACAATACATTCAGGGTAATGCCAACATAAAGACACTCGGAACATTCTTTAATGTTAATGCGTCAGCTGGTCTCACCATCCTTCTCACAATCCTTCTGGGATACCACAACTTACTTGAAAGTGTTGACACCATCTTCGTTGTAAATTTGCCCAAAGAAATCTTAAATCTTTCAAATGAAAGTGATAGTGGAATAAAATAAAACAAACCTGCACATTTCTGTACAGTCTGGAAATCCCCAGCATACTTATTTGTATTGATGTTGTGTAGAGTGATGTACTCCGGCACGTATAGAAAGATGCTGGCAAATTCTTGACTGCACAGTGTGAACGTCTTACTTTGTACAAAATCTGACGCAAGAGGCTACAGATGTTTTTAAAGATGCACATTCAGCACAACCTATTTTGTCTAACAGTAACCACCTAAATGTTTTATTACCATTGTATGATGCATTTTGTAGGTACAGCAATAAGCTAACATGAATAAGAATATATTTTCAGAAGCTTTAAATATCCACATTTCAGTTTTTAAATTGACATGAAAGAAACCAGGATTTATGTTTTGTTAGCAACCAATTTTAAAAATGTACTTTCATAGCAATTTAAAACTGGCTGCAAAATCCAGGTACATTCTTTCAATCTAGAACCCTTTTATACATTCATTGCTAGTGCTACTGCTAGTGAACCTTGGTTGACACTGCAATAAAGGATGTCTATTCTTGATGTAATAGGGCCACACCCCGGTGAGTTTCACATCACACCTTATTGTGTCAGAGCCACACCTTCCTTATTGTGGTTTTGGTTAGAGCATTTTATTTCCTAGTTTTTTCAGAATGAAAAGGAATTAAAATTGCCATAATTATCATTGACTGTTTTTATAAAATTAAGCAATGTGTTGCAGTAATACCATTAGCCTACCTTTTCAATTAATTAATCAATCAAACTTGACAGAAAGTGCTTTTACAAAAGGAAAATGTAACACTTCTGTTCCTCACTCAGAGGAAAGAAAAAGCTAGTAGTAGTCTAAAAAGGTAGTCTAAAAATGTTTTTTGTCATCTTTAAATTTCTGTCCTGAAGACATGAAATGCATTAATCCGAGCGAGAGAACAATGCAAATTGAATCCTTCAACTTTTTTGGGAACGAAAAGGAAAAAGTTGCCGTGATCTCTTTATATTGGTTTAATTGAGTTTGCAGATTTATTTACTCTGACATCGATAAGCGAGCCAGGGATGAATATTCAAAAAATGTATTTGTAGTTTGAGAATGTATATTATGGCTGGTAGAAGTCATTGTTTGGGGTGCAAGTGGGTATTTTTTTTTAACAGTAAATGTAATAAGACAGTGGTCCGATAGTTTAGGATCATGGGGAAAAATTATTAGATCCACCATCTAACATCTATTTCTCGTGACAAGACTAAGGCAAAAGTATGAAGGCAGTGCATTGAACCTGAGCTTCAAAGGATTTTTGAGGAGGATCATTGGAGATTTTCATATGAATATTGCAATCGCCAAACATTAGAATAGTATCTGCCATGGTTAGACAAGAGGAACACTGTGTATTGCCTGGAGGAGCCTGTAAATAGTAGCTATGAAAAATGTATCACCCTGGTTAGCTTTCATGTGTAAAACCTCAAAAGAATGAAAACCAGTTATTTGTTTAAGAGTAAACTTATATTTTACTATTTTGCTAATTCCGTGTAGCCTATGCCTAGAGGATGGCCTATTATTTCATATTATGAACGTAATAATATTTGTTTGATTACCGACTTTCACTCTTTGTTTGTCAGGTGTGGAGCTGAGGACCACTATGGAGAAGTCTGACCCAGGCTCTGCCTCAGACCTGCCTCAAGGTTTAGAGGTCAACTCTTTGCGGGAAGGATTATCAGGAGTAAATGGGAGCGACCCAATGATTGAGGAAAACAATGTCTGTGCAGAAAGGTGGAATGCCATTGAACTGGAGAGTCTTGAGGGTGATGGGATGCAACACAAGAAGAAAAAGAAAAAAAAGAAGAAATGCCAGCAACATGGTGGCGAGGAGTCTGTCAATGTGGATGTTATCGGTGACAGTGATGCCACCACTACCGAGGACTCTAAAACTCCTTCTGCTTTTGGAGATGGGACAGTAGAACCTTCACACTCTGTCTTGAATGAGGTAGTGGTAAGCAGCAACTCTTTTATGGAAGGGAGGATTGAAAGGTTGTCCTTAGTGTTGGATGAAACAGTGGAATCTGAGGATGGGGTGGGTGACTCCTCACCATCTATTCTGGACAGAGTTGCAGAATCTCCACCTACTGTTGACAGTGGAGATATCGAGAATCCCCCTTCCACCTTAGAAGGCTCCGTAGAACCCTCCCCTCCAAAGGAAAACGCCACCCTAGATGCAGTGGTGTCCAATGGTCCAGCTTCACCTCTCACACCCAGCTCTGATATTGCAGACTCAGGAGTTTCCAGTCCTCAAATGATGGTCTCCCTAAACTCCAACTCTTCTAGCCCTTACGACACAGATTGCAGCCGCAAGCTCATGTCTCAGATCCAGCGCACGGTATCCCAGGAATCCCTACTGGATGAGCTGGAGCAGGAGTTGCTCTCCTGCCAATTGCCTGAGAGGGGGAGAAGCGGGGGAAAGGGTGGGCCCCTTCTAAATGGCATGCCGGCTGACCAGGATGGCTCCTCTATGGTCTTTGAAAAGTGTGTGCAGTACAAGTATGAGCAGCAGGAAAAGGCTATTAAAAGGTAATGCATTGTGACGTGCAACAGCATATCTATGTGAAGGTAAACATGGGTGAGCTCAAATTAAGTCATTTGTAAATAAAATATAACCTCAGGTTTCATATAGTCATGAAAATCCTAAAAATTCAATGGTTAACATGTTGTTTTCCAGCCATGGAAATATTTTATAAAATGTTATATCTTTATGGAAATACATTTGGTCATTTTTGCTATTGTAAACTAATTGATTCAGGCAAGCTGTATATATTTTAAGTAAATTCCGAATTTGTTTTTAAATAAATTTTTAGCCTGGCTGTTTATCTCTTAACTTTTCAGCTGTTAGCTTATATTGTTGAGTCAATATTTCCAGTTGATTTGGAAATGCAATGTAATTAATCCCTGCCTGAAAAGTGATTTATTCTAGGTAGCTCTGAAAGATATCTACAATGTATGCATTTAATCAAGAAATATGTCAGCATTATCCAGAATTAATTCCCATTGAGTATCATTCAAGCAAAAACAGCATATGGCCAGTACTGAACACAACTCCCACACAGAATCCAATTTCTATTATATTGGTTTAAATGCTGTGTTTTTTTAAAAGGAATTTGCTGAATTTTGACCATACGCAACACTGCCTACTTCGTGCACTTCGCTGTAGGGGTGCTCTGGTTTCACAGTGATATTAAAAACAATGGATTTGGTATAATGGTCACCAATTCTCCAGAGGGACTGCTGGTTGAGCAGGCTTTTCCAGTCCCACTTTAAAAATATGTGTATACTGATCAGCCATAACGTTATAACTATTGACAGGTGAGGTGAATAACACTGATAACCATCATGACACCTGTCAGTGGGTGGGTTATATTAGGCAGCAAGTGAACATTTTGTCCTCAAAGTTGATGTAAATGGGGAAAAATGGGCAAGTGTAGGGATCTGAGCGACTTTGACAAGGGCCAAATTGTGATGGAGAGCATCTTCAAAACTGCAGTTCTTGTATGGGTGTTCCCAGTCTGCTGTGGTCTTTACCTATCAAACGTGGTCCAAGGAAGGAAAAGCGGAGAACGGGCGGCCAAGGCTCATTGATGCACGTGGGGAGTGACGGCTGGCTCATGTGGTCCGATCCAAAAGACGAGTTACTGTGGCTCAAATTGCTGAAAAAGTTAATTTCGGATAGAAAGGTGTCAGAACACACAGTGCATCTGAGTTTTTTGCGTATGGGGCTGCGTATCTGCAGACCAGTCAGGGTGCTGTTTTTCTGGAGAACACATGGCACCAGGATGCATTATGGGAAGTAGCCAAGCCAGCAGAGGCAGTGTGATGCTTTGGTGCCAGATTCACACCGTCAGTGGCGTCCATTCCTTGACGGGTCAGGGCTGTTCTGACTGTAAAAGGGGGACCGACACAATGTTAGGCTGATGGTCATAATGTTACGGCTGATTGGTGTATATACTTACACAAATTTGGGAAATTAGCTGTTCATCCGGATCTTTATAACCTGACCGTTATGTTTGGGCTAGATCAAATGCCTGCAGATTTAATATCCTTGGTTTAGGGTTGCCAAACATGTATTTTACAACCCTGTTTTCAAAAAAGGTGGAACGCTGTGTAAAATGAAAATTAAAACAGAATGTAATGATGTGCAAATTATTTATCCCTAGATTTAATTGAAAATGTCACAAAGAAAACATATCAAATGTTACAACTGAGACATTTGATTGTTTTTAAGCTAATGCATGGCCATTTGGGATTTTATGCCAGCCTGTATATTAAGATCATTGTTTTCCTTTTAGGCTATTGGATGAAAACAAGAAGCACCAGGAGCTGATTCTGGGTATCTGTTCTGAAAAGGACACCATGAGGGAAGAACTGAAGAGGCGGGTGGAGACTGAGAAACGGCACATGGGCACAATTAAGAAGGTAAGCCGTCCCACTATAGACTAGTGTTCTGAACGTGGTGTGTGCTTTTACATTGAGCTCTCTCACGGTACAGAAAACAGGAGATGCGTTAGGCTCCTACACTATAGGCTGATCGACCATTGGACATCTACAGTTTTACTATAGACTATATATATATATCTTTTTTTAAATAAAACTGATGCCTCCATGACTTCTGAGCAAGTTGGTGTTATCTTAGTGGGAAAAGTCCTAGCTGGGGCCAAATAAATTGTGATACATATTCCAGATTTAAGATGAAACACTTTATTCAGAAATTCAGCCCACAAATTGCATAGATGTTTTTATTTCAAATGCTTTTTGAATTTGCCAGCTTGAATGAAAACAAGTTAACCTTTGTAGCCCAATACATTCATTTTCTATCCCTAGTTTATAATTTATTATAAATTATATCATTATAAAATAGGTGGTGTTTTGTTTGGATACGGATGGTCTTTAACAAGAAGCAGAGTCCTTCTCAAATTTGTAATTACACTAGCCAAACAAAACATACTGCCAGGACATGTCATTCACATGTGTCCTATTAGAATAAAACACATTGACAATCAAATTGCCAGTCAATGGCGGTTTAAATTAAACAAATGAATGATGATTTTCTGGTTAGGCAGGTAAACTCAGGTCTGTATTTGTCTAACCTGACGGTCTAGTCCTCTTCTTTGATGCTCTTGAGTGGTGTTACAGACCCAAAAGGCAATGGCAAGTGCCTACCTGTGACTACATATCATTTTTAGTATAATAATTTGACACATGAATAGCATGCAAGAAAAATGACAACATCAGTACATGGCAATGCCCTATTTGTTTTTCTTGTTTCTTACACGTTTCCACATAAATAGATTAATATGTATTGGCAGAATGCATCAGTATTCAAATACATTACGGTTCAACATTTTGTGGTCACCCCAAACTGTCATTATTTTCGAAAAGCAAATTAAAATAACATCAAATTGCTTCATCAATGCTGTGTAGACCATGGGTCTCCAACCCTGGTACATTTGGTTAGTATATGTCTAAGAATTCGAGTCAGTTGATTCATTAGGGTTGGAGTGAACGACCTGGACAGCAGATTTCCAGGAGCAGGGTTGGAGGCCCCTGGTCTGGACATTTGTTAACTTTAGGAATTACTATTGTAGCCGGAAACAGCTTTTTGCAATTGTTAGCACAGCTAAAAACTCTTCTGAAACTCGTCAGTGTATTCTTGTTTTGTGAAAAAGGCTATTCTATGTGCAAAATTGCCTTCTAGGCAGAGTTTCAAAAAAAGCCAAATCTCAAATGGGCAAATAAAAAGAAAAGGTGGTTGAATGAACCAACACTGGACTGAGGAAGATTGGATAAAAGTGTTATACACTGACAAATCTAAGTTTTGAAGTGTTCGGATCATGAAGAAGAACATTTGTGAGTCACCAACCAAATTAAAAGATGCTTGTGGAGTCCAGCATGGTGGAGGCAATGAGGTGACCTGTTGGTGCTTTGGTCGTGGTGAAGTGAGATGTTAGTACAGGGTAAAATGGATTTCTAAGTGACCCCAAACATTTGGACAGCTTTGTATCATAAATTTTAAGGTCTGTTCTAGGACAGGAATTACTCCTAATAGATGCGTCACCGTCCTCTTAGTTGGGCCTTTTAGTGCCAAAGGAAAGTACAGATGTAGTCTGTAACCGGTTTGTCAAGCTATATTTCTATGTAGACTGGTTATGGTGTGCCACAGGGAGTGGGTAATTTTAGGTGTGTTGTGAGAATGGCAGGAGCATGCATAGGGTAATTACTTTGAATATAAAAAAGAAATTAATTTGTTCTACATTTTGTTTTGGTTACTACATGATTTCGAATGTGTTATTCCATAATTTTGATATCTTCACAATTATTCTACAATGGTGAAAATAGTAAAAATAAAGTAATGACTTTCAGGAGCTTTGTCAAAACATTTGACTTACTGTGCTGTACACACACATACAAACATAGCTTTAGATGCAGTGATCTTACATTTTTGTATGGTATTGGGCCACCTTGTTTAGGTTCTTTTATTTTGCTTTGTGACAACGAACAGTTGACAATACAAAATATATTAAACGTTTTTATTATTTCAGGAGAAAATGTCTATAAGTGACATTAGACTTGACTGTCTGTATAGTATATTGGTCAATATGGCTGTAAGTAAAATGAGATATGAGTCAGTACAGTATGTCAGTCAAATAGGTTCCAAAGTATCACAGGTAAAAAATGTATACACAAATTCTGTGTAAAGCTTTACTAAATGCTGAGACCCCTGTTACACTGTGCTTAAAAGACTGCATGTCTTTCTGGAAACATAACATAAAAGCACCTGGGAATTGTGAACTAAATAACATTTATTAGAACCAGGTTGAAGACAATGACCAGAAACGGCAGCCATTTTCTATTTTGTAAGAATTGATGGATAAATTATTTTGACTAGTTAATTGTTTTTCTATTGAAATCAAATTTATGTTCCCAAATATCTTGATTAATGACAAATTAAATAAGCTCCAGTACTGTAGTCTACGGTGGCCCCAGCATGAGCTAACATCTTATGGCAAATAATTTACTTGCACGTTGATCGACTGGACTGGGTCCAAACACGACCGTCTGCAAAATCTGTATCATACTTTAGGGGTATTAAGGTATGTTTGTTCTTTGTAGCAGAGCTTAAGAATGGGATGCCATACATTTTTACAGCTACATATTTTTGCAAAAACGTTATAGTTTTATATACACTGATCAGCCATAACATTATGACCACCTGCCTAATATTGTGTAGGTTCCCCCCATTACCGACAAAACAGCCCCGACCCGTGGAGGCCTCTGAAGGTGTGCTGTGGAGGAATTTGGAGGCCAAGTCAACAACATGAGCTCCTTGTTTTCTACAAATTATTCCTGAACCATGTTTGCTTTGTGGCATTTGTGCATTATCTTGCTAAAAGAGGCCAATGCCTTCAGGGAATACCGTTTCCTTGAGATGCTGTACATGGTCTGCAACAATATTTACTAACTCTAACCGCTTTTACTTTCTTGGACCACTTTTGATAGGTAATGACTGCAGCCTGGAAACACTCCACAAGAGATGCCATTTTGGAGATGCTCTGACCCAGTCGTCTCGCTATCACAATTTGGCCCTTATCAAAGTCGCTCCAATTCTTACACTTGCTTATTTTTCTTGCTTCTATCACATCAACTTTGAGGAAAAAATGTGTACTTGCTGCTTAATACATCCTACCCACTGACAGCTGCCATGATGATGAGGTTTATTAGAGTTCACTTCACCTGTCTTGAGTCTTAATGTTATGCTGATTGGATAATACATCGTCTTGCTGCCCTGGCTAGGCAGAATTCGAAACAGTCCAAGTATTCCCTTCTAGATGACCAGATGCCAACTTGACGCTGTAATGTTTTACTTATTTTCTAGTTGGAGGGCCGGTTGGAGGAGCTGCTGAAGGAGCTTAAAGACTCCAAGGACAAACTGGTTAACCAGGACGGTGCTGCTAAAAATGCCCTGCAGCAGATGCAGAAAGAGATTGCCTATCGGGTGGAGCAGGTAAACTCCTGAGTATTAAAAGATAATTCCAGAGAAGATGGGTCTGTCAGAAGTGAAGATGGGGAAGGGTTCACCACTCTGTGAAAGACTGCATGCGCTAATAGTGCAACAATTTAAGAATACTGTTTCTCAATGTGTAATTGCAAAGAGTTTGGGATCTCATCATCTATGGTACATTATTATTGAAACATTCAGAAAACCCAGAAAAATCTCTGTATGCAAAGTAAAAGACTGAAAACGAATATTGGATGACTGTCCTCTGGCCCTCAGGCTGCTATTTTATGCTGTCTTCGTGACATCTGTCTCATAAGGGCACCCCTCCTTTCGCAAAAAGCCTTCAAATAATAATTTCATTCGTAATAGCTCATATAGCCTGGGTTCTGATGAATTCTGATGAACACTGTAATAGAAAAACAGTGACACATAATGTCATTTACAAATTCGATGATGCTTGCGTGATGAAATAAACCTAAGAATTTACCCCATGGTCATCATATCATGTCAAATCCAAAGTGCTATAGATCCAAAAGAACAACACTTTCACTGGTTACTATCTACATTTCTTTACAACAATGACTGCTATGTGAAATGCTAATGTGATTTTGTCTATGTAACAGATATTAATCCAATGTGTCCTTCCCAGGCAGGGAAGAAATGTGAGGAGGCACGTCAGGAGAAGGAGGCCATGGTGATGAAGTATGTGCGGGGGGAGAAGGAGGCTTTGGACCTGCGCAGGGATAAGGAGGGGCTAGAGAAAAAACTAAGGGAAGCCACTAAGGAGGTGGACCGCCAGGCTCTTAGGGGAAACCAGCTCGCCCAGGAGAAAGGCCGGCTGCAGCAGCTCTATGATGCCAAGGTACCAATATTAAAGCCCAAAATTCTATACCTTCTATCACATGGGGTCTCTGTTTATTAGAGGTGTGAATTTTTACCTGCCTCACGATTCAATTTGATTACAATGCAGAGGATAACGATTCGATTATAAACCGATTCTCAACCTATTTTACAAGTTATTTAGGAATCTTTTTTGCTTAACATTACATATTGTTTTGTTTATTGTAAACATACATTTCTGTAGCAGCTTTATTACAGGAAAATGCACTAAAACACGAACTATAATATAACTTAAAAGGCTGCCTTTTAAGCAAATTAAATTATTTGTAAAACGAGGTAGTATACCATATTGTATTGTTTGTGGGAAATCAAAACTTGTTTATTCACTCTGAAATAACATTTAGCAACAACCCATGTTGCTTTCGTAAAAGCCTCTCGTTTGTGAATTCAGCTGCCAGTCAACGCAAATATAATATGCAGTTACCGTTACACACGAGTCTGTGGCGATGGATGTCCAGGAATCACAGGTGATGACCACTCGGCCGGTTTATGCATCGACTTCGTTACTCTGGATTTTGTGTCATTGTACAGCACAGGTATAGTGGTGTTTGTGAGCTCAGAGAAGGGATTACGTATGTTGGCACCAGAGTATGGAGGAGGAAGCGAAAGCCTGTAATGGATGTAGGGTAATTTGATAAATCCCACTTCTATCTGTATTAGGGGTGTAAGAAAGTTTAAGTTCACTTGATATTGCAATACTGTATAGGTTCCCAAAAACACTATAGACTTTATTAATAGTTTACATGCAAAAGTTTGTGGCAGTGGTTTTTGCATTTTGGTTTAACTCTCACTCCAACATAAAAACGTAAACTGAGCCTGGAAAGAATGGTGCACAGGGAGCATTAACAAACCTAGCTAGCTGACTAGTAATGCGTTAACAATGGCTGAATCTGAGATTATTATACTTGCTCACGGGGTGTACTGAAATATGGGCTCATTTTGGCTTCCACAATAAATGCCCAAAATATACCATGTGAAAATCAAATACTCGTCGAAAACAATGAATCTGAGAGCACACTTGCACGCTAACATTACGAGAGTGGATCCTTCTCATCTGGATCAAGTTCATACATCGAAGGTTCCACTGACCTCAACTTGTGCCACTAAATAAACTCTGTTATTACTTGAATTCATTTGCAAAGACTCTGTGATGTAGTGAGGGTTATGCCCAATTCTCCTGACAACTCATCACTAACATCGCTGTGCCCAAGTTGTACAGTGAGGTTAAAACAAGTGCTAGTATCTCTCAGCTCAGCTGAATCACTTTGACGAGCAGCGCTTAGACAATGAGGGCCACAGATTTGTACGTAACCATAATGAGTGTAAGCTCTGTATGTGTTATCTGATGGATTACAACCTTTTTCAAATGCAACCCCATAGCCAGTCATCAGCTAAAAAATATACACAAGACCTGCTCCTGCTACCAAAACCCAGCTTGATTACAGATGTTGTCACAAGGTGGAAGAGCACTTATTTTCCCCCTTGTGGAATGAGGGCCCAATGTCCTCTAGTGGAACCTGTACTCCGGTACTGGAGACGCCGTGGTGCTAGTCAATGGTTCCTTGACTGCTGTTAGGTTACCAGGATGATCCTCAGACCCATCATCAGAGCTTACGCTTGTGCAGTGGGCCATGGGTTGCTCCTGGTGCAGGACAATGCCTGGCCTCATGTGGTCAGAGTGTGTAGGCAGTTCCTGGATGACGAAGGCATTGATGCCATTGACTGGCACTCTCGTTTCCCAGACCTTCCAATCCAATTGAGAACCTCTGAGACGTTATGTATTCTGCATCTGATACTGCCAAGTGATCCCACAGGACACCATCTTATCAGGAGCATGCCCGGTGATTTTCATTATTTTCTTTGATTTTTGTTGTGAGTTTGAACCAAGCCCTCAATCTGTTGGTGATTTTGCGTATGCACATTATTCATTTTGTACAAAATATCAATAGTTTGAGAACATCTGCTAATTTACTTAAATAAAAATGATATTATAGGAAATTGATAAATGTAAAATATCCATAACATTGTTATATATTTCTTATTTTTTTTCTTATTATATATTTCTTTCTATATTTTCTTTTTGCATCCATATTTAGGATAGCTCCCTCCTAAATGATGAAAGTGGTAGCAATGTTTGCATTGTTCTGTGCTCCATGGGAATTTTTTTAGGATTGCAAAAAATTAACTCTAAGATTAAAGTACAAATAAAATTAGAGCATGAAAGATTTTCCAGACTGGGAGGTAATTCTGTAGGGTGACTGTTTAACCCCACGTTTCTGACCACACAACACCTAACTAAGCCAGTTTTGATCCAGATACACCTCCTGAAATCCGTAATACAGATCATTTACTTTGTATTGATACAAATGAATTGTTGCCAAGTCTGTGCAGTAATATATTCTTACTTTCTTTAGGACGGAGAAGTGAACAGGCTGAGTAGGGAGTTGGAAAAGGTCAAGGAGGAGGTCAACTCTCACCTAATCAAGGTCAAATGGGCGCAGAACAAACTAAAGAGTGAGACTGATGCTCATAAGGTGAGACCAACTGCATTTATTAAAGAGGTTTTGTTGTTCATTCACCAATTATTAGAATTGAGAAGACAAGTCATGAAAATTACGTTGAAGGTCAAATTTTATTGTTGGTGCAAAAATAATAAAAATTGTTGGCACATCACCAAAACAAGAAAATTGGACATTAGAGAAACATTGTCTGGTCTGACAAATCTCAATTCTTCTGCGCCATGCAGAATATGGCGTGAACTGCATGAATCAATGTATCGAGTTTGCCTTGTGTCTATGTCACATGCTAGTACTGGGAAGGTTTTCTCGCCAGACTTTAGAGCGCTTAATACCAATTTAGCATCTTTTCCACGCATTGTGGCCATAAAGGCATGTACCGGTCAGCAACAGTCTACCCACTTTGAAATGCTTCAAGCTTGACAAGCGTAACAAAGCACCATATCTCGAGTTGCTTCCACAAAAATGAGTTTGGATTATTCCAATAGCAAAGGATTATGGATTAAGGTTTATTATACAATGCTCCAAAAAATTAAGGGAACACGTAATCATCACAATATAACACCAAGTCAGTTAAACTTTAGGGATACCAACCTGTCCAGTTAGGAAGCATACAAGATTTTAAATCAATGTCACCTGTTTTGTTGTTAATGAAAATGACAACTGGTGCACTGGAGGAATGGTTTTGCAGGTGGTGGCCGAAGACAATTGCTCTCCTTATTCTTCTTGAAATATTTTTTACTAGTCCTTACTGCTAGCATGAGGCAATACTTGCAGCCCATTCAGGTTACACGGGTAGTCCAGCTCTTTCAGGATGGCACATCCGTACATGCCGTCGCAAGAAAGATTTACTGTGTCTCCCAGTACAGCCTATGTGTGATTTTCGTGTCCTCTACATTTTTTTTTCAGCAGTGTATTTTGAAACTTCATGTTTTAGGGATATTTCTTTTACCAAAATAAAGTGCATAAATGTAAAAAGAATTATAAATCCTAACCCAAATTACTTATTTAAATGTGTAACATAGATTTTTTTTCGTCTATAAATGGCATCTGTATTTCCCTAGAGTTTGTTCAGAAGACTATTGTCCAAATGATGAAGGAATATGTAAAGCCAAATAGTGGTTTTACCATGACTAATGAACAAAATGTAAATACAACTCTGAAACACAGAGATTATGCTAATTACTAAACTGTTACACAAACTCAAATTAGTTTCTGAATTATCTTGTGTGTTTATATTGCAGTGAGAACAGCCCAGTTTGAACTGCCCTAGTTCTAGCATGACAAATTGCTTTTGGAAAAAGATTTGAATTTCACAGTTAACGCTTACCCAGTTGTGCCATTTCTCTTTGTATAATAGTTTTCTAAATCAAATCCACAAAAATGTTTCGTTTTCTAATCAATTAAAATTATTTGATATTTTAGTTTAGTCTCCGTCCTTGATTTTTTTTTGTTATTGAAGGGAACATTGTTGAGTGGATCGAGAAGGGTAATGGGCAGATACAACTCACTCATTTGTGGTCTGCAGCTTAGAGGACTAGACCACCCTAGGCCACTTGATAGACTATTCTGTTTTTTTGCGTGATAAAACCATTTGAGCTGAATGGTCAGTATATGAATGCAAACACATAGACAAAATATATTAGAAGTTCTGTAGGATTGTAGCGAAAAATAAAATCAAACGGGTGTTCTTTATTTTAATGATCTTCATTAAACAAATACGTTTTGTGTGATTTAGTGAGTTTCTTTACTATAATACCATGCTGTACTAGGGTTGTTGGGGAAGTCTATTTTATAAGTAAAAAGCTTTTTTAAATCTATTTGTTGGGTATCATTGTTTCCAAAACTGCTTGTACCCAATTTGGAAAAATGAACATTTTACTGACGTACCCTGACCACAGGAGACTAAAGACAAGCTACGAGAGACCACCGCCAAACTGACCCAGGCTAAGGAGGAAACTGAGCAGATCCGCAAGAATTGCCAAGATATGATCCGCACATATCAGGTGTGTCCTTTTGTTTTGGAAGGTTCAAATATCAAAGGAAAATGAAAAATGCGTTATGTGACTATCTCCTGAAATCAGGCTTGGGTCTTTCCTCTAGGGGGCAGTGGAAGACCGTCTGCTTTAAAATGCAATCTGCAGCCCTTTATTTAGCAAGATGTGCAGAATTGCAGTGCTGCTTGATTACAATTACTAATATGACATGGACACATGGACACTTGATCCTAGTTCAGCACTTTTACTGAGTCACTTGATACAGGTCTTCTTGAATGATTGGGCATTTTGTGTAAGGCAGCAAGTTGCAGACACCTTTCTATGAATTATTAACGGTGATGCTCATTCTGTCATTCCCTTAAATATAATTTATTTTGTCCCTTTTTTATGATTGCTCTCTAATCGTTTCCTCATGCTTCATCCCATATTTAATTATATATTTGTTTTCTTATTCACTCAGGAATCAGAGGAAATCAAGTCAAACGAGCTGGACGCCAAGCTACGTGAGACCAAAGGGGAATTGGAGAAGAAAAAACTGGAACAGACAGACCAGCTGGAGGTCAGACAAAAACACACACTCAACACTGCACCATTTTCACAGCCCTTTTGCAAGGGGATTTATACTTAAAATATATAGCTGAGAATTTGACAATATTTATGCCATTGGTCACTACAAAAGGACATCAAACAGATGTATTTATTTACTCTGACACATTTTTTATATTCTTCATTATTCCCATTTGATTAAACCAAGTTTACTCACTGCAGCTCCTGGTCTTTCCAGATTTAGCCTAATTTTGTCTCATGATTTTGAACCATACTACGCTCTTGTAACCATTTTTTTTTTTATGATATGAGAATTAGAAAATAGCAAAGCGTGTCATTTAAACCTTGTGCACCATCGCAAATTATAATCAACATTTTACTCCTCTATTTATGCCTGTATTGTTGAGGAAGTTTTGAACTTCAAACATTTCATTTCCAATATGCGGTTAGTTGCAATGTTTGTAAAAATTGCATTGGCCAATATTAAAATCTTTTTTTATATTCTCTACATGTTCAAGAAAACATACTGGGGGATCATCATATCCAAAACACACGCTGTTAGCTAACCTAATAATTGCTCTGCACTAATTTACAGATGCACCAAGCAAAGGCCAAGGAGCTAGAAGACCTGAAGAGGACATTCAAGGAGGGGATGGACGAACTTACCACCCTGCGCACAAAGGTGTGTGCCTGGATGTCTAATTGTGGCTCAATGTATTTTTTGCCTAGTCTTTTTTCCTAATAATCGTTCTTTTAGCCAATCAGATCAGAATTTTTCACAGCCAATCTTTGAGCTAATGAGATTGGTCAAAATTCCACAACAAATTGATAGTTAGCTTGCTTATGTCCAAACTACCTTTTTTTTTTAATATATATTTTACCTGGCTTAAAATAAAGTCTGTATTTGGACAAGGTAAAAACTCATATTAACGGCAAGTATAAACAGGGTGATGGCACATGCATTGCGTGTTTCATTGTCTACTCTGTTTCGGGTCACAGGTTAAGTGCCTGGAGGATGAGAGGCCTCGTTGGGAGGATGAGCTCACAAAGTACAGAGAGATCATGAACAGGCAAAAAGCTGAGATCGCTAGACAGAGAGATAAGTTGGGAGAGATACAAGCCCTGGAAGAACAGCACCAACGGTGAGCCTACCTACATAAACGCACACCCATATGAATGAACAGTCATACCGCACTCCTATACCCACACACCTATCACCAAAGACGCAAGGAGCATTACCTTTCAGCGCCAAATGTGGTTATGATAGAAAACCCAGCGGCTGGCACTGATGCAAGCTGGACAGGGATGGAAGTGGGCCGACATTCTGCTAATCAATGATAATCTTTATCTCGAAAACAATTTTCTGTTCCCAGACAAATAATTACAGTGAGCTGGGTTTTGTGGACATTATGCTTTGCCAAAAAAACAAACAAATAAGTCATTATTTTGAAGGAGTGCCCAGTGCAATGATGAATTCTGTTTTTGAACACTCGCACTACACAGTAGGCACTTCCCAACCGAAATATGCAAATACATGCTAGGACATGCCAGTAGGATTATGCTGGCTTGTGCTTAGCTTTGCCCACATTTGCTTGTTACATCCAATTTAATTTCCTCCAATTGGAACCTACTGGGTAAGTCACGCAGATCCTTGCTTTCAAATACCTCCACACACGCAAACACAGTTACACAATGGTTGGTAGACAAGCCATCATAATGGCATGGCTTGTTTGACCAGAGCATGTCACCTTGTGATTGAATGTGAATTCTCCAAAGTGCTGTTTTGTACAGTTTCTTCCCGTTCTCATCGATTTGACAGCACTGAAAAGAAAAATGCAATGCAGCAGAGGCTGAATGTCCATTCCAGTTTTCTCACCTGTCTGAGCACACACTAATGGGACACTGAAGAATTAGCAAGTAGCAGACATTCAGTAGTGACATACAGTTGTGTGAAAAACAAACTACATCCTCTATGGATTATATAGTTTTACGTATCAGGACATAATAACAATCATTTAGATTTTTAGCAGATCTCAAATTTGGTAAATACAACCTCAGATGAACAACAACACAAGACATATTACACTGTGTCATGATTTATTTAACAAAAAAGGCGAAAATGTAGATGCCATGAGTGAAAATCTAAGTAGACCCTTACTGCTTCCATAAGAATTAAAATGCTAAGTAGCAGACAGGTGATGATAATCAAATGCCCTTGATTAATTGATCATCAGCAAGTGTGACCACCTCTATAAATACTGTTTGCTGGTCAGGAGCATTCAAGTGTGTGATAACACAATGCTGAAGAGAAAAGGCATCAGCAATGATCTTAGAGAAGCGGCCCGTCAATCTGGAAATGGTTATAAGGCCATATCCAAACAATTTAAAGCCATCTTACATTTACAGTAAGAAATGTTGTTAAAAAGTGGAAAGCATTCAAGACTGTTGCCGGGAGTGGACGTCCCAGCAAATTCACCTTAAGGTCAGACCGTGCAATGCTCAGAGAAATTGCAAAAAAATGCAATAGTTACGTTTCAGTCTCTACACGCCTCAGTAAACATGTTAAAGTTCATGACCGTACAATTAGAAAAAGACTAACAAGTCGGGGTAGGCGATCTTCTGTAAAAATCATATCACGATCTTATAACACATAATCACGATCCACAATCTGAATGACAATCTTCCCAATGTTGAGATGTACTATAATGAACTTCCAGACTGGAATTTTTTTTTCTATTTGTACAATTTAACACAACTTTAAATGAAAGAATAATTTTAAATGGTAATTAAACGGCCTGAGTTGTAATCAGCAGTCAATAGATACACATTAAATAGCACAACATCTTAAATTACTCAGAAATTGCAGTAATAAAGTATAAGCAACACAAAGTTGTGCACTTTAAACATTCTGAAAATAAACATTCTAAACTGTTATTCTTTTAAATCTTTGAATTGTTTTCCACAGATTTTAATGGCACCATGTCCTTAGCTAAGTAGAATGTGACCGCTGCCATCTAGTAGACAGTTATTGTTGTCGTTTTAACATTATTATGATGACTAAAAGAAAGAACGCAAACTCTACGATTCGCATGAAACATATATTGTGGACGTCTTTAAGATGAATCAAGATAGAAAATCATCAGATCGCCAACCCTTATTGACAAGTATGGTTTGTTTGGATGGCTTCCCAGGAGAAAGCCTCTTCTCTCTAAAAATATCATTTTCAGCACGACTTAGGTTTGCAAAGTTGCGTCTGAACGAACCAGAAGACCTCCGGAACAATGTTCTTTGGACAGAAATTACCAAGGTGGAGATGTTTGGCCATAATGCACAGCGCCACGTTTGGCAAAAGCCCAAAACAGCATAGCAGCAAATACACCTCATACCAAGCACGGTGGTGGAGCGGTGATGATTGATTTGGGCTTGTTTTGCAGCCACGGACCTGGGAACCTTGCAGTCATTGAGTCGACCATGAACTCCTCTGTATAACAAAAAGTATTCTAGAGTCAAATGTGAGGCCATCTCTTCGGCAGCTAAAGCTAAGCTGGTATTGGGTCATACAACAGTACAATGATCCCAAGCACACCAGCAAATCAAGGTGAAAATGAAAACTTGTAAAGAAGAGTGGCCCAAAATTGGCTCCACAACAATGTGAGAGGCAGTTAGTCATACAGAAATTGATTACTTTAAGTTTGTGCTGCTAAAGGTGGTTCTACAAGCTATTGAATCATAAGGTGTAATTTCACATCATGACACATATGTCATGTGTTGTTGTTCATCTAAGGTTGTATTAATCCAATTTTTACACCTGGTAAGAAACAGATTGTTTTTATGGCCTGATAATTAAAACCAAAGAATTCAAAGACTTATTCAAGCAACTGTACTGGTCCTTTTGTTCATGGCGCCTTTGAGGGACATTTAACTTGCCGTGGCTTTGATTATTTTTGTTTTCTTATCAACCTTAGTTAATTGTACGTACTATAACTATGGTTAAGTGTCTGCTATGTTACAACATGTATTTGTTATATGCTAAGCATGCAGTTTATCTCCCTCAGAGATGAACAAGAGATGGCCAGTTTACGAGAGGAGGTGGACAGTGTCAACATCCAGATTGGTGAGCTTCAGCGGGATGTGCAAGGCAGTCGTGAGAGGGAGGCCGAGCTCCTTGGCTTCACAGAGAAGTTGAGCAGCAAGAATGCCCAGCTGCAATCAGAGAGCAACAGCCTTCAGGCGCAGTTGGACCAACTGAGCACCAACTCTATGGAGCTGCAAGGCCAGCTGGATGAGACACAGAAGGCACTAGCAGAGCAGGTGTGTTGACAATACAGACAAACTGTATACATTTTTTTTGTTGTACACATTTTTTTGTTGTACATTTTTATTAATAGGTTTCATTGCAAGGTTTAGGAATTATTCTTGTTGCGTGGGATTTTCATATGCATGTATGCAGTGAATACAGACAATTGGTCAAAGATTTTATGAATCTTATTGACTCTCTCAATCCCACCCTGTCAGTGACTTACGTGTTCATATCAGTGACATTTGTGAGAAGTGTATCCGATCACCTGCCTGTTTATTTTTGCTGCAGTCCCCTGTTCTAGGATTTCAACTTGTTTTCCTGCACCTCGCCTGCCTGCGATTTATCCCTTAAACTACGTTGCGGTTTTCTAACGCTTTTAAAGTGTATGTGCTTAGTAAACTGGATGGCTGCTGTGATCCTAACCCTTCATGTCACCACTTGTACTGATATCCTGGACTCCGTTGATCCATTTAGGATTAGACGCTGAAAGCCATCTTCAGAGCCATGGCTGAATGATAATACCCGTTCTCTCAGGCGCATATGTAGACAAGCTGACAGGAAGTGAAAGAAGGATAAGTTCAGGTCTCCCTAGGATTTGTACAAGACTGCTTTTCAAATGATCAGAGAGCTTTTAAAACTGCAAAAACATCATTTGTATCTTCCCTTGTTTCCAACAACAGTCATAGGCCCCAGGTTATTTTTAATACTTTTAATTCTCCTGTAAATCTTAGTGATTCTGCTCGTATTGTGCCATCACCTGTACTATGTCAACATTTTATTGATTTCTTTGCTGAAAAGATTTCTGCTCTCAGAGCTTCTGTTCCTCCTACATACATAGCTGTATTCAAACTGGTCAAGCCTGTATCCATCTCCTTACTAACAAAGGTAGTTCTTAATATGCAGCCTACATACTGTCCTCAGTATTCCCTCTCATCTTCTAAAATTTGTTTTTATTACCTTTGGGTCTAGTATTCTTATCCTGATGAGCACTTGTCTTACTTCAGGGTTCCAGCTGCTTTTAATCATGCTGTAGTCTTATCAAAAAGGCAAATCTGGATCCTAATGTTCTCTCTGACTTCAGGCCTATTTCCAAGCTACTTTTTTAAGTCTTGGCTAAATTAGTTTTTAATCAAATGAAAACATTTTTAGATAATCATGGCATTCGGGAGAAGTTTCAGTCTGGTTTTAAAGCATGCCATAGCACAGAAACGGCGCGTTTAAGAGTTTTTAATTACCTTCTCTGTTGATTCAGGGAGCTCTGTTATTCTGGTGCTTTTAGACCTGACTGCTGACTTTGACACTGGATCATATGATCCTTTTATCACACCTTGAATCCTGTGTAGGCATTAAAGCTACTGCCCTGAAATGGTTACAGTCTTACATGACAGATGGGAGTTTCTCGGTTCTCTATGCCAAATATTCTTTGACTATTGCCCCTCTCACTTGTGGGGTACCCCAAGGACCCATTTTGGGCCCCATCCTCTTTTCACTGCATATGCTGCCCTTGGGGTCCATTTTTAAGAAACCCAATATTCCTTGTCACTGCTTTGCTGATGATGTACAAATCTATTTGCCGATGAAGTACATTTCTCTGCAGCCATTGTTGGACTGCTTAATGGACATCACAACTTTGTTGGATTTGAACCTTCTTTCTTAATGTTAGTAAAACTGAGATTGTTTTATTTGGACAAGTTGACTTGTTGGGTGATCCTTTGGGTTCTCAGAGCCCATTAGCTTCTCACAGTCTATCTTTTGTTAAGAATCTTGGGGTTTTAGATAGCTCCTTAAAAATGTAATAGGCAGATTAGTTCAGTTGTCAAAACTAGATCATTTGAGTTAAGGCATATCTCTCTTCCAAAGATTTTGAGAAAGTTATCCATGCTTTTATTACTTCTCTGCTAGATTATTGTTATTGTCTGTACATGGGTGTAAAATGGCTACGGCTAGCACAAAATGCAGCTGCTCATCTTTTAACAGGAAAAAGAAAGCGTGAACATATAAAACTATCTTGTCCTCTCTCCACTGGCTTCCTGTCTGCTTCAGGATTGATTTTATTGCTTGCTTTCAATGTTTTAAATGGGTTTTGCACTTTGGTAAGCCTTGGTTGTTTTAAATGTTTTATATAAACTTGATATTGATTCTAGGTCTTAACACCTCCCATTGCAACTGAATCTGGGACTTCCTGACGAGTACACCCCAAGTGGTGAGATTTGGCAACCTTTCCTCCACTGCACTGACCCTGAGCATTGGAGCCCCTCAGGGCTGCATACTCTGTCCTCTCCTTTACTCCCTGTTCATCCAACCGCAACTTAATTTTGCAGATGACTCCACCACGCTTGCTCTCATTTTTAACAACGATGTGAGTGGCTTGACTACATTGTGCCAGGACAAAAACCTCTCTCTTAATGTCTGCAAGACTAAGATTATCGAGCACTTCAGGGGTGGGGGATTCACATCCCCTTACACAGATAGATCTGATCTAGTGGAACTTCAAGTCAGGGGGAATCTCTGTGTGTTTATCAAAGCTGACCTCACCAGGTCCAGGCATGCAGAATTGGCGGTAAAAACTGCCCAAAAGTGCTCATGCTTCCATCAGTAAACAGAACCCATGACTGCAGCCTTACAGAAACCTGCTTTTGTTTTAATCCCTAACACTCTGACTTGCATATTTAATACTCTCTACAGACTCGGCTTCTCCGGAAGGAGGAAGTCCTGCGGCAGGATGATGTCCAGGTCCTGCAGGCAGAGAGGGCCACACTGCAGGGTGAGATGTCTCAGCTGAAGACGCGTGTGGAGGAGCTGAGGGACGAGCTGCAGACCCAGAAGAGAAAACAGGCGGCCAGTATCAAGGACTTGACAAAGCAGCTGACGCAAGGTCAGAAACTATCTGCAATGTCAGACTGCACCACACAGACTCAAACGCATTATCCTCTGCTTAGCAACCCTTGAACCTTAAACCGTTCCAATCCACAATGTTTTAAGCTGTGGACTGAGATCACATCCCTTTTTGATACAGTAGTTCATTGCCCCCACGCATTCCTCAACAATGTAGGCTTCCACCTTGCAAAGATTTTTATGGGATGAAGTGCATCTTATCCTCGGTCTAGATCTTGCTGAGGAGAGATTTCAGATGTTCTCTTCACATATATGTGAAGAGAACAAGGCGCCTATGGCTGACCTGCAAATTCTAGTAAATTCCAGTTGAGCTGCATGGTACTTAGCTGTGAGGCTGCCCTCACGCCACCATCATGTTTGGTCCTCCTGCTGGGTTGATGACCTTCTACGGCCATATCTAGCTCTCATTTATTGCTTGTCTCCTGGTATCTCCTCCATGCTCTTGAGACTTTACTGGGAGACACAGCAAACCTTCTTGTGATGGCACGAATGGATGTGTCATCCTGAAGGAGCTGGACTGCCTGTGCAACCTGAATGGGTGGCAGGTACCGCCTTATGCTACAATAGCAGTGTATTGACCGATACGATAATGTATACATACATACATACATACTGTGATGTGATACAACTACAGCGATTTAAATAAGGTATGTGTAAACATGCGTGTGCAGTGCCCCAAAGAAGATCTATTGCAAAGCCCCGTTGTTATGTATGCTTGAGCTTAAGTAGTAGAAAAACTTTTGCAGGCATTTTACTAAAAGTAAGTAGGTTCCCTTTTTGGAGCAATTTCAGGAAAAAATTACAATGCCAACAGGAACTAGAAATAATCACCTGATGTAAAAGTTGTTTGTTGTGTGTATCTGTGCATATTAGTGGGACTTTTGTTTGTTGATTTTGCTACCTGGGCTAGCTAGTGAATTGCGTTCTCCATACTGTTGACATTGCACCACACGTGTACACATTTCACTCCCACCAAACGTAGTCTAAAATCTTTCGGCAGCGCAGGCTAAACCCTCCGATCTATGACATGCACTCATGCTGTCTCAAAGACAGTTTTATGTTAGTTGACCAAGGGCTTTTCATCTGGGTAGGGAGGCTATGCTAATAAAGTAATTAAATGTTTTCACATTTGTTGGTTATGTTACAAAATTAAACATACAAAGTAATTTAGTAGTCAGTGACAATAGAATTTTTTTATGTAAAGGACGACATGAGAAATGTTATGTTATAATAATGTTTAACTCAACCTTTAATACATAGCAACTTAGTAATATGAGTATTTTATGATTTTTTGTTTATCATTATCATATAATTATCGTAAATTTATTGTGATCTACATTTTTGTATACATTTTCCATCTCTGTTGTAATTCTAGTGTAGAAGAAAAATTAGGTTGCTGATTTGTAGGGCTGAGCAATTGGAAGGTCAGGATACTGCTCCATATTAACTGACAGTTTGAGTGCGAAGCGTAGAGAAGGGATCTACAGTGTTCAGGGACCCACTCTTAGGACAGTTGGAAGGACAAAGCTGGGGTTATTTTTAGGGCCACTTGCTCTGCTTTTTCTCTATAGATACTAAATTGAAACGTGTGTTGTAGTGTTTTAGTGTGTTTGGACCATGACAAATCCTTACTGATGTGGACACCAAGCAATTTAAACCTCTCAACCCGCTCCACTACAGCCGCATCAATGTGTATGGAGGTGTGCTCCGCAAAAACTTAAACACGTTACTCGTTTTTCATAAGGAGAATTAATTGGCTGATGATGGGATGTTTGATATTTTGTTTCCCTTCTATTGAATGTTTCCCTTCTATTCCAATGTTTGTGGAATTGTTCAGGATATAGTTTGCATTATATTTCAATAACTATTCATTTGTTCAAGAATATTGTTTGTAATTTCATTTTGCAAATAAATATTTAGAATAATACATTTGCTGAATTACAATGCCTAATTTATAAAATGTATTATGCTAAATAATTATAGAAATACAGGTGCAGTGCGTTTTAAATTTTTCAACCTGTGATGACATCTACACTCATTTCAAAGAGGTGTGACAGTTTCATAAATCACACTTGGAGATAATCGTCTTTCCCCACTTTAAAATCTGAGATCTTTGAGAAGGTTTCATGAATGAGGGCCAATGTCATTTTTAAAGACCTAATGTGTAATGTAAGCTTCTTGCCACTTTCAATCCATGAACCATACAAGTCATCTGCTTAACATGAATCCAAGATGTTGACCTTCCATAGTTCTTACGTGTTCTCCAAAATGTCTCTGTCTTTACAGCATACTTATATTGGACCAAACCTCCAACACATCCCTTCCACTTTCTGGCTGTCTTCTATTCACATAAGTGCATCCTATGTCCCACCCTTATATGGCCTGGTATTATGTTCCCTCTTGAGATCTTGGCTACACAAACTCTTATCGAGCTGTATAATAGGTCATAATAGATACCAGATGTTTGCTGTACGGTATCTCTTATAGCATAAGACAGCGAAGTATCATTCCTCTGTTGTGTTCATTAACAAGAGTATGTAACTACAATACACATTATCAGGAAAAGACATGCTTTCTCAAAATGGTACGTTCCAACCTATGGTCCATGGATCTATTCATATAACCTACTGAACGATCGCCATTCTCCACCAGCTCATCGTTCACAAGGGATTTACTCAAGTCGCGCAATTGGGTCCCAATCATCACTCTGTTCTATCGGAACCTTACAGCACATAATTTGATAGTAACCTTCCACTTCCAGAGAAGTCCCACCCTTTGCAAGTCATATTGTAATTGTTGAATGCACTGTAATTTGAAAATGTTGCTTTAATACTAAATACTTAAAAGGCAGATCTGATTGGATATTTGTATTATCTAGCAAACTTCATTGAGCATCTTGAGGTCTGAATTTGGTGGGACAATATGTAGATGCCAGTGGTCTAAAAATGACGTGTTATGTGTTAAAGTGTATTTTAAAACCTATTTTCCACTAAGTGTGACTTTGGATAAAAAAAAAAAAGCAGGTTAAACTGAATGTGTCAATTTAAATTGACTCGTGTGTTTTTCTCTGTGAGCAGCCCGCAAAAGGCTAGAGCAGGTGGAGAATGGTGGCTGTGACCGGGATGTTAGCAGTATGGGAAGCCGTTCCAGCTCCTCAGGTATGTTCACTCTGCACTGATTTTGTCTCTGACTACTTTAACTACAAGTCCCAAGTAAGGCCTTATCAGTAATGGATTGAATCAAGGTTCTATCAACACGTTTACTAGTTTGAGGCTGGCTTGCACCAATATGTTTTAAATGTATCTACCTTTTTGTAAATCAAATGTTAAAATGAATCTGAGATGTGTTGCACCACATAGTTTGAAACCTGATCCATGATTAATGGTATTAAACTATGGGTAGTAACAAATTCTGTAGCTCCCTGGACACATTGTAAGAAAGCAAAGTTGCTTTACCATGAAACAATAGTAAACAGTTTAGCAAACTAGCATTGCTGCTGTTATCTTTCATGAAATTTGTTGTGGCTCATGGGTATTTTTTATTTTATTTTATCTGTCATTTCTAAAGTAGAATATGCAACTTCTGAAAATACATGTGAACTATTATTTGGATCCTCTCTCCTCGAAGATATTGGAATTGATTCCCACTTGTCACTTCTGGTGGCATGAGTGCAAGTTAAACCGATTTTAAGTGGCAGTTTAGAATAAATCTGTTTCTAAATTTGAGTTCCACGAAAGAGTTTTGGTGCAAATATCGTGAAGGTAATCAGTCAGAAATAAACTTGAATTTGAGGAAGGATTACATTTAACTAGGATCAATTTAAATCTAGGTTTTACATTTGGTGCTACAAGATTTATAGATGAACCTTGATTTAACTTAATCTACATTGGTGCAACCCTCCCTGAGTGTAAGGTACCACTTTCTATCAGACCTGCATGTAGGGGGCCAGAATTCCTCCAGTGTTGTGAGAGGCTGAACTTTAGCATTTGTTTGCTTTTATTGCAGCTTAAAGTGTATGGGGGCATTCAACTTCATGTTCACTAAATAAATGATGTACCTCAAGTATACTGCAAAGCGTTTCTAGGTAATAACAGCCACAAATAATTTGAGATACTTTAAGATGATTTGGAAGTGATTCACAGGAAGAAGAAAAAAAGGTCTTGTGCCATCAATGCTAATAAATTCACATTTGGAAACAGGGCCAGGAAAACTAGAACAAAGCATGGATTCCTGTCACACGTTGTTCATAGAAGGCATGCGGGGTAAGGGAAGAAAATATACCTTTTTATACCTTGGGTGAACTAATCCAGGGTTTTTCCACTACTGCACTAACTGTTGTTTTGATAAAGCACAATTGTTTTTACATCAGTTGTTTTTCACAGCTGTTCTGACTGGGGGAAATTTCACTGACCAAAAATAACTGATGGTTTTTCCTGGCTCAAAATTAGGAGGTACCCTAAACCCCTGCTACCCCGCGCTCGGACACCCCTCTGTGATACCCTTTTATATAATTTGTGTATAATTATATAAATCTGATAATATTGCATATATAATGTTGTGGGGACAGTAGCCCACATACCCTAATCTAATCGTCTATCCACCAGTCATCTAAGTGTGTCTCGTGAACTCTATCAAGGAAAACAAATCTGTGATTTCACTCCTAAGGAATCTGAAACAATAACAAATGTTATGCGGATTGGATGTAGTGTTAAGTTTTACTGACATATTTGGATGTAAAAGAACGAAAGAAGAAAATAGTTTTTCCGTAGTTACTCAACACTGTGATTTTACGACTGGTAAGATCCTGTATTAAAGGCTGCCAGATCATTGACTGTTTAAAAGCAGTTTTTTTCTATACAACTCTATCTGTAAATCGACCCACCCAAACCTGTTAAGAGACCTCTTTTGGGGGAAAACTGCAAAATCTGGCAACACTGCCAATACTGCTTTCGTATTTTGCCGGTAGGCTATTTAGCGTATGAGCGTAAAATTATGTTTTACCATCCGGACAACACAGACAATTTTTTTTTTTATGCAGGAAAATCCATAGAGCTGATGACAGATATTAAATACACACAGAATGTATATTTCTTTTTATAAATCCATTGTTTTGGGCTAATAAATTCAAATGTGCAGAATTCCTTATAGAGGCGGTAATGTTTTTAAAAAGTGTTTCTTGTTGTGTACTTTTTGTATAGGGTACTTTTTTATACATTTATGAAAAATGTCTTTAAGTATAGTACTTTAAAGAAATATGTTAAATATTAGAATAAATGTATCTCCAGATATGTTCTATTCAAATGACCAACTGGCAGTACAAATTACGTTTTGGAATGTACGCTCCTCAAACAATCCAAGGGAACAAATAATCATCAGAGTATAACACCAAGTCAATGTAACATCAGGGATATCAATCTGTCCAGTTAGGAAGCATAAGCAATTGTGAATCAATGTCCCCTGTTTTGGTGCAACCCCCAAAAAGGGGAATTTTGCATTTTGCTAGTGTCCTTTTCACAAATGGTAGCATGGAGCGGTTCCCACATCCCAATCAGGTTGCACAGGTAGTCCAGCTCCTCCAGGATGGCACATCCATACATGCCATTGCAACAATGTTTGCTGTGTCTTTTAGTATAGTCTTAAGAGCATGGAGGAGATACCAGGAGATGGGCCGTTACAAGAAGAGAGCAGGACAGGGCCAGAGAAGGGCATCAACCCAGCAACTGGACCGATATCTGCTCTTTTTTGCAATGAGCAACAGGAGGATCACTGCCAGAGCCCTCCAAAATGACCTTCAGCGGGCTATTGGTGTGCATGTTTTTGATTAAACTGCCAGTAACCAACTCCATGAGGGTGGCATGAGGGCCTGGCATTCACCACTGGGACCAACACCACCAACACATAAACTGGCATTTGCCAGCAAACACCAGAATTGGCAGGTCTGCCACTGGCGCCCCGTTCTCTTCACTAATGAGAGCAGGATCAAACTGAGCAGATGTGATAGTCTGGAGATGCCATGGTGAACGTTATGCGGCCTGCAACCTTATCCAGCAAGTCTGTGTTGGTCTTGGGAGATGTTTTTTTGGATGGTCATACACTGGTCCACTGGTACAGTGGGCCCTCGGTTGTTATGTAATTTTGTTCTCAAATTATGCAATGTACACTAAAGACTTCACTGTATTTCCTTTATGCAGCCCCAATGTGTGATTTTAACTGTTCCTTTAAATTTTTTGAGCAGTGTATTTGCAAATACAAATCTATTGGGAGTTTTAGTTTAGGTATGTTTTGTCCTATTATTATTTCATATGTTTAAAACTTGAGTACAGTGAATAATGTTGGTTATGTTCTCCAGGCTCCCTCAATGCAAGGCATGGCAGCAGCGTCGAGGAGCGCTCCCCCGAGAGCCAGTCGGGCCCAACGGTGGTGATGGTGGACAGCTACCCAGAGGTGGACAAAGCTGTGCTGGTGGAGCGCATTGTACGCCTGCAGAAGGCCCATGCCCGCAAGCAGGAGAAGATTGAATTTATGGAGGACCACATCAAGCAGCTGGTGGAGGAGATCCGTAAGAAGACAAAGTGAGTGAAATAATTCAGTCTTTTAGTCCAATGGCTATTCACAGTGGGAAATCACCCATACAACCTTGAATCCGGACTTCCTCTCTTCCTCTCAACAAAAGCAAGTTGAGGACAGACCCACACAGGTTTCTTTTCATACTGACCAGAGTTGGCTCGCCTGTGGATAATTATTATAATTTGATTACTTTAATGTTTGGTGTACTTGCTACTTTGGCATGATGATTTTTGCCACTCTAGACAAAGTATCGCTGGTACAAGCATTCTTAAGAAACATGAGAACATTGTCAAACAGGGTGCAAATTTCTAGCAAAACATGAGGCTAAAGATAAGAAAAGCACACTACGGGTTAGTGGAGGTCTATTGAAAAAGGTTGCTATTGGCAAGCAGGGACGTTACTACCATTGGGACTAATTACTATTATTTTGCCTTTTATTGTTTTTATTTTGGTTGTACTGATCAATTATAGGAGTTTGGTAGCATGCATTTCATGTTTTTACTGCCTAATTGTATCTTTCACACTCACTCACACACTTCTGCAATGACGTTTTTATATTAAGGGAGATTGTTTGGAAAAAATCACAAACTAGGTGGACGTGCTACTCTTGACAATGTTTAAATCATGTAAATTGCTAAATATGCAACCAGAAGATTAAGGCTGGCAGCAAAGAATAAGGGTTATGCAATGCTATTGGAATAGTTTACGACATTACGAATTCCAGTAGCCTGTTTTTTTGTGTGGAATAAAAAACTTCTGATTTCACATTAAGATCTGTCTTTTACAATTACATGATTACTATTCAAAGAAAGGGTTTCTTTTTGGCATTTCACATCAGGCATGTTTTAATTAATTAATTCTATGAATTTAAACTGAAAATCACCTCTGCTACCTCCTTAGTCTCTTTAAATTTGCTCTGATGTAATCCATCTGCTGCAACCTAAATTCATGAGTTACAACCAAGGGGCGAAATCCCATGGTGGTGAGGCTTGATTTAGCTGCATCAATGTGGTAGGTAGGCTTTTTTCCTTTTTGGTCCCTCCCCCTTTGAGATAACACAATACAAGGGTGAGAAAGGAATCCATTTAGTCCGGTGGCCCAAAGGGTCTAACGAAAATACCTCAGTCACTCTGTCATCTGATGAAATGTAAGGGAACACGTAATCATCACTGTATTGCCTGTAGTTTTGTATATCACGGGCATCAGAGCAGAGCAACAATGTCCTGCACCTGATGTTTGGAGTATTAAGCTACTTATTTGTCATTTAACATCACATTAGCTAACTAGGAATTAAGCTCACCAACTGTTCATCAGCACACCATTGCATTGATAGATTATCATCAATAATCACACAAATTGGGCCCATCTGAAACGTTACTATTACTATTGTTTATTGTGCATAAGAAAATGTGTGTAACTAAGTTGCCAACTTTAAGACAATGCGTACAGTAGCTAGCTAGGCTATCCTTGCTGTTATCTGTCAGATAACATAACATTAGCTAACTAGCAATTTACAAAGCAGATTACAGTTAGCATTCATGTAAAAAATATGACATTACAGCTATTAAAATGTGAGTTATTGTTTTTCTCTTTGTTATGGTATCCTAACCAACACTGAACTTTTGGACAAGAGACTGGTGTGCAGAGAGGATGTTTCTCCAATAAATTCATGCATCAATACTTTTGTTTTGTTGATGTTCAATGTTGACTGAAAAGAAAGTAGCTGAAGCACTGATATTATCAGAAATGTGATGTTGGTCCAGTTTGAACATAAAAACATTGGTTCGGAGTTGACTGCATTTAAAATGTAGGAGGAAATTAACCCATACACCCAAAAATATATAAATATCAAGGACCTCAAAAGGAGTAGGCCCACCTTTTGCGTACAGCTCCAGCTCTTCTTGAAAGTTTAGCATATACAGTGGAGGATTTTATTTTTTTGGATTCACTGCTAATTTTGTATGTTTGCCCACTGACAAAGAAATGATCAGTCAATAATTTTAATGGTAGGTTTATTAGAACAGTAAGAGTCAGAAGAACAACAAAAAGTTATACATTTATTTGCAATAAGTGTTTGATCCCTTATCAATCAGCAAGATTTTTGGCTCCCAGGTGTCTTTTTTATAAAGGTAATGAGCTGAGATTAGGTGTATAAAAGACACCTGTTCACAGAAACAATCAATCAATCAGATCCCAAACACTCCACCATGGCCAAGAACAAAGAGCTGTCCAAGGATGTCAGGGACAAGATTGTAGACCTACACAAGGCTGGAATGGGCTACAAGACCATCGCCAAGCAGCTTGGTGAGAAGTTGGTATTATTATTCGCAAATGGAAGAAACACTAAATAGCGGTCAATCTCCCTCGGTCTGGTGCTCCATGCAATATCTCACCTCGTGGAGTTTCAATGATCATGAGAACGGTATGGAATGAACCCAGAACTACACGGAGGATCTTGTCAATGATCTAAAGGCAGCTGGGACCATTGTCACCAAGAAAACAATTGCTAATACACTACGCCATGAGGGACTGAAACCCTGCATGGCCAGCAAGGTCCCCCTGCTCAGAATGCACATGTACAGGCCCGTCTGAAGTTTGCCAAAAAAAGATCTGAATGATTCAGAGAGCTCTTTGGCATTGACTCACCTCGCCGTGTTTGGAGGAGGAGGAATGCTGCCTATGACCCCAAGAACACCATTCCAACCATCAAACATGTAGATGGAAACAATATGCTTTGGGGATGTTTTTCGATCGATGGGGCAATGTATCATCATCTCGTGCGTGAGAACCTCCTTCCCTCAGCCAGGGCATTGAAAATGGGTCATGGATGGGTATTCCAGCATGACAATGACCCAAAACATACGGCCAAGGCAACAAAGGAGTGGCTTAAGAAGAAGCACATTAAGGTCCTGGAGTGGCCTAGCCAGTCTCCAGAAAATCTGTGGAGGGAGCTGAAGGTTCAAATGCAAAACGTCAGCCTCAAAGAGGATCTGCAAAGAAGAGTGGGACAAAATCCTTCCTGAGATGGGTGCTAACCTAGTGGCCAACAACAAGAAACATTTGACCTCTGTGATTGCCAACAAGAGGTTTGCCACCAAGTACTAAGTCATGTTTCGCAAAGGGGTCAAATACTTATTTCACTGAGTAAAATGCAAATCAATTTATAACTTATTTCAAATGTGTTTTTCTTTTTGTATTTATTCTGTGTCTCTGTTCAAATATACCTACCATTAAAATTATAGACTGATAATTTCTTTGTCAGTAGGTAAATGTACAAAATCAGGGAGATCAAATATTTTTTTCCACTGTATGTCCTGAATGGGGTGTAATGGGGAATTTCATCATTCTTCAAGAGGAAAAGCATCTTTGTTCTTAGAGAAATAAGGACATGAAAATTAATCTCCCGAATTTTTTTGAAATGTTCATGATGTTCAGATCTGGTGACTAGGGAGGCCATGGAAGTTTTGTGAAGCTAACGACATACTGTTTTTCTTGAGATTGGGTCACAATGGTGTTGATTCAGTTTTGGGGTTGTGCTTTTTAGGCATTGCGCAACTATCCTGTTAGTTGTCAGTTTTTCCCTGTTGGTCAGCTTAGATTTGCAACCACTGTTCCTTTTTCATATGCAATTTGTCCATGTTCGGCATTGGCTGTCTTGATTTTTGACAATTTTTCAATGTTTGTGTCCGATGCACCTCCAATTCAGGCACTGCTTTTTGGCATCTTTGGAATTGAGTTGCCTCACGCAATGTCAATAATTCTCAATGTATTTTATAGGTTGCACACACATTGCTGCTTAAGTGTATGTGTGACTCTTGTGCAATTTTAGATTTTGTGTTCAGATTGAATTCTTTATTTAAATCAGACATTGTAACCGGTTTACTGTTACCAATTTCAAATATTTGTTTATAGGAAATGATGCATCTCGTAGAAAAAACAAGTTAAAAAGGAATTCATTCAGGTACTTAAACTCTAGTTACAAGAAATATAAAGTTTTTGATCATCTCACATGTGGTGAAACTTGTGGTGAAACTTTTTTGTCTGCATGTCCTCGTAAATCAACAGTAGCTCCTTACACTCAAACCTATATGAAGGTTGAAAATAGTTATTACAAACACACAAGCAAGTCTAAATCAGAATGGCATTAAAGAAAACATGGAATATGGAAGTGGTCATAATATTTTGGTATCAGTAATGAAGCAGGTGCATGAGGCACAAAGAAGCTAAGCTATCAGGCGTAAAAGAACTCCTGTCTACAGCAAGGTTTTTGTTTTAGGTGTGCTTTTTGTTTTCATGGAATATTGTTATAATCATGATTTGTGACCTGACACCAGTTATATTTTGGTAGGAAATTAGTGTAGTGCTCACTGATGCAGCAATTTAATTCCCTCTTCATGTGAATTTACGGACACTTCAAAATTCCAGTTAACAACAAGCAGAAGTGTGAAGAGTGAAGACTCAAAATTGCCCTGAGGTTCTGGTTACAAACCCAATCTCAGTTTAACAGGCTCCTTGGTTTAGGTCAGTCTTCATCAGCCATGGACAAGATGTTTACCACCTGTATGCATTTCAGTTGTAAATAGACACTTGCTTTGTTTTCTGGCCCCAAGGACTGCTTGCTTTCAAGATATTGTTAGACTGTATGCAGAGCTGCATTAATGCTTGCCTTCCAGGCAACTCTTGCTCTCTTCTAACTCCCCACTTACACCACAAACATTCTTTAGTTCGGCAAATGCTGCCCCCACATGCTTGTCTCGCTCCTCCGCGTGCTTGTCACAACACCACTGCTAGTTTGTTAATTTCTGTCACTTTTGTTTTTATTAACTACTATCACGATGGAACTGTGGTATTATGGTACCCGAGACTAGTTGGAGGTAAGTAACTAAATATTGGCCTTCATTCTTTTACAAAAATGTGTTTAGATGGGTTTGGGTTATATGTGTTGTTTGGTTTTGTGGGTTGGCTGCATTGCGTAGTGCATACTGTCCCATTCTGCTCAGTAGGTTTTGTGCATTTCTGCTTGGGTTTGGAATAATTTTGTCAATAATCCCTTGTGAGTAAGCTTTGATAATGTAGCTGTCATCCCTCTTCAGTGAAGTGCTAAACATGTCATGGACTTTTGTCACTCCTCTATAGTTTAGTTTGTCTCACTGGTTTCCTGATAGTCTAGTCAATCAGTTCCTGTTATTGTGTGTCATCCGTGCAGTGCACATTCCCAATTTAAATCATCCTTTTCCCATATTTTTTGCACGTGTGCATATTCAGTGCGCTGATATATAACAGATGTCAACTGCAATTTTCTGTGTAACAAAATTAAAGTATTCAATAAATGTTTGCTTTAAGGGAATGCAGGTAAGTTCAATAATGAATAGGAATCCAAAAGGTCAGCAAACTAATGCATGTATCGACAAAAGGACATGTTACTGTTTATTGTGGTATCCTTCAACTTTTATGAAATCTAGATTAAACCACTGGAAATTACTGACCCAGGTATGACAATGGACACATTATGTTTGAAATACATAACAAAGGCCTTTATTCTATGTAAAATAAATGGGTAAATGTTATACATCAAGAAAATGTTCTAGTGGTAGCCCATTTTAGCTTAACTGCTTGAAACCCAAGGTAGGCTTGCGGTAACTACATTTTGCTAGCTACAGGAAAATCATTCAAGGCAGATAAATGTAATTTCTTCCAGATTGTCGAGGTAAAGTGGGAATAGGTTGTAGGTTACTAACTCACCATAATTACTGACCATATTTCAAATGTTTGCATAACCTGGCAGAAATTGTGAACTTTTGGCATTGAATTTGAAAATATGACTGAAAATATGATCATATGACTGAGTCGAGGATAGTGATCATATGAAGCAGTGTATTATTAAATTGTTTTCTGGCTCATTTTTACATTTTAATGATAACAGAAATCACCCAAATGGCCCTGATCAAAAGTTGACATACCCTTGAATGTTTGGCCTTGTTACAGACACACAAGGTGACTCACACAGGTTGAAATGGCAATTTAAGGTTAATTTCCCACACCTGCTGCTTTTCAATTTAAATTAGTTTCTGAGTAGGGGATTGTGAGTGCTAAAGGCACGGGAAATCTTGTGAAAATTGATGAAAGATGAATCCAGCATGTTATCAGACAATACTGGCAGTCAATTTGCATTCTTCTGCACGAAAGCTGCGCAGGGGACGCTCTTAGACTTTCCAGCACGACAATGACCCTAAGCACAAGGCCAAATTGACCCTCAAGTGGTTACAGCAGAAAATGTTAAAGGTTCTGGGGTGGCCATCACAGTCTCCTGACCTTAATATCATCAAGCCACTCTGGTGGGATCTCAAATGTGCGGTTTATGGAAGTCGACCAAAGACATTGCATGACATTTTGTAAAGACGAATGAGAAGCTATGCCGCCTGCAAGAATTTGGGGCCTCATAGGTTACTATTACAAAATACTGCGTGCTGTTATTGATACTAAAGGGGGCTATACACAGTATTAAGCACGTAGGGTATGTAGACTTTTGAACAGGGTCATTACATTTTTTTCTTCACTTCCATGTTTTGTTTTATGATTGTGCCATTCTGTTATGACCTACAGTTGAATCTGAATCCCATTCCAAGGGTATACAGACTTGAGTACAACTGTAAGTAAACTCAGCCTTTCATTAGTCAGATACATTTGCTAAGATTTTGGGGTGTTTGGTATGCTGACATCAGCTAATGCCGGCTGCTTTTGCTAAAACAATGTATTTTCTAGATAATGTGCACTGATGCATATTGGTGTTAGATTGTATTTGCATTTGCACTTTGTGACAACAGCTGGTTTGAATAGGGCTGTAAAAAATACATTTAATTTATTTGAACAATTATAAATGAGGTTTCAAAGAGATGTCAAGGCAAGCTCATTAAAATATGCACTAGAAAGTGCCTTGGATCTTTAGCCATTGCATTTCGTTTTTAGCATTACACACAAGTCTATATCGGGATAATATTTTAGTCACTCAACAGGGTCTGTTGCATTTGAATCTGAATTGCTGATAGAATTAGGTTTCTGTTATATTGTGGATGTGCATTATCCCATGGTATGTTATGGGGATGGAACATCTTTCTTAGAATTTCATTCTATGCCTTAAAGGTTTCATTCACTGTGATGTATTTTCAATAACAAAGTCGATCACATCAAGATATTGAGAAAATGAAGGATCTGAACTCTTTCCAAAGGCACTTTCTAGTGACAGAATAATGAAGGATGGTTAATGAGGCTATATCCTAGTGTTTGAATGTAAATATAACTTTAAACATCCTTCTGATAGTTTCTTAGTGGTAAAAATAAGTCTTACAATTAGTTGCCTTTCTGGCTCAAACAAGGCTACTTGCATCTAAACGTACTAGGCCTAACTTAAATCTTAAATTACACTTGAATTGGCTCTGGTGCCGACATTTTCCATAGACCGATTTATACAACTGATTGCCACTAGTACAAGATGCACAGCATGTGGAAGGGGGGGTAAAACCATATTAAAAGATTTCAAGGAAGGAACCATCTTGTCGTAAGATTACCCTGTTAAATTAATTTCTTATTTTACTTCAGGTTGGGTTTCGTTATTATTTCTGATTTCATTAGTGCAAAGGAAGAAAGCTACGTCTATGAAGTCAGCCTAAACTCAACCAAACCCTACCAATGCACAGATTTAACCTGTGTTTATAATTTGACTTGCTTTTTTTATGCAAGCCAAATGTACCACAAAACATTTTAAAAACAGTCTTTAGGAAAACCACAATCTGTTTTGGATTTGTTCAAGTAAACCTAAACCAGAAACTTCTGTTACTTGTACATATTTTTTTTTAGAGAGAGCCTTAATTGTTTTTATCTAATCCTGAGAATCTAACCATGAGCGATTAAAGGGGCCTGTAACGACATATTATGTAATAACACTGCATTTTGTAGTAATTTGACAAAATGTAACAACATTAACACTTAATTAACAACATCTGCATTTTGTAAAAAACTGTTTGAACGCAATATGTAATACATTTCTCTGAAATTTGTAATGATATTGTGATCATTACAAAATGTGGGAGTTAAACTTACATCATATTATCATCATTATATATTATGTAATAACCAACCAACCAATGTCTTCATTCAAGAAAATTGTTATAACATGGCAACAATGTTTATTTTACGCATTCTATCATAAATCATACTCAATATTATTTTGAAAAGATACATTTAGATCAGTCGACTAGTAGGATCTTTCATTGGCCAAAACTGGCAGGCTAGTAGGCTGTAGTAGGAAATAATACAAACATTCCAGGGAAAACACAAGACAATTGAGAAGGCTGGGCAGATCAGAAACAAATGGGAGTTCAGGTGTTGACGAGAAAAAACCAAGGCTGGGGCTGAAACAAACGGGGAGTGCAACGTACAGGGAACTGGCACATAAAAAGTATTACTCTTTTTAAGGAGTGTCATAGAAAGCTCGTATTTTGTACAGACGAGGGGCCCAAACACGACTAATAGCGGAGTTGACCTGGCAAAAACAAGGGGGGATCGTGAAATGGAGGGGTGCTGATGAGGGGATGACCAGTGTGTGTAATGGGTAGGTGGGGTGGAATGTGTGGAGCGGAATACCGGAGCCTGGAGTTAGTGCCCAAAAACTGAAATCCCGGCCCGGACTAGTCCAAAACTACGTCAAGTGTCACTGTATTCCTTAGCTTAATAGAAACTGTACTTGTGGGTTCAACTTGCACAACACTCAAAGTTATACTGGGGAAAAAACCCCAACCTCATATGATCATTCACTTGCAAAAGCTTGATTTGATTTAAGGGACTCGCTATCACTCTGAGCCCAGTCAGTGGTGCATCTTGCAAACATTAGAGGCAGTATTATACACGGTTCCCCTTTAAAGCAGCAATGACACACACTGCTGGATTTTGTTCACACTGACAGACCAATACATGGGAGAGCTAACAATTCCTTATTTTCTAGTTGATTCTCACTGCCCTCCCCCAGGTAAGAAACAAAAAGGAAAAGTACTGTTGGTACAGTGAGAGTAATTTTGCTGACTTGATGTATTCGTTGATCATACACTGTATAAGTCTAACTTGTTGTTGCATTAAGACACGTTATAGAGCAAGAGGAATGTTTGGGGTCATAAAGCTAGATAAGAAGATCTGGTCTTTTTCCTGACTGTCCTGTGACACCTTGACCATCTTTTAGTATGACCATTCTATTGTGAAACTTCACTCACCCTTGAGAGGAAGTTGGGAGCTATTAGGGCACCTGGGATAAACGCAGGATAAAGCAAATATACAGATGGGGCCAAGAAGGGAACATTGTCTTGACACACCCCTAGACTAAATCATATACACAACCCCTAGACTGTGTATATGTATGAATGTGACTAGGTGACAGGGAACCAGGCTCTTTTTGCAAGTGAATCTTTAATAAACTGTTAATTGTGCTGAAGACCTTTGTTATTCTTATCAGCCTAAATTATAATATAGACATAGTAACATTTCTTAATGGATATTTCTCTGCCCCTCAAAGGATCATCCAGAGCTATGTGTTGAGAGAAGAGTCAGGTGCCCTCTCTTCAGAAGCCTCAGACTTTAACAAAGCCCAACTGGGCAGGCGGGGTGGCATCATGGCATCACTGTACACTTCCCACCCAGCTGACAGTGGCCTGACCCTTGACCTCTCCCTGGAGATCAACAGAAAGCTGCAGGCCGTGCTGGAGGACACGCTGCTTAAGAACATAACGCTCAAGGTGGGCCCAAACATTTATTTCTTAAGAAAAGACAACCTACAGTGCATTCAGAATCTTTTATATGGTCCCTTTAACCTTTCTTTACATTTTGTTGTGTTCTAGACTTTATTTTTATATGATTAGTATTATTGATTAGTATTCATCAATCCATAAACAATTGTACATAATGACAAGAGTGAAAATACATTTTTACTAATTTATGTACAGAGGCCCATTATCAGCAACCATTATCAGTCTTGTGTTATAATAGCACATTGTGTTTGCTAAACCAAGTTTATCATCTTAAAATACGCCTGTCACTCTTGACCTTTTTACCTTTCAGGAGGACGTACTTTATCGTAGAATGATGTCCTTTATATTGTGGATTCTGAAAAACATATATAACATAAGTTCTTCTTAACATTAGAAGAAGGATGAATAGATAACATTGAGAAAATTCCATGAGTATTTGGATGAAAAAAATTCAACATATCAACCAAATTGTCAATTTGGGGTCCCTGTATCAGTGTGTTGGAACACTATATACGAAAATCCAAGATTAAAATTGATTCTGGGCCTAAATGTGCCACATCTGAAAAAATATGTAGGTTTTTTGCTAAAATTGTGAAAAAAATTGTTTTCGTGGTCAAGATTGCTTTACAGAAATAAACAAATGATACGTCATTCTGTCCCCCACAATTTTTTAAAAGGTTTATTGATCATTAGAAAAGCTTTTTAAAATTGATAGCACAGCTGAAAACTGTTTTACAGATTAAAGAAGCATCAGATCTGGCCGTCTTTAGATTAGTTGTGTATCTGGAGCTTTAACAATTGTGGGATCAATTACAGGTTTGAAATAGCCAGAAACAAAGAACTTTCTTTTGAAACTTGTCAGTTTATTCTTGTTCTGAGAAATGAGGGCTATTCCATGTGCGAAATTGCCAAGAAATGTAAGATCTCGTACAACACTGTGTCCTACTCTCTTCACAGAACAGGCTGTAACTGAAATAGAAAGAGGAATGGAAGGCCCCCATTGCACAACTGAGGAAGAGGACAAATACATACAGTGGGGAGAACAAGTATTTGATACACTGCAGGTTTTCCTACTTACAAAGCATGTAGAGGTCTGTCATTTTTATCATAGGTACACATCAACTGTGAGAGATGGAATCTAAAACAAAAATCCAGATAATCACATTGTATGAGTTTTAAGTAATTAATGAGCATTTTATTGCATGACATAAGTATTTGATACATCAGAGAAGCAGAACTTAATATTTGGTACAGAAACCTTTGTTTGCAATTACAGGGATCATACGTTTCCTGTAGTTCTTGACCAGGTTTGCACACACACACTGCAGCAGGGATTTTGACCCACCCCTCTATACAGACCTTCTCCAGATCCTTCAGGTTTCGGGGCTGTCGCTGGGCAATACGGACTTTCAGCTCCCTCCAAAGATTTTCTATTTGGTTCAGGTCTGGAGACTGGCTAGGCCACTCCAGGACCTTGAGATGCTTCTTAAGGAGCCACTCCTTAGTTGCCCTGGCTGTGTGTTTTGGGTCATTGTCATGCTGGAAGACCCAGCTACGACCTATCTTCAATGCTCTTACTGAGGGAAGGAGGTATTTGGCCAAGATCTTGTGATACATGGCCCCATCCATCCTCCCCTCAATGCGGTGCAGTCGTCTTGTCCCCTTTGCAGAAAAGCATCCCCAAAGAATGATGTTTCCACCTCCATGCTTCACGGTTGGGATGGTGTTCTGGGGGTTGTACTCATCCTTCTTCCTCCAAACACGGCGAGTGGAGTTTAGACCAAAAAGCTCTATTTTTGTCTCATCAGACCACATGACCTAACTAACAGGTTTGTGAGAGCTGGAATTTTTCTGGTTGGTAGGTGATCAAATAGTTATGTCATGCAATAAAATGCAAGTTAATTACTTAAAAATCATAAAATGTGATTTTCAGGATTTTTGTTTTAGATTCTGTCTCTCACAGTTGAAGTGTACCTATGATAAAAATTACAGACCTCTACAGGCTCTGTAAGTAGGAAAACCTGCAAAATCGACAGTGTATCAAATACTTGTTCTCCCCACTGTATGTGTCTAGTTTGAGAAAAAGACAGGTCTGCAGCCGGCCACTTAAAAAAATATTATCCCCGAAACATCATTCTCAACATTTACAGTGGATGCTAAGATTCTAGGCATAGAAAATCCCATATCACTGGCTGTCCAATAAAGAAATTTGGCAAAAGATCACTGGCGGATGAAATTCTGGATGTTTTAATTGTTGGGATCAAAAGGACATTAATGAAACTCCAAAAGACCAAATGAAATGTTGCTGGAGGAGTGCTTAACAACATCTGTCAAGCATGGTCGAGGCAATGTGATGGTATGATTGTAGACATGTGCTTTGGTCATTGTAATTGCATATTTTATATAGAAAAGATCAGACATTGTCTGCCAATAAAAACCTTGAGCCTAAAATTATTCACCAAACATAATAAAAATAAAAAAATAAATTCAGCTAGTTCATCAAATGTTCTGTCTGACTGGTACTGCATTATCAATGCTGCCAAATTCACATTGCTAACTTCAATAAAAAACTCGCCATCCTAGCTTGTCAGCTCCATTCCCTAAAATGTCCTCCATTTACTTTTCAAATGGACCAAGGTTGCAAACTCTTAATTGCTCGCATGATCTCTTAATAACTGTTATGGCTCACATGAGCAGAAACCTGCTATGCCAGAGTCTGATGCGTTCATTAATGGATGTTTTCACCCACATGTTTCAGCATTGATGTGCTGCTGTAAAATGAATGCAATTCTTCAGTACTGGAAGAGAACAATGTTGGCCCTTTTTTCTCCAGGATAGTTGTTCTGTGGCTTGACTACCATTATTAACTATAGCCAAAGCAGTTAATTCAAATTAGCTTTTTTTGCCATCAACATTTTTTTGTAGTTTGTAGTGCATTTAACAGCAGTCACAGCTTTGTTTTCTTGAGTATGCCTTTATTTGTACACTTATTTCTACACATTTCTCCCATTTCTGGTAGATCCTCTCCATGTCTGTCAGATTTGGTAGAAAGTGTTTAACTGATATCTTTAGGTTTCTACATATGTGCAAAGGGGCAGAAGTCAAATGATCCTTAAGCCACTCCAGTGTTGTCATGGCTGTGTGATTTCAGATGAATAGTTAAATAATGGGCTCGTCAGGTATTTACGTTTAGGTTATTTAGTTGACACCCTTATTTGGAGCGACTTACTGAGTGATTTTGTGTCTGACCTGGTTGCTCATGGGTTCAAACCCACAACCTGTGGCTTTGCAAGCACCGTGCTTTGACCTACTGTTGTGCATGGCTCTGGACTGTCCTGTAAAATGAATTAATCTTATGTTACAATATTTCCTTTAATAAATGAATTTTCTTTTCATTTGCAGGAGAATCTTCAGACATTAGGGGCCGAGATTGAGAGACTCATCAAACAGCAACGATAGCTAGAGGACTTTGCTTGGAGCAAGTGACAATTGCAAGATAACAGTTTCAGAAATAATTGGAGGACCACGTGAAGAAGGAATAGCAAACACAACTGTATATTTTACTGAGACGTGTGCATGCACATACACCATGTCAAGGGGCAAATGGAATGTTCAATACCAATAACGCCTGTTCTCATGTTGAAGACCCCTTTGTTTGGAACTTTTCTTTATAATGATGAGTTCACAAATCCTCTGACCAATGGATTATTGTGCTCTTGTGCCCAACACCATGCCCTTGGCCAATCAGAGCTTTGCCTTGCTGTTTCTTGAAGCATTAGAGAGGAAAAAACAACACTGTGGAATGTGTCTATCCTTGAATTCCACAAGAAAACGAAGTCTCATAACTATGTGAACTTGTATACAGACTTCTGTGCAATAGTTTGTGAAAAAATAATCTGTTTCCAAGTCAGTACACCTTCTTAAGGTATTTTGGTACCTTAACCTTTCCCTAAACCTTCCTAATATAATCCCTTTTCTGTTGGTTATGAATGTTTATACAGTATGCATGGGACAACTGCTAATGAAGATTGTTGTACATGCCCAGTTCTTATTTTTCCCCTAAAAATTGTTGGTGGCAATCTGAGGAATGTGCATTTGGTGATTACGGATGTGACCTCTAATGCATGCAGTAGTACTCACTGTGAACCCAATACTAGTGACTGCTACTGCTGTCAAAGTGTAACTTTTTAGAAGCTTGCCCACCAAATACCAAATTTTCTCTTACACTCTCTAGAAAGCACTTTGCGCAGAGTTAAAGATATTGCTCATATCTTATGGCCATGCACATCTCCTGTTGATGTGCTGTTTTTGTTTCATTACACCGCATCTTGGGGGCTGTCAGGATTCACCAATTTTGATTTTAAACACCAATGTCAGAAGACTACTCTTGCCCTTGTCCTACTACGAAGTATTGTAAATTGAAGTAAATTACTGAGTTTATTTGGAAACTCTTGGGATGGGTCGTTAGTAATTTGATGCGTTTAATTTATTTGTCAGCTTCAACTTTTCTATTCATTTAATTAATCTTATTTTAATGTTATCTTTTGGGTTTCTTGTTTATAATCTAGCCCACTGTTCTCTCCTTTCTGTACTTATTTTTGTCAGTTTACTGAATGACTTTTTTTTCTAGCATTTTCTTCTATTCTGTTTGTTTTCCATCCTTCCTCACACACTCCCTTGTTTTTACTTTCATGCATTTTTTTTTTGTTTTTAATGGCCACAGCATTGTAGCTCATTGAAATGTTGTACGGAAGGACGATAGGGGAAAAGGCCTAAGAAATGTTTGCTTCTCAGGGGAGCCAGTTTGAAGGAGTCTTTGTAAATATTGTGGGCAAAAGTGCAATTATTTGTCTTCGTCTCCTTCCTCTTATTGTAGTATGCATGTCTTTTGTGTGGGGTGTGGGTTTACTTTTACGTCTTTACAAGTCTGCTCTTTAACTTCTGTAATGATGCTTACTTGGCCATGTTGTAGTTGTATGGCCTGGTAAACCATATTAGAGGTTCCTCACCCAAAGTTGTGTTAGCATGCACCTGCAGTATACTGGCTTCAAGCCATTCTGTTTGTCCAGGATGTAATATAGTTACTTTTTCCTCAGACATGGCTCCCTAAATGACACACACACAACTATGATATACATGGAGCAAATTGATGAAGGACTAACTCTTTTTTTGGTTGCAGATATTTTCCTGTATTTGTTGTCTGTGTAAGTATTTTGACTGAAGTATAAAGACGGTCATTTTGTATCTCCTAACATTGCTTAGCTGAGACCTCCCGTAAACAAGCCCAATTGGCCACTGCGGTTAAACAATAACAGGATTGATTTGTTCTGATAAAATAAATAGATTTGTGCTGCTTGTTGGTTTAACAGCAAGTCCCACCCATGAACAAATATTGAGTTGAGTGCCCTAAAGTCAGATTTAGCAAAAGCAGCATTAAGGACTTTTTAGTGGGCAACTGGGTCTGATAAGAATTATAGTTATATGTGTATTCTTGGATTATTGGCCATGGGTTGTAAAAGTGATGCCTTCACGTAAAGTTGTGATATGTGCCCAATGTCATCAAAACCTAAATCTTTCAATTTTGGAATTTTATGGCTAACTAAGGTTTGTATTGATAATGCTCAAATGAAATGTACTCGTAAGCAAAACTGATTTAGTACATTGGCTTTATGCTTGTTCAAACAACACACTCCAAATGGCACTATGTATGCTTTATTGTTTGTTTACCTACATTTTGTAGTATATTAGAAGTTAATGTGCTACTACATAATGCAGATGTCCTCAGCAGCGTTTGTTACCATGATGCATAAAAGTTCTATGATCTCACCTGCCTAAGAACATAACATGTCTATGGGAAACAACTGTTTGTACTCTTAACTTGGCAAACTGACCATATGGGATTACAACCCTAATTTCCAAAAAGTCTATGGTTAATAAGTTGATAGATGTTTAATCGTTATAGAAAATATGATTCTGAATAATTAAATATTGTGCATGAATGACAAGAAAAGGCTGTAGGATTTCTTATAATTATGCACAATGAATCACCCAAATGACCCAGCCGCAGAGCTATATGCTCTATGGGTCACATGGTTTAATCGATCAGCAAACGTAATTACAACCCTCATTGATTAATCTTACAGAAGGTGTCTATATCCACCAATAAGATCGTCCACCAGTCAGTGATTTGTGTGAATGTGTCACTTGCAAACTAATTTGATTAATCCTTCATTTTAAAGAATTTTATTGTGAAATAAACAACATACTGGATTGTTTAGTAAGACAGTGTGGATTCTACATCTGCATACATTTGTTTGTATAGATACTTGAGATGAGATGTAAAATACTAATTAAAAATGTGAAAAGGTTCAACACTCCCACATGTGTGGTACGAAACATGTTAGAAAAATGTTTAAAACCGTGGGGACCATTCCACAAAGATATTGGGACTGATCTGCAATCACACTAAAATTAAGAATATGAAGGGATGTGTTCTGAGTGAGATGTATTTTTTGTTGATTCTTTTTGTGTGCTGTTTGAATATTCATACTGTGATTATTATACATTTGTAGATATATTCTGTAAAATGGTCAAATGTTTTTACAATTATGATTCTGGATTTCATTCTGTATATATGGTGGAAATAAAAGAGATAATTCTCTTTGTTTCTGTTCATTACTGTCTTGTTCCTTCAATATATAGCTTCCTATAAAGTGATGATATGTACAGGCTCGCAAAAATAGTGAATTACTAAATATACTGACTGTAGATAAGTACACTGCCATGTTAAGCACTGCTTTGAGAATGCCTTAAAAACAGAAGCCAATGACACTGTCTGGCTTTTACCTAAAGAGTCAATGCAGTACACACTTGATCAACTAGTTATAACAATCCCAAACCCATGTCTAGCGTCATATGATTGTCCAGGGATAGTTTAGTTAAGGCTTCTAAATCCCATTGTTTTAGCATTTGTGACACCATTCCCAATCAAGTCACCAGGCTGACAATTCTGTCTGCATTTATGTTAGACCATCATCAATTAAACATTGTCTTTTAGTCTGGGGATAGGAGAAAGACAGTTAAGTTTGTGCCAGAAGGACATTTGTGCTAGATTTGAAACTATTTGAAATAATCTGCCATTTCATATTCTCCTTGAGTTTTCCTGAATACCTCTATATCCGCAAGTAAAATTCAAATGTTTGTCAGTTCCTGTTTGACCTCTGAGAGTAATCCCATTAACAACTGAAATTACAGTTGCACAAAGGAAAAAAGCAATGTCTTAATTGGCATCAAAGGAAAATCAATGCTACTTTATCTGCATTTATCATAACATCACTGTTAAAAAACACTTCTTCCAAAAATAATTAATCTTTTTGTTGGCTGTAACGGATGTGTCGTCTTGGTCCATTTGTAAAATATAGAGTTATTACTAAGTTATTTATAAATATTTTCAGTGGTAAACACAAGCTGAAGAGATATTACTCTGTGTGCATTCTGTTGGATGAATCTAACCAGAACTTGAAAAATGTAAGGAAGGCATGTTTGTGGAACTATGACCGCGAGATGAGTTTACTTTTAATTCTCTCTTTGTTCTCTGTTTGAATATTCATACTGTGATTAGAATTTTTTATATATATTATAAAAAGTGTTTTATATATTTATAAAAATGATTAAACTACAAGTTCAGACATGCCTTTGACTCATGCTAACAGGCTTATCTTACTTTTAAGGACAGGCTCAAAAGCTACCTTAGTGTTCTACATCTGACAAACCCTTTAAAACAGCATGTTCCCAAACAGACGTAGTCTGCAGCAAAATGATATCTTTGCAGTTTAATTTGACTTAGTAAGCTGAAATCACAGAAACTATTTATCATCCACATATGTAACTCACACTGGGGAGTTTTGGGCCAATGACAGGAAAAGGCAATGTTGACGTTTCATAAAATAAGAGATATGCTATTATATTTTTGTTACATAGGCAATAATTCTGTGATCATTATGTGATTTTGCCAACAGTGCTTCTATTTAGCACTATTATAATATATATATATATATATATATATATGCGTAGAAGTTCCAAGCCTTTTAGTTCAACAGACTACAATCCCCCAAAATATAAGATTCACTGTTCTGTCTTGAAAAGGCATGAGAGCCCCTGAATGGGTTTGTCTTTTAGTAAACAAATACCATTGCTTTTCATTGTTGCTCTCCAGTGACTCCATGTGGCATATTGGACGCATATGAGCTCAATGAAAGCAGAAGGCTGGAGAGTGCACTCTTTCTACCACATAAAAATGTTGGTGTAGACTTCCTATTGGAGCGAGCAGTGTGATCTAAAAAAGAACAGCATCAACAGGGATTATGAAAATAAATGAAAAAGGTGCAGTGGTCTCATTTTTTTAGGAACTAATGCATTTAAAGTGCATTAAACTGGAAAATAAATGTCATAGTGACATTCTAAAAAACGAAATATATTAATGATAAAAATATTTACTGTACATGGTTTCAATGAGAATAAAACGAATAAGAGAATAATCTGTCATGAATGACAAGGAAAGAGCAATGGTCTTTGGTCACCACCTGCAAAATAATTCCTTTTTGGGGGGTTGTCTTGCTGTTGTTTCTCCAGTGCACCTGTTGTCACTTTCATTTGTAGCAAAACAGGTGACATTGATTTACAATCGGTTATGCTTTATAACTGGACAGATTGATATCCCTGAAGCTGAATTGACTTGGTGTTATACTGTGATGATTATGTGTTTCCTCAATGTTTTGAGCAGTGTATATTTTCTAAACTAGGATGATGCTGGTACAACTGTAAATAAAAGAAAATAAATTGTGCCAATTGACAGGGAACAAAGTTCAATCAACAGTTGTATAGGCTACTGTACAACAGGGAAGCAACAATATATCAATAAGGACTAAAGGCAGACAAACCAGATTTCTATGGATGATATGTAACATGATTTTTTCACAAAGCAATGTAATTTTTTAAGAAACTACTCAAATGTTTTATTATCGACATATTACCTTCTTGCTAGTGGGTGTGGAGAGCTAGTTCAGGCTATTTTGTCTGGGACCCCTTTTGACTTAGGGGCATCCCCAGAGGTAAAACTTCAATATAGAATAAAAAGCTAAAAATTATGTCCAAAATTCAACACACTCATATGTTGGGGCAGCCAAAATGTGTATTATCATTGAAGTGACTGAAACAACATCAGCACCTACATCTGCGTGACCACTTAGTCTGCCCAGATCCAAGCTTCCTGTCAAAATAATATTACCAAATAACGAGATGGGCTTCTGCCAGAAGACTATTGATGATGTTGGCAAAGCTGTTGTTGTTTTACAACGAGGCTTCATATGCATACATTTGTGTGGGCAATCATATTTAAATAAGACTCATTAGGTAAAACAGGCAGAACCCTATTCCATTCAGCTTTTTTTATTACTTTAATTGTGTGCAAGGTCCCTCGAGAGAGTGGCATTAATGGAACCCAGTATGCTAATGCATTTTATAAAGGTCCAGCTCCAGAACTGATTAATAAGGAACAATTTGGAAAAAACAGGCATTTACATGTGTTGTTTACCAGGGGTTTTCTCACAATGTGAGATGTTTCATCAATTATACTGTCAAATGAGAGGATGGGTAGATGAGACGAGTTGAGATGAGTGTTCCTTATTTTGAATGCCACCTCAGCATCTCTATAGGGAAATGGAAAAAAAGAATTCAATGCCACTTGAGTTGTATTGACAGATATTCCTATAGTTGGGCTCTGTAGTTTCTGCATTGATTATTTGTTTGCCTTGACATATAATTTGATTGTTTGGGAATGCTTTGCGAGAACTGAAACAAACTTGCAGCATGTCACCTAAAAATGTGCAGATGGCAGAGAATAGCTTAGCATGGTAAAACAGTTGTTCTGCTCATTGATTGGTCTTGTAGGAACTACACATTGACACAACCAGCAGGTTGTCAACATATTTAATGTCTCAGATGTTTGTTGATATCTGTTGACACTTTCTCAGATGTTCAATACCAGTCGAAAGTTTGGACACACCTTCTCATTCAAAGGTATTTTTTATTTCTACCAATTTCCATATTGCAAAATAGTGAAGATATCAAAACTATGAAATAACAATAATTTAGTAACCAAAAGGTGTTAAACAGATCAAAATACTATTTTATTGTATATTGTAGATTACTTAAAGTAGCCACCCTTGCCTATTACAGCATGGCACACTCATTGCACTCTCTCAACCAGCTTCATGAGGTAGTCACCTGGTACGCATTTCAATTAACAGGTGTTGTGGAATTTATTTCCTTCTTAACGTTTTTGAGCCCATCAGTTGTGTTGTGGCTTTGCAGTTTGGGATTTGTTTAACACTTTTTTTGTTGCTACATGATTATATGTGTTATTTTCTATTTTTGATGTGCTCACTTTTGTTCTACAATGGGGAAAAGAAAAACAGTTTAATTATACTGTCTGTATTGTTATATAAAACAAAGTGAGTTTGATTTTTTTTAAATTAGAGTTTTGCATTGCATTGAATATAAAGTTCCCGACAAAGTGTTATTTACATCGATCAGCCATAACATTATGACCACTGACAGGTGAAGTGAATAACATTGATAATCGTGTCATCATGTCAGTGGGTGGGATATATTAGGCAGCAAGTGAACAATTTGTCCTCAAAGTTGATGTGTTAGAAGCAGGAAAAATTGATAAGTGTAAGGATATGAGTGACTTTGACGAGGGCCAAATTGTGTTGGCTAGACGACAGAGCATATCCAAAACTGCAACTCCTTGTGGGGTGTTCCCAGTCTGCAATGGTCTGTACCTATAAAAATTGGTCCAATGAAGGAAAATCGGTGAACCGGCAACAGGGTCATGGGCAGCCATTGGCTGGCCCAGGGTCAAACAGACAACAGACAAGTTACTGTAGCTCAAATTGCTGAAAAAGCAGACCTGCAGGTGCCTATGCTGACCCCTGTCCACTGAGCATCAGAACTGGACCACGGAGCAATGGAAGAAAGTGGCCTGGTTTGATGAGTCCCGTTTTCTTTCACATCACATGGATGGCGTTTGCGTTGCTTATCTGGAGATCCCATGGCACCAGGATGCACTATGGAAGGAAGGCAAACTGGCCGAGGCAGTGTGATTTGCTTTGGGAAATGTTCTGCTGGGAAACTTTGGGTTGTGCCATTTATGTGGATGTTACTTTGACACGTACCACCTACCTAAGAAATGTTGCAGACCACGTACCTTTTAAGGAAACCTGCCACAAAACAAAAATGGTTCAGGTATGGTCTGAGGAACCCAAACAGTTCAAGGTGTTGACTTGGCCTCCAAATTCCCCCGATCACAATTCTACCGAGCATCAGTGGGATGTGCTGGACAAACAAGTCCGATGAATGGAGGCCCCACCTCGCAACTTTCAGGACTTGAATCTGCTGCTAACGTCTTGGTACCAGATACCCCAGCACACCTTCAAAGGTCCAGTGGAGGCTTTACCTGGATGGGTTAGGGCTGTTTTAGTGGCAAAAGGGGCCCTACACAATATTAGGCAGGTGGTCATAATGTTATGGCTAATCAATGTAAAGTATAGCACTAAATTAAATTTGTTATTGCTATTATCATTGAGGTTTGCAACCTGGTATACAGGGATTACATGGTCAAAATAATAACATGATAACAATAAATAATAAACAATAAAACATTTTTATTGGGGATTATTTTCGCATATTGTATGTATATATATTATTTTATTTTGTTTTTCAAGGACTTTTCTATAATGAAAAGCACTATAGAAATGAAATACATTATTATTATTATTATATATATATATATAACTTTATGGTTCTGAAATTTCTATCTTATCAATTATCTTATCTTATTTCTATCAATATGGATGAATCTGCCAAGAATGTTACCGAAATTATTTCAAGTTCAATACAAATGTAGACACATTTTATGATAATGTATTGATTACTTAAAGAGTAAATAACATCTTCATAATCAGTCCCTTAAATCCATGTTTTAATTATCAATACACATAAATAATCTAAAATGAGAAGTAATCTACATCTCAACTAACAATATTATTAATATTATCCTAGTTGAGTAAAATAATAGATTATAATAGTACCTTATGCTTTTTTGTAAAACATTGGGGAAGTTGTTAATTCGGGCCTTCAATTACCAGTAATTATTTGTTTTACTAGAAAGTGTCTAAATTCTGAACATTATTTTGAAGAATTATTTTTGCAAAAGATTAAAACAAAATGTGAATAATCAAGGAATTGGAAGCATAATGTTCTAGATGCAAGAATGTATGCTTTTAGGATAATTATCAACCAAGCTGAAAATAGATCTTAGATGTTGTGAACCACCTACAGAATAAATTAGTTATAAAAAATGCCACAAACATAAGATAGAACCTTGACCTTCTAGTTCCAAGGACAAAACATATTGACCCTATATTTTCAAGAATGTATTTTCCTGGGCTATCTGAGCAGGATAAACAACACTATCTACACATATGGCAGGGTTAGGCCAGGGTTAATGGATTGTATGGACCTATGGACTCGGCTATGACAATTTACATATTCTGTGATGCTAGCTTGTTGTTTTTTCCACTACCTACACTCCAGACTATCTTGCATCACATTGTGGATACAGGCATGAATAATCAATCAACGCCAATGGAACTGATAGTGAAGTCAAAACAAATTACCTTAATTTTAAGTTTGTGCTCAAGTTATTTGCTGTTTCATTCACTATATTTACTACTGCCTCTATCAAGTTTTTGCTTGCATTGTATTATGGATACATACATTATTAATCATTCTACATTCCAATGTGAACTGATAATCAGAATAGAATAACATTAATAAACCCCTGTCCATACCTAAGCTATGAGCCAAATCGAATAATTGAGGCCTGAACATGTTTCATTCAGTTACTACAGACATCTGTAACATTATTGCTGACTGTGGAGTAGTGGGTCGAGGGAAATTTAGAGTTGTTCATCAGCAACACCAAAACCAAGGGTGTGGTGATGGGTGACAAAATAATACATTAGAAAAATGTCTATTGTGGCTGAGTTAGTAAAGCAGGGTTCTTGGATGACAAGGTTCTGGATTTGATTTCCCCAAAAAAGCAGTATGAGAATGAACACTCTCACAACAGAAAGCAGCACTGGATTAATGTGTCTACTGAATGTGAAAGGAATGAACATACCATTATGGTAAACTATAAGAAAAAACATTTTACGTTTTAACATATTTAATTTAAGATTATGTCAATCTACTGAATTAGTCAACTGATTTTCTGAAAATCTTTCAAATAGGACAATTGCAAATGGGACAATAAACAATGCAATTAATAAAGTTAACAAACACAATGTTAAAATCACTGTGGGCTGTTGTATTTGCCGAATTATTACAAATGCTCTTTGACCATTGATTGATTTAAATAGTTGTCTCCAAGTTTTGAAGGTGCACGACAATACTACAATACTCGATTGATTTGTCCAAAAATTCTAAACAGATTTTTTTGTGCACTAACATTAACAATATCAATTATTGATTTTTCCTTCCACAATGACACTAGCTAACATAACAACATTGACACAAAATATGACACATTAATCATAAACAGAAGGCGACAGGAAAATGCACTGTATGTGAGTCAGATATTGTTTGTTTTTTTCCCATTGTTGAATTAAGCACTAAATGCTGCACACATGGACACCTATATTATTATGTTTAATATAAACAAATTGGTTTTGAACAATCTGCACATAAGTTAAGCATGAGGTAAAACAATGTAGACACTCACTGAATAATTGATGTAGATCTACATTTCTTCACGTATCCAATACGATTCACGAATGGGGCATTGCCATGTCAAAACATAATTACGTTTGCGACTATGCTTCTCTTCTATTTGCATGTATCCAAACAGACAGATTTGATAGATCGTCCCGGAAAATGATTTCTACTCCAATTGTTACTTAACAATGCCGTTTTATTTCTGGCAATACAGTTTGTCATTGCGACTTAGCTGCTTCTTTGTGCGTAAAGGGGTTTAACATGACTGTCATAGATGGGCACAATCCAACTGCATGTCCCTACAACTGGGACTCGAAGTGAGACAGCTTTGCGCTGCCGTCTAGGCTGCTATCGCTGTTGTCCAGGCGGTTGCAGTCCGACCATGTCCCCATTATACTCGGCTCTAGTGAGTTCACGAAACCGCCAGAACAGCGCGAAAGGTTGCAGGAGCTGACATGGAGCCTTCGGTCTGCCTGTCTGGGGCAGCAAAGCAGCCTCTTGAAAGCCTTTCTGAAGTCCGGACTCCTACAGTAAATAATTGGGTTAAAAGCAGAGTTGACGTAGCCCAGCCAGTTGAAGAACACGAAAAGGTTTTTGTCCACGACATCAGAGGTTGACAGCACCCGAACAACATTTACTACGAAAAAGGGTAACCAACAAAGTGTGAAAGTGCCCATAATGATGCCAAGTGTTTTCAGCGCTTTTTGCTCCTTAATCGCAAGGATTTTTGACGGTCTCTTTCTATTTGGTTTACACTTTGAGACACCGTTGAGGTTATTGTGAAACCTTCCTTCGCATTTGTCTATTTTTTTCAGCTGATTTTGAGCCTCTCTGTACACTCTGGCATATACAAATATCATCACCACCAACGGAATGTAAAACGATATGATGGAGGATGAGATGGCATACGCACGGTTGGTTACAAAGTCACAACATTCAGGATTGTCATAGCAGGTAGTATCCCCATTGTCCCGGGACCAGTGCATCAATATGGGTAGGAAGGAGACCAGAGCAGAGATAGCCCACACGCAACAAACTATTATTTTCGCCCTGGCTTTGGTCAGCAAGCTTTGGTATCGGAAAGGCGAAGTGATGGCAATAAATCTGTCAATCGCAATAACACACAATGTCTCAATACTGGCAGTAACACAGAGAACGTCCACGGATATCCAGAATTCACAGAAAAAAGAGCCGTACAGCCAAGCTCCCCGGACTTCCAGCAGGGCTCCAAAAGGTACCACCAGCAAACCCATGATAAGGTCCGCGCTGGCCAGGGAAACAATAAACACATTTGTAAGTGTTTGCAGTCTTTGGTTCTTGGCTATAGCCACAATGACCAATATATTACCAACAACAATGATTAAAACTATAAGACCCATAACTAATCCCACTCCGATCATCCACTGCTCAGATGCACCAGCGACTGGTGAATTGAGGTCCACCACTGTTCCACCGTTACTCTCATTATCAAAACTTATGGATGACGGACCATCCCCCATGATGGGATTTGCTCAGTTTGAAATATTTTCTGTTCATGAAGACAGTTTAAGTGAATCCTGGTCCAATATTTTTTTGCCCCCGTTGTTCTTCGTTCGCAAGTTATTTTCATCGGAACACTGGCCTCTGTTTGCACTGACGACTGGGCATTAAACCGATTACGTCACAACGTCTAGCAACCAATTGAGCGGCTTCTGTCACTATGTCTAGATTTGGGCGGTCGGGCTCACTTGGGCAGACGATTTCTTGTACAGGGATTGCGAAGTGATTAGAGCTGAAAAATGTGTGTTAGCAGTGTCTCTGAGTTTTCATTCTTTAATTCCTCGATCCTATTTAATTTACGATAAGAAATGTATCATTTGACAAAGTCTGTTTACAAAAACGTATACAACAATTTATTACGTAGTCCTAAAGCTTGGATTGGCTGACAAATAAAATAAAAAATGTTATGTGGGTTTTATACACGACTACCCTACTATAATATAACACTCAATGTAATTCTCCAGGGCCTGTTTTTCGCTGACACAGACTGATCACGTCCTGCAGTGTAATCATCTGTCTCCAGTCTCCTGGGAAAGAGTTTCTCTTCGTTTTTGTCTTGCTTATCGCAGTAATGCACGAGCATCACGGTCGTCGGATGTGCGATTTCGATCACAATTTCCAAACCTATTTGTCTTTCCTATAGATCTAAATGCAGATGTACAGTAACTTAGGCACATTTCCTTTTGAAACACTAGACAGTTGAGCAGTTTCTGCGGCTGAAATTCCTGCCATCAATACCCCAGTAATAAACCCTCTTTCAAGGTCACTCAATTCCTTTCCTCTTGCTAACTTGACCCAAACTCGATGTCAAGTGGGCCTACTCTGCAACTTTATACATTCCGCAGAGCATGAATGTGTGTTAATTGCGTAATTGTATGATGCATCACACCTGAAAAAAATATTGCTTTCTCTATTTAAAAAATGTGTTTGTGGCGAAATATCTAGATCTTTTGACCTATTAATTGTCCCCTTTGTTTTGACCAGAACCCTTGTCCATAAGAAGCAGAGCTATAGCCACCTTGCTTGACAGTGGGTACTGTGTACTTTGGGTAATTATTCACGTTGGCTTTGCGCCAAACGTTTATTTTGTCATTAAATACAAATAGTTGTACTTTGCTCTTGTCAGACCACAACATATTTTCAAACATCGTTTTGGGAAATGTACACAGTCTTGAATGTTTTATAAAATATATTTTTTTAGTGGTGGTCTAAGGCATGCCACTTTAACACACTGCTCAGGCTTGTAGAGAATATGTGTAAACATTTTATTATGGAGAAATAAACATAAAATGTTTAATGTTATCTTAAGATAGATTATCCATTTTTGGCAGCATATATCTATTAATTGAAACAAGAAGACACAAAGTAAAGAACTAAACATTGTTGTACACACCACCAAACAAAACAAAACAAATATAGACCAAATGCTTGAATGATGGTCTGGCACTTGCATGCCCAAGGCAAATAACTAGAATGGAAGTGCTTAAATTGGGTGTAATTTAGAATTGAACTATGGTTCCAAATTGACCAAATAAGACTGAAAGGATTTCCAGATGTTTTCAAATGTTTGTAATTTGTTGTTTGGATTAAATAATACATCATTTCTAAATGTATAGTTCTTGCCAATTGTCAGACACAACTTTTATTTGAAGATCGATTCTATTTTTCAAAAAACTCAATATTGTCATTTACGTTAAAATAAGAATATTAGATATGATTTCTTGTTCAGGCGTGGTAAATTTGCCAGAGCCTCTGAGACTCCCAAGATAATCAGTTAGGGGTCTATTTCTATTATGACCTCCATGGCCTCAGAGAGGATTTTAGAGCTTCCAGACCAGAAGCTCCACAGGTTACAATAAAGCAAAGCTGTTAAGCAATGTACCACTCGTCACACAGGAATTATACTATGTAGCTTAGCCATGTAAGTTGTACAGAGGTCAACATTTTACTTCAGTTGTTTAAATAGGGCAAAAAAATCCTTTCTTGTAAAGCCATCTATTCAAAATTTGACAGCACATACACTGATAAGTGAAAACATAATAGACACCTATCTAAAATTCAGTTTGTTCTGCCTGCTGCCAAAAACAGCACCAACCGTCTACAAAAGAAATTAGCAGGCATGTTCTTCAAATCCTGTAAATTGTAAGGGGGAGCCACTGTAGACTTAACTTGTTGGTCCAGCACATCACACAGATTATCAGTCGGATTGAGTGCACGTGATGTTAAAGAAAACGGGATTTATTGGACCGGGCAACCTTATTTCTCTCCTTCAAGGTCCAGTTCCGACACTCGTGTGCCCATTGTACAGGGGCCGCATGGGCACTGTGACAAGTCTGCGGCTACGCATACCCCTATGGACTGTGTGTTGCAACAAATTGTACCCGTTACCATCATCACATTTTTTGCGACTTGTGCCACTGTAGACCTGTTTATGGTTTTTCCCAACTCAGACTACTGTCGGTAGGTACCATTGTAGCACCCCACAAGCCTTAACATTTCAAATGCTCTGACCCAATCGTCTGGCCATAACAGTTTGTCAAAGTTGCTCAATTCTTTAATCCTGCCCATTTTTCATGCTTTCACATGTTGACGATGAGAACTGATTGTTTGCTTACCATCTAATCTACCCAGACCTTCACATGTGCCCTCCTTAGGAGATGATCAACGTTATTTGCTTCACCTGTGAGGGGTCATAATGGTTTGGCTCATCAGTGTACACTTGCAGACCAGTAGTAAAATATATGCAGTCCTCCTTCTGATATCAACTTAATGCAATAAACACTGCAATTATCTTTTATACATGTATTCATAAACTATTTTAGAACTATGTACAGTGGGGAGAACAAGTATTAGATACACTGCAGATTTTGCAGGTTTTCCTACTTACAAAGCATGTAGAGGTCTGTAATTTTTATCATAGGTACACTTCAACTGTGAGAGACGGAATTAAAAAAAAAAAGAAAATCACATGGTATGATTTTTAAGTTATTCATTTGCATTTTATTGCATGACATAAGTATTTGATACATCAGAAAGCAGAACTTAATATTTGGTACAGAAACCTTTGTTTGCAATTACAGAGATCATACAGTTCCTGTAGTTCTTGACCAGGTTTGCACACACTGCAGCAGGGATTTTGTACAGACCAATCATACAGACCTTCTCCAGATCCTTCAGGTTACGGGGCTGTCGCTGGGCAATACAGACTTTCAGCTCCCTCCAAAGATTTTCTATTGGGTTCAGGTCTGGAGACTGGCTAGGCCACTCCAGGACCTTGAGATGCTTCTTACCGAGCCACACCTTAGTTGCCCTGGCTGTGTGTTTTGGGTCGTTGTCATGCTGGAAGACCCAGCCACGATCCATCTTCAATGCACTTACTGAGGGTAGGAGATTGTTGGCCAAGATCTCATGATACATGGCCGCATCAATCCTCCCCTCGTCTGGTCCCCTTTGCAGAAAAGCATCCCCAAAAAATGATGTTTCCCCCTCCATGCTTCACGGTTGGGATGGTGTTCTTGGGGTTGTACTTATCCTTCTTCTTCCTCCAAACACGGCGAGTGGAGTTTAGATTAAAAAAATATATATTTTTGTCTCATCAGACCACATGACCTTCTCCCATTCCTCCTCTGGATCATCCAGATGGTCATGGGCAAACTTCAGACAGGCCTGGACAAGCTCTGGCTTGAGCAGGAGGACCTTGCGTGCGCTGCAGGATTTTAATCCATGACGGCGTAGTGTGTTACTAATGGTTTTCTTTGAGACTGTGGTCCCAGCTCTCTTCAGGTCATTGACCAGGTCCTGCCGTGTAGTTCTGGGCTGATCCCTCACCTTCCTCATGATCATTGATGCTCCACGAGGTGAGATCTTGCATGGAGCCCCAGACCGAGGGTGATTGACCGTCTTCTTGAACTTCTTCCGTTTTCTAATAATTGCGCCAACAGTTGTTGCCTTCTCACCAAGCTGCTTGCCTATTTTCTTGTAGCCCATCCCAGCCTTGTGCAGGTCTACAATTTTATCCCTGACGTCCTTACACAGCTCTCTGGTCTTGGCCATTGTTGAGAGGTTGGAGTCTGTTTGATTGAGTGTGTGGACAGGTGTCTTTTCTACAGGTAACAAGTTCAAACAGGTGCAGTTAATACATGTAATGATTGGTGAACAGGAGGGCTTCTTAAAGACAAACTAACAGGTACTGGTTGGTAGGTGATCAAATACTTATGTCATGCAATAAAATGCAAATGAATTACTTAAAAATCATACCATGTGATTTTCTGGATTTTTGTTTTAGATTTTCTGACAGTTAAAGTGTACCTATGATAAAAATGACAGACCTCTATATGCTTTGTAAGTAGGAAATCCTGCAAAATCGGCAGTGTATCAAATACTTGTTCTCTCCACTGTAGAAGATTTGCCCCAAAACCAGGAGTAAACAGAGAATCGCTAGCAGACGGTTTCTTAAAATGTTGGAGCCATACTAGGTTTTGCTCTCATACTGTCACGTTGCCGTCACAAGACGGGCCCCCCTCTGATCGCGTGGCGATCCGGCGTTCGACGTTGCCGGCCTTCTAGTTGCCATTGTGTGTGTTTTGTCCTGTTTTCCCCATGTCCTGTGAACGTATTCCTCCCTGATTCCTAACAGGTGCCACCTGTTCGCTACATATATCAGCCCTTGTGTGTGAGGTCTCTGTGTCCGTGATTGTTCCCTGTTACGTGTACTGGAGCAGAGTCTCACCTCAGCCTGTAAGGCTTTATTTTTCTGGTTCTGTACTTTGTACAGTGGTCGTAATAAAATACCTTTATTTTTCCACTCCTGCGCCTTGGTCCGCTTCCTTCAAAGCACGTCACACATACTTCTGTATTGTGTCTGTGTTTTATCAGTAAGTTATTTCACAGTTTGTTTTATGTTTTGCTAGATATAAGTTTTGCTGTTTAATCCAGCACCTTTATTTTCGTGTCCAGTTCATGTTTTGTGTTAATAAATTCACAGTTTCCTTTCAATATGTCCGCATTTGCTTCCGTCAATCACCGAGACCGTGATATTAATTCACTAAGAAATTAACAGGTTTCCTGGTATTCCTGTTTATACAAAAAAATGCTATTTGAAAGCATAGTACAAGTGAAAATACACTAAAGAAAATTAAGGGGTAGCTTAACTCACACATCCGGTCTCTATAAAAAAAAAAAAATAAAGATCAAATTCTTTACTGTAGATTGTGTAATTTGTAAACAAAATTACATAACAGTCAATGGAAAACAAAATCACTAACCGATTAAGGGCTGGAATCCAACTCAAACCGAAAATCAAAGTAAACAAATAAAATCACAGGCTGTTCCCACTTGTTCCCACTGAAGGATTTCCTCCCTGACCTGGATCAGGGCATCAGTGAGCTCCTGGACAGTCTGTAGCTCTACTTGACTGGCCCTCAAATTCCCGAGACCTGAATCCAATTGAGAGCCTCTGTGACCTTATGTATTGGTGGGAAATGCAGGTCCAGAGGTAATTAAAAAAGTACTAAACAAGATAAGCGCTGGCACGAAACGCACAAGAAGTAGAAAAGAACTTGCACAGAGACAGAGAAAGCCAAGGATAAAATGCACATGGCTAACACTACTACATTATGAGTTGCCATAATGAAAATCATGTTGTGTCATACCTTAAATCTAAGCCACTCAAGTAATTTCAGCGACAGACAAACATAATACACAATTAGATTTTACCATAACAATCAGGGCCATGGCTAGGAATCCTGGGACCTCTGAAATTATATATGCCTGGTCACTCATGGGCACCCATATTATTATGATCAGTGGGGCAATGCCTGCCAGGCCACGCGTCCTGCCGTCCGGGCCACGTGTCCTGCAGGCCGAGCCACGCGTCCTGCCGTCTGGGCCACGCGTCCTGCCGTCTGGGCCACGCGTCTTGCCGGCCGAGCCATGCGTCCTGCCGGCCGGGCCACGTGTCCTGCCGTCCGGGCCACCCGTCCTGCCGGCTGGGCCACCCCTCCTGCCGGCCGGGGCACGTGTCCTGCCGGCCACGTCATGTGTCCTTTCCCCACATTAGTGTAGTGTAAAAATAAATACCTGTTGAGGAGGAGTGGAAGTGTATTCAACAAAGAAGTGCCCTACATTACCATTTGCATCTCGAAACACCTGGGACTTCAGCCCCCACCTAACTACCTGTTATGGTTTCAATATGAAAAAAGTGATAAAACTCAGACTTTTGTTACAATAATTCAAATTTACAAAAGTGCACAAAGGTGTGCCTCGAAGTTCAGTAATGGGTCCTCTGTTATTCACTCTGTATATTAATTAGATTGGAATTTATATAGAAAATGGTTTTAATCCATTTTAAATATTTTAATCATCTTTACGATGATTTAGTATTACATACCACTGGAACTTCTATGAATCAAAATTTTTTTCAATGATGTCCAAATTTTACAAAAGTTCCTATTAGATCATAAATTACTGCTAAATGCCAATATATATATAATGTTCTTTAAATTGTAAAACTCAGATCTATATATTTGGGTATAAATTATGTAAAACTGCTTTTACTTTAATCGCCCCACAGAAGTGGAATAAGCTGCCAAACTAGCTCTGACTTGAATTAAAGCCAGGCTTTAGGTTTTATTTTAAGAAAAATGTGTCAGTCTATTATATATATACTTAAATACTGTTTGTTAAAGGTCAGAAGCACGACCAGATGGACAGGACAGGGACAACCCGTTAGGGCGGGGGTGGTCAACAAAGTGGCAGCTAGAATCTTCAGGTATCGTCTTGATCTGCAACACACGAAGGGCTTTGGACAAGGACAACAATAAATCTTTCAAGCCTCGTATTACAGAGGTGTGGGCCAAGACCTCAGTTCACTCTAAGTAGAAATGGAGCAGAAGAAAAGGAAGATTTAGAGAGCGAATTCTTTCGTTTTACAATGGAGAGCCTACTCCACCGGCACAATAATATAGCAGGGTAAAACCTTCGGGCTGAAAAAGCTATCCTTAAGCTATCGTTAATTTTACATAAAGCTGAATGTTTTGATGAAGATTGAGGTTGCATACAAATAAAATGCAGTTGCAATTTGTATTTTGTACTTCTTGCTGTGGCAAGAAGCTCCATTGCTTTTCTGTGAATAATAACCAATCTTTCGTTTTACTTATGATTACTTAAGCTTATTAATTGAAGCATTGTGTGCAGAGACTAAACGTATTTCATTGTGATTTTACATCAAAATGACGAGACATCACAATATTACTTAAATTGGATGCAAGCCTCAGGCCAGTGCACTAAAACTAGGTGCACCATTCAATCCTACAGCAGTAGTTCAGCATTACCGCATGACGAAATAATGGTTCTCCATAAGGCATAATTGGAATGTTAAGTGAAGTCAGGTCAGGTCACCTAGGATACTTAGATTACATCACATTCTAGTAGTAAGCATGCAGACTAACAACATAAGCAAGACATGTGCAGTCAAACAGTACAAACTAGTACAGTTTCATTCCTGGGAGACACAAAATCTATGCATTCTCTTGTTCAAGCCCAGTGCTAACACACAAAATAATATATAACCAAACAAATGTTTGTGTGGTTGCTGATTTGTGTAAGTGATCTTTTTAATTATTTTATGGGATACCCCAAACAAAATCTCCAACTTTGGATGAACTAAACATTCAAGTTTTGTTGCAGTGCAATTACA